>JAPZDZ010000023.1:9456894-9469573 GCA_029783805.1 Acanthurus tennentii | reverse complement strand
TGGGCATAAAAGAGACAGATAAATGGCAGTTTGCTATAATTTCATCATGAACTATAAATATTTGCTTCTTTAAAACTGAAAACTCACAGAAAAGTGAAGGCTGGCCAACTGGACCAACAAATGCAGCTCCAAGGTAAACTGACAGAGCTCACCTAGCCAGAGACACTGATCACGAGGAGGCTAGACAGCGAACTGGCTGACCTGGACAGTTATCCACACACAAACCTCTCCTGGTAGGGAAGATTAGGTCACATTTTCACTAAGTAACAGGCTTGCTAACCTGAGATTTTTCATTAGCCAAGGCAGAGGATGAGACAGTATTGTTACCTTGTGGCTATGTTTTTTTTGTTGTTTTTTTTTAAAATCCTGTCCTCACACTGGCTGAGGGTGACACACCACTACCCAAAGGCTAATCTCCAAATTGTTCTAAACACAGGGATAAAGTAAGAACATGCAGGCCAGGGTCTCTACAGAGAGACCGTGCCACACAGTTCTAGTGGGTCATGGATGATGACTGACAGTGCTTACTTTTATGAGAGGCTATACTTTAATTTTTAGGATTTTTTTTCCTTTCTCTCCTTTTTTATTTATTTGAGGAAAATTTAAAGAGCATCCATTATCTTTACTGCTCCCAAGTATGATGCAGAGTAAGTTATACATGGAAATCTCAGTGTTTTCAGTGCTGCAAGTCAAAGCAACCAGTTTAAGCTCTCAAACTTCTCTCTGCCTGTTCCACACTACAACTGCCAAGCTGAGGGCAACATCATCAGTGAGGCATAGAACAGAAGTGTGAAGAGGTCACTTCTTTCTTTCACTCGCTGTCTCCACCTCTCTGACATCTTGCGATACCTGCCGTTTTGCCATTCACCAAAGGAGAGTCTAGTGTATGGATAAGCACAGAGATGCACACAGAAACATCTACAAGTCTCATACTGAGGAGACATTTACTGAATAAACTCCACATCTCATGAAACTCTTCCAAGATTAGGTCAGAAGTCAAGTCAGTGATTGTACTTTACATTCTACCTACACAAATGCAATTTACGAAATTATCAGTCCAATACTAAACTATGTACTCTATAATAAAGGCATCTTTGTAAGGAAAAAGGCAGCAAGAAGTCACGTCGTTGAGCAGACATCGTACATAAATTCACATGCATACTGAAACTAACATATACAACAAAACAATTCAGATTTATTAAAACTAATTTCATGGTTTTGGAGTAGTGGTTTTGTTGTTGTTATCACTCATCCAGAACACAAACACATTGCTTGGAAGAGGACATCAAATGTCATCATTCAGACAGTGACACATTTTTTTTTAAGTATAGCTGCAACTGATTGTGCTGAAAACTGCACGATTAATTTTATTATTGATTAAACTGTCATTATTTTTTTTAAACAAAGTGTTTGGTTCATAAAATCCTGTCAAACACTGTCAAATTGCTTGTTGTGTTTAACCAACTTATTCTAACAGAAATCTTTTCCTTTGATTTATATTATTGAATAAGGAAAATCAGCAAAACATCATATTAAAAAGGTTGGACCTCTGAATTACATGTGGTAATTATTTATTTAAAAATCACTCAAAAACTTAACATCAGTTACCTTTCATTTTCAATAAACCCCCGGCCTAAGAGATCAGAGGCCCTAAATTAAACTTACTCATTTGTTAAAAAAAATGTAATGGCAAACAGTAAAGTAATAATTCAAGCTGTTATATTACAGACTGACTTCCTTTCAGCTTTGACTCAATGAGCCCATTGTAGTTGTTTGCTAATGGACTATTCTTTGTGTGCACATTCAGTTTCATCTCCAAATAAAATGTCAGAGACAAAGATAATCTGGCTTAACTGTTGACTTGTTTACAACATGCCTGACCACTCATGCTTCTCGTCCCTTTAGACTTTATTGTAACTGGTTCCCTATTCTCAGTATTTGCAGGGTGCAGCATTATCCCACCAATGAAAAGCAATCATCCATTATCCCAACCAATAAAAATGACAACTCATACTGAGAATAAAAGATTCAATTGATGAATAAAGTGTATGATTTCCTAAATTGAAGAGGTGGTTGTATTTTTTTTCGTCTGTTTTAAAATATTTATCGCATTTGTTCTGATAAGGGTTGACATGACATACATATTTCTCTTCATTAAAAAGAGAGAATAAACTATTTGTGATCAGTCTGTAAAAAAGTATTAAAGCAAAAACAGCATTTGATCTGTTATTGTAGCAAATGTATTTGAAGTACTTGGTTTGTAGTTGCTGGTTGTAACATGAGAACACATCAGATCTAGGTAAAAGCCAGCTGTATCTCACTCCAGAGGTCCACTGGTGTGCTCCTGTTTCTCACTTGTTTTTGATGCTGTTCCTATTGTTTTCCTTGTTCAATAATATATGGCACATATGCTTACTACTGAGACTAATGTTTCTGGTGTGGGATTTGTGCTGGATTAAGCTTCAAAAGAATGGCTGACAGTCTATTGTTCAATGCTGGCGTGCTCAGTTCCCCATAGGGCTGCTGGTTTAGTGCAGTTTGGGTTTTAAAGGAAGAAAATAGAACCAGTATTATGCAATCTAGTATTATTTTGCCATTGTGTGTGGAGTGCAATTGAAAGCTTGTAGTCTGATGGCTAAACAGTGCAAACTGAAAACAACAGCCCATGTGTGCCGATTAAAAAAATTGTACTGCGCTGCAACAATCATCCATGCATTCATTTCAGGCAAATATACTGTTGTTTACCACAATGACATGCAACACACAGCATCTCATACAGAACGGTGACTGAGTGAATCAAACTCGTCTCACTTTTTCAAGTGATCCTATCTTGATGGAAGGACTTCATCAATTGAACTAATTGAAGTGTGTTTGCTCTGATTTCGATGACGCATATAATTTCATTATGCATGGGTGAATGCTTTTTCTAATATCTTAATCAGCAGCAATTACCATCCTTTCATCATCACGTCACTGCTTCAAGAATCACAAGTGGCATCAAGGGTTGCGCACACATGGCTCATCACCACATGTACTCTCACGGGTGCAGCGCTTGTCCAGCATCTTGGTGGCCATGATTGCATACAAACAGATGATGGTGTGATCTAAATGTGTGTGCAAAGCTTCCTCTTATCTCATCATGCCTGTGGGTGACTGCGGTGTGTGATTGCGGTAAACAGAAACCGCCCACCACCAGTACTCCAGCTTCCTAGGACACAGGTCACCGATGTATAGTGTACTCAATACTAAGTGTGTATAGCACTTAATAATTAAGGTAATGTATAAATACAGTTAATACAGTTAGAGCTTGAGACAAGACTGAGCAAGAAGCAGGGACCTGTATTTGACACCAAGATGCCTGGATATGGATTACATGGATTTTTTCTTTAGTTAGAAGACAGAAATTTGCATATGTGTTTCCAGCAAACTGAGTCAATATTTATCTCTCTTATCTGAGCTTTAAATCTCTCACATAGAGGGCCAAGCAGTAACATAGTAGGTGTGCAAACATTATCCCCATTGCAGCCAACATAGTGCGTATCTACTATATGATAAAACTAAACAGGCTGAAAACCTGAGCCATTAAAATATTTTAATTAATCTTCTTGTGCTTTACAACTGCTCCACAGTGCACTGCTGTGACAGTGTAGGAATCCCTTTCAACAAGCCCTGTAAATGAACACACAGCAGAGAACTCTGAAGGACAAGACAAACGTCCATTTATTCCATGTATTTGGAAATAACCATTTAACACAAGCTCTCATGACCAAAGTCATGAATTATGCTGATGTCATCCATGACAGGTAGCATGATTGCTCTCCCACAAGGGAACTGCAGCTTAGCAACAAAATTACAACAAGTTGATTGTGTTGGAGAAGCCTAGCCGTGCATCAGCGAGTCTGTCAATTTTATGTTAGTGTAACTGAAAGGCATCAATCCCTGCAGCCTGGGCCGCATGGAGGACAGAGCAAAAAATATTTTGTTAAAAAAATAGATCAAAAGTAATAAAGTGATTAATAAACAGTTATTTTTAATAAATAAAATAATAACCTCAATGGTGAGATCTGTTTGTAATAAATACCTAATAAATATCCTAAAATAAATACCTTCCTCTCAATAGCTTTCAATAAAGAAAATACACATTACTTTACACTGATATCTCAGATATTGCTTCATCTACATCTGACATCAACAAATATCTTCAACAGCCAAAAAAGTGCATGTGAGAGTTGGAAACTTTTATTACTCACCAGAATAATTTACATGTTAGTTCAGGGCATCCTTCAGGTTGAATGAACAAACTTCACTGACATTGGAATTCAAGCAAAGGAGAATTTGAAGCAGTTTTCCTTTTTTCTGGTCCTCCCCACATTGACCCTAAACCTCAATAGTTGTACAGAAAAAAGGGAAAAAAAAAGTAAAGCTGAGGCCTGCTTGGTGCACAACTTCTCAATTGTACTTGTCACTGGCAGTAACTCCCTTGACTTGTTTCCACTGGCTGAGACAGAGCTGTGATAAAACCCCTGGAGATCGCACTGGAGTACTCAGGAGATTTGCATAATGTGCAGAATTCCTCTTGAGTCTTCTGCTGGTACTAATGTCTGACCTGTAGAAAGACCAGCGCTGATTCTCATTCAAGCCACGCTTTCCTTTTGCATGAATACTCCTTCAAATAAAGACACAACAAAGGGTGAAAGATGAACTGAAGAGTTTCAGGAGAAAAAAAGAGGACTGATATGCTGCAAGGCAAAGCCGAGAAGTCAACATAGTATTCCAGAAGTCATATTGCTGGTGGCATTGTTTTTGTGCCCCCGGTGTGCATCCCCTGTGTCCCTCCTCTTCGTGTCTACCTTGTCTCCAGCTGTGATGGAGGCACTGAGTGATAGGAGAGTGCTGCCGCCGCTGTTGCTGCTGCCGCTACTGCTGCTGCTGCGTCCTTCCTGCTACAGCAGCAGTCTCTGCTCAAATAAATGCCTGGTCTGTCACAGTTCTCTGCTGCAACGCATTAGATTCATCCTTCCTCTCGCTCATACACTCCCTCCCTCTTTCTGCCCTCCTCCCTCCTTGCTCACTCTCCTTCGTTCACTTGCACTCAGTCACACGTGAGGAGACACAGTGGGAGCCCAGAATACAAATAGGCTGTCTTCCTTAAAGACGTGATTGTGCTCCTTGAATTTAATGATTTTTTTTTAAGTCACAGTGAGTGGATGGATGGAAATGATGTGATCTCTAGAACCCAGACTTGCTGTCTTTGATCTACCTTATCCTCACTGGACTAAGCTTTCTGTGAGTGTTGCTGTGACTCTGAAGGCAGCCTGTTTATCAAGGAAAAAGGAAGAAGCAGAAAAGTAGAATTAAGAAGGGTTACGTTCCAGGGTAACAGCTGTTAAGGAATCATTGGTTGGATTTTAAGACCATGCATAGTGTCACTAGTTCACAGATGCAGATATGTGTGTACTTAGGAAAACACTCAGCATAGCCCAAACCACAGAGCACACTGCAAAGCCACATTCAATTAATATTTAATCTAGGAAATGGACTTGGAAAAGTGGAGGGAACCCCTAGTTGATTTTCCAGAAATATAAAATGTGGCAAAGGAAGCATTTGACAAACCTGTGTGAAAAAATGCTCAATTCATCATATAAGATCTACATTTAAACTATATTGAAATCTCTTTGGCAGCAAGCAATTTATAGAAGACCACATTTCTAATTCCCTTCCTGGCCCTTTTGATTCCAATATTTGATTTATTCATTTTTGATGAATGGTTGTTGTCTTGCAAATCTCTGAATGGAATCAAAGGATTTACAAATTTTAAATTTAAATTAAAAAATAAATAAATAAATAAATAAATAATAATAACAACACAAAATAACATTTTCAATGTAAGTACAACATCATCCAACCCGACAACATAATAGCTAAATAACTTTAAGAATTGTATTATTATGAGTCTAAAAACTATCAAACTAGCTAAATTTTTATTGAGATGGGCTCACATTATAACTGCCAATATTAGCTTGCTAGTAGTGTTTAAGTGTCAAATTGTAGTCTTGTTTTGTGCAATCAAAATACATTTTCTATTGTAACAATAAATGAAGGCTTTATTTCGAACATGTGAGAGTAGTATTGAGAGTAGTATAAAAACAGCAAAAACAAAACAAAGGAAAACTTAAATCAATTGAAATTGAAACAATACTGACTTAACATGTTCAACTTAGCATGTTAATGTTTAAGTTTGTGATTGAGACAAAAAAAAACTCCTGGTAGTTATTTTCTTCCTTTTTTATATGTTTTCACATTAAGTGTTTTTATTGTAGCAAAATTGTAGTTTGTTAATATTTAATTACACTTTAAATCTGTTAACTTAGGCAAACCTCTTGTGTATATACATACATAAAACATTGGTATTTAAATGAATTGTTTTTGAGGAAAATTGACATTGCTCTTAAGAGGGATGACTAACCCCTATTGACCCTATGTTTTCCAATCAATCCATTTAAAAAAAATCAATATATACTAGCCACATTTATTGATAGTAATCAATAGAAGTCATGTAAGTTTCACCCTTAAAAAACATGAGTTGTAGCCCTAATGTGGCATGTGTAAAGGGTCTGCTGGGAGTCTTAGTGGATTCGTCCTCACTTAAACTCTTTGAAAAAAGAGAGTAAAAGGTGTTTTTGTTGTTGTTGTTGTTTTTATGGTGCATTCAGGTAAAATTCAAAGGAGCTGATACCATGTTAATGCTGTTTTAGTTTTTAGTGGGTAAAGGTAGGCTGTTCATGTTTTGCTACAGAAGTTTCTTTGAGTACTACAACTAATGGTTCTTTACACAGTGGATGTATTGTCATCTGTCATTACCTATGCCGAGCTGGAGACAAAGTGGCTTGAATATACACATTTTGGCCGTGTTACTTTGAATAGTGGACTACAGCTGATCTTCTCATTTTTGCCTTAACAGACACTTGTGTCACTCGGTGTCAAGTCAAATACATCAGGACTTCTGGCAAAATAAAACATTCCATGTTGAAATAGCAAATATAGTTTCACTGTCAATACTGAGGCTAATCTGCCTCAAGCCTCTCTTTTGATTTGAAGCAGGATAATTACAGGTGAAAAAAAATAACATTCACTGATGGATGTATTTCTTATTTACATTAGATGTGTCATTAAGTTGTACCGGTGAGCAAACATACTCAACACCAGGGTCATTTTGTTTGCTCACCTGAATGACTTTGTAAATGTAATAGATAGACGTTTCCTTGAACAGCAAAAATGACAGTGAGAAAGGAAAGAAAATAGAAGACTTTGTGGGCAGTTCATTACCTACAGCACTGGACTAAGCTCCAGTTTAAAACAGGCTCTTAGTGTTTGAATAAGTTACATTGTTTATCTGATTGCAGACCTGTTGCCAATGTTCTGCCTGCCAGTCGATTCTACTGGGCTTTGTTTGCCTTATCCTGCCTTTCCACTGCCGACTGGAAGCCTGACTGACTATCTGGTAAAGAGCCTGTAACTTCACCTGCCTTGTCGGATGGATCTGCTTTTGTGCACAAATCCTGACTTACAGTATCACTGACAGATGGATACAATTAAGGACCTGCTGTGCAATCGAAATGTTAAACAACCAGGTTATTATTTGTTGTTTGACTATCTGACTGTGTGTGTGGTGTGAAGAGTTTATAAGATTGTAAAACTCGTGAGATTTAGTAGTAAAATGTGCAAACATTAGATGCTTCAGTAGGTTATACATGTAAATAATTGCAAATGAAGCATTCTGAAAAAAAAGAGAAAATAATCTTTGTAGTAAAAGACAATTCTAGGTTATAAACTGCTATAAACAAACAAACAGTTAAAGCAGTAAAATCCTCTACAGGATTCTAAATATATGTTATTCATTGTGCATGTACTAAACCTCCATTTTCTACCTGCTGCATTCCCTACATTTATCAAGGTGATACAGAACAAATAAAGCATATAAAAAAGGAAGAAAAAAAAACATTTCTTATTCCCCCATTTATACGCAAAAAATGTGTAACAATCCAAAATAGCTTAATCTTTAACTAGCAAAGATTGGATATACTGAAAAAAGACAATTGTGGAGGAAATGCTGGATGTGGCTCTTGGCTCAAACACAGATATTTATTCTTTAAGGGCTACTTCAGATTCAAGTTAAGAAACAGATATGGGCAAAATTACATACCACAGGGGTCAAAAACCTTGAGTCATGTTATGAATAACCTCCAGACACTGTTTATATGTTCTATTTTTTCCCATCTCCAGAGGGCACACATGATTTTTTCATCACTGACCATCTATGCCTCCGATTACCTTATCTTGTTTCCATGACAGCTGTAGCTCTTAGGTGTTTTACTTGGACTGATGCTTCTTTTTCCACTCTTTTTTTTTCTTTTCGGGGGGGGGTGTCAACATTATATTATTACATATAATGTTCTTCAACCTTACTTTTTAATCCATTGTCTCTCCTTTTTAGTTCATTTTTTTCCTTTCGTTCTCTCACCCTCATAAACAACCACAGAAAAAGGGGAAGTGATAAACTAAATAATGCACAAAATATTTGGCACATCAGCCTTGTAAAAAGATTCCTTATATAATGTATAATAGATGCTTTCTTCAGCAATATTTATTTTATATGAGATTTGTAAGCAGTGATTTGTCTACTTTCAAAATACTTTAATTTGCCCTTAGTTCCTAAGTTTATTTTTTTTAAAGCCAGCATTTTTTAGAAGTTAGAAGTTACGTTAGAAACCTGCAAGGACAAGCTCAAAATACTGATGGGTACTTTAATGGTATCCAAAGGAAAAAATCCCGTCCTGTCCCTTAAGACCTCCTCCAAAGCCACTCACCCAAACACATGAATGCACTCTGCCTGAAAACTGCTTGAGTCCACAAGAGAGTGCTTGGGAGAGGAGCACAGTCCCTGTTTACTGTATCCAACTACCTCATGTCTCATTCACATGCAAGAAAACCCCTAACATTTTCATAATAAATGAAACAACAGATAAAGCAGATTCTCCCTTAAATAAACAGATGAACAAAAATCAAAAAGGACTATTAACAGTCAAACAAAAAAATACATCAGTTACTGTTTCAGTTTTTTGGCCCTTCTGCTTTATTTGTTGTTAATATGCCATAATGGTGGTGACTCTGGTTTGACCTCTTGCCTTATCAAGCCTCGTTATGGTCGTAGCCTTTTCCCCTTCAGGCTCTCCTTTCTTAATTGGTTTAGAAGGGCAGGCGGTTGTAGGTGGAGCTGGATTTGGCTTCACTCTCTCTAGCATTCTCATGCTACTAGCTAAACTACAGCTTTAGCACTATGTGCGCTCGGCCTTGTGGAGGACTCATTTGCAATTGTCTAGGGTACGCAGATGCATAATTAGACAAGCAGGTAGGCCATATATCACTAAAATCAGCCTAAATGAAGTGACTGGACAGACTTAATGGTCCATCATCTTTGTCTTTGCTGGAAAGATGTGTTTGAGCACACCTCAAAGACTACAGCTAGCAAAGCTAACGCAAAGGGGAAAACTTGGTTGTGATCATGAATGATGCAGAGAACAGTTGACAGGGGCAAACTAAACCTGTCTAGAGCTGCAGTTAAATGAAATCACTGATTTTTATTTATTTATTTAAGAAAGAACGGAAAAAAATGCTTGGCTTTTTCTTGTCCAATTCCTCATGTTAATGGAACTTATCAGCCTAGTCATTCTGGTCATGGCAACAGCCAAATCTAGACAGATGTGGAACACTTGGCTGCCAAGCAAGTCTTCCTCCACCAACAATCTAAGCTTGAGTTCATCATGATGAATCAGGCAAAAAGTCTTGAACAAGGACTGACTTAGACCAAACTGGAACATGCCAGAGAAATTAGGGTAACAGACAGACATCCACAGTTTGACACTGGCCACAGCTGACCTCTGGTTTGGTGTGTCATGGTCCCTACAGGAGAGCATCAGCCATATTACCCAGATTTTCTTTGCCTTGTTTTCAGTAAAAGTATATAATTATTGATTGTTTATAAAGAGTGTAAGGAGAATGTTAAGAGAATTTCAATTAAGTATCACACAAAATGTATCTTAAATACATTACTTACCCTAACGCTAACCCCTTAATTCATCACAGAAGCTACAAACCACAACATCTGTAACACTGTGAAAGAAGCTGGAAGTAATAAGGAGGATAATGTTGTATACCCTACATTATGTCTATGCTGCATTATAAACCTGAAAATGGGCAGTGCTTACACCAGAAGTTGGCAAGACTGAACAGATGGTACATCCAAAGTCTTTTGAATTGCATCCATGTTTTCCTCACTTGTGTGTTAGTTTCATTGTGCCTTAGTTCTTCCCACCAAGGACGCATTAAGAGATGCAAAGAAACCATGTGAGGGGAAAAGACATGAAGAAATATGTTAGTAGAGATATAATGCATCGTTTCCTCTGAAGCATCACACTGAGCTGTTTCTAGTGAAAGTAGCAGCTGATCACAGCTGGGTCGGCTGTCAGTCGGCTTTAAAGGCTAGAGTGACTTTTGATGGGGCTTGTGTCTGCACATGTGCGCTGTTCTAATACTGATAAGGGGACACATTGCCAGGGCAAGAGTAAAGTCTCTCTGTAGTATTCACCTGTTCTAAAAACACCTGACTAACAACCTTCACTCTGTATTCACACTGTGCACTGCATCCTGCTTCGAAGCACTGTTACATACTGGCACAATGGGTTTTTTAAAAATAAATTATTGAATATTTGCATCTGTATTTATTGGTATTCTAATTGTGAATGTGTTATTAGATAACCCAGCATATGATTTCGGTATCTTTTAGACACTAGAAACTATTAAGAAGGCTAAAAGTTTTAAGAAAAGTTAAAATGATGCAACTCTTAACTCAGTGCCATTACAGTAATTATTTGCCTCACATGTGACTGAATTGAGAAAAAAAATCTTTTAAATCAGTGAAGGAAATTGTTTGTGGCCCTTTTTTCATTTCAGCCTACAGTTAAAACAGACAGTGAATTGGAGAATATATAATGTATAAAACTTGGGAGTAATACACTAGAGCTTAAGCTGTTCTTTGTTTTCACTCCAAGATAAAAAGCCATTAATGTTGTGATGTATGAGATTAGTACAATCAGCTGCAGCATTCAATTACTATCACATAGCCAGCAATATCTCCACAGTGCTGTGTCAGCACTGGAGGAATATTTGGCTCCAACTATTTTCATTCAGCTATAGTGGGAAAAAAGCTTTAGGTTGTTTGTATCCCTTTAAACCAGCCACTGTCATGAAGGGTAGTGCTAAGTCCAGAATGCAGTGACAGTACCCCTGGAAAATAGTAACATGAGATAGAGAAAGGGGATGAGAAAGCTGACTGGAACAGTCAGCAAACTGGCAGGCTAAACCAACTGTCTACATCCGGTGAGTCAGATTAGCGTCGCTCACAGCTCCTTGGAGATCCCTTTATGCTCATAAAAGCGGAAATAAGAGCTTTGGGACAGTCTGCAAGATGGCAGACCAGAACATCTTCATGTGAGGACTGAGGAAGAAGGAAATATCAATTAAAAGATTTGGGATGTACTCAATGGCATGGGGATCATTTTCTTATTTCCCATAGGGCCCCAAGTTCCTGGTTGCCTTTTATATTCTAAGATGTGTGACTGTGCTTAACTTTTATCCATCTGATTCTCTGATTGGTTCAAATGTACCATTTAGAGTGGGGGAGTGTATACAATTATCATCCTTAGTGGTTTATGGAGTTGAGTGACTTTATTTATTTCTAGCACTTCCTGCATTTCCAGTTTTCTATTACTTGCATTTTCTTACATCCAAATAGCTACTTAGGATCTGAGGTTGCTGGGCAGGAAATTAGAGAGTTAAAACTGGTTGGGAGGGGGGATTTCAAGGGAAGGATGTGATGACCCTTTGAGCAGGCCTTGACTTCAGGGAACCTTGTGTCAAGAGATGCAGCTCACAAAGTCTAACTGGGGGGTATATATAAGCACATAAGATATAAGATGTAATAAGATATATAAACTGAAGAGGTAGCCGGCCAGCCTGACTCCCCTTGCTTATTTACCTTTTTAAGTTATGTAAAATTCATTGTTCAGCCTTGAGCCAAGTCCTCCAGGCTGACAGGAGACAGAACTTCCTGAGTTTACGTCAAGGTCACTTCTGAAGGATCCATCATAAGCATTTTTTCCATTAGGCATAATGTAGCAAAACTATGGCAAGCTGTCTTAACATTTAATGGCAAAATTTGTCTGACTGGAATAAACATTATAAATATCAATGATATAAGTTTGCCTAGTCTTAATTATGTTTTGACTTGTCAAAAAGACAGCTATCTGTAATTCGGTTTTAAAAAATCACAATGGCAGGTAGGAATATCTGTAATTCAGCTTTGGCTGGTCAGAACTGATTACTGATATCCGCGATGACATCACTGAAAATGACATCTGACTTGTCACACATCCTAAATGACAGTGGGAGACATCTCTTATCCTATTTTAACTATCTCTAATTTGAAATATCTCTAATCACAGTTAATTTGAATATATCTATAACTCAATAATAGATTTCCACAACTAAATTATGACAATGCATAATTCCATTTGAGATATCTCCAACATTATTTTGGCTAGTCATAAATCCAGTTAAAGAT
>JAPZDZ010000023.1:9430922-9456794 GCA_029783805.1 Acanthurus tennentii | reverse complement strand
ATAATGTTTGACAATATAAAACTTAATTTAAGATATCCGAAAAGGACAATATAGATATCTTCATTTGAGGAGATTTGAAGATATCTTGAACTGAAATAATTACTAGGTAGATAAAATTGTAGATATCTCAATACTGTAATTATGAATGGTCATAATTTAGTTGAATCAATTCAGTTGAATTAAAGATATTTTAAATGAGAACCCCATACACATGAAGGCGGGAGTGACATCATTTGTCCTTGTAAGAATGCCATTGTGGATATCTAAAATGTTCATTTCGACGGGAAAGAATTAAATTTTGGGTACCTGTAATACATATTCCCACTAGCTATTAAACGTTAAAATGGCTTGACATACCATATCCAGCATCTGCTGATCATGCAATGGTGCAGGTGTAATTCATTAGGGTCTTTTGCCTCTAAAACAGTGACTGATTAAGGTAGATGCAACTTCATGAATCTATGCAGTTATACTCAATTTTAATCACATCATAAGGCTACACATAGATTTAGAACATTAACCTTGTAAACTTGGCATAAAGGATAAAAATACTGTGAAAAGGCTTCACAAAGCATGCCAACAGACATCACTACAAAAAAAAGTAATGAGCAAATTTTTAATTCTTTTAATCATTATTTCCAGTTTCCTGTTTTAACAGTAAGAAAAAAGGAAACAAAAGTAGTTTTTGTGTTTGTTATTGCATTGGTTTGAATTAATATTTTAATTAATTGTTAGCCCATTAAGTCCATCAGCCTTAGGGGTAATTTGCTAACCGTAACTCATAATTACATTTTCTTTTAATGCATTGCATTGATGTGCATTTTTCTGCATTATGACATAACCAGCTTCACCAAAATGCACAAATATGCAACAATAAACAAATTAATAAACTTGTTACAGTAATGAAAATAAATCTGTGCTATTTGCTGGATTCTGGAGGCAGATTATTATACAGGTTATCTGCCATTATCATTTTAAAATATGCATTGTTGATTTTGGTTGGATTTGGAAGTCCGTATATGACTGGAATGTAAAAAGCAAAGAGAGAGCTTCAAGCTAGAACTAAACAAACAAACAAAAAACATAATTCACTTCTCAAGCAGCACCTAATCATTAACAGAATGGGGTAGATATTTATACCATTTCTGCTTTTTCTTGTAAATTTCTCCATCTAAACTCTGTGCCCTGGTGCTCATTATTCCGAGTAATCAGGTGGTGTATGTGTGTAAACTTTTCTTTTTTGAAGAAATAACAGAACATACAGTGTTTGTGCATTTCATTGTGTGACAATAAAGCTCTTTTTTCAGTGTACATTGCCAGCTTGATTTCTGGATGTGTGGATGGGGATGTGGACTTTTTTTTCTCCTTCTGAAATGACAGAAAAGGTTTGAGAAACACATTTTTACAGACACTATACCATAATATGAACTTGAAGATAATTGTAAGATTATGGTAACTATTCTATGCAAGGTGAGCCTTTATGTAGGATATAAAACTTTCTTGTGTTTTCAATCATTGAGAGTAGTTCTTAAAAATATAATCTGCTAAATGGCTCTGATGTGAGATGTAAATATAAGCTTTATATCATCTGACTACGACCATCCTTCAAGAATATATCCCATCAGTTTATTCATACTGAGATCAGGCACACAAAGAATGCACATGAACAACTTTCCAACTTCCTGTTATGCTAAAAGACATTTGTTCTTGCTTCGTTCAATTTTCATTTCAGATAACTTTTTTTTACATCCACAAAGCTGCACTTTTCCAAAGGCTGTGGAATCTTAGAAATGTCTCACACTCCCACACAATAAAAAAACTAACATGCTGACCACAACTGAGATGCACTCAAACTTTTGTTTGTATGAGGCCTGTCTGTCCACCACTTCAAAAAGATAAGCATTGACTGGCAGAGTGATGGACAAGATCAGCATGTACTTGAGGGAAAAAACAAACCAACAAACAAAAAAATAATCTTAGGTAAATATACATCTGCTAGCAATTCCTATATTTGTTTTGTGGTGCACAACATTTAATTATTGTTTAAAACTAACTAAATGAAAAAATATTTAAGCCTATTTGTGGTTAAATCAAAGAAATTGGGTCCTACTAAAGGTGAAATAATGAGCCCAACACAGATTTATTGTTTAAAATTTTGTGTCACTAATAAAACAAAAGCTTCAGTGGACATTTAAATTACCTTCCTCATATGTGAAATTAGTCATAATTTATTTATTTAAAGCACATTCAATATTGCCCATAGTGATAAGCCATAACCCTCACTTTAAACCTTTATTTTTTAAATTAAAAATATTCTACTTAACAGCTGTGTTAATTGTTCTTTTCTCCCCACATATTTAATGTACAAAAATAAATGGAGTTGGAAATGCACCAACTGTTTCATTTTGCTGCATTTTGCTGCCTTTTTTTATTGTTCGTTCAAGTCTCAGCACACCTCATTTTTTCTGGCTGGACCTCTTGACCCCGACTGAAGTTGTGTGAATCAATGCAATTGCATGAGGTCAAGAAACTCCATGATCCAACGAGGGTGATAAAAGTGTGAACTATTCCACTCTAACAGGTGCATCTGAACACATCAGAGGATCACAAAGACACCAATCTATAATCTATAAATGCCCGCACAGTCTCCAGACCTGGTCCAAGTGAAAACACCTGCGTAGATGTGTGAGGCCTCCATACAATGATATTACTTAAACCATCAGCAACAAAAAAAGATACATAATGTATCAAAAAAATTAAGCTTGCTTTATTACTTCATTTCCAACACACACCTCCTTATAGATAGTGGACATATGTCACTGCCTTATTATTAAAAACTAGAAATAAATATCATATAGGCTTAAGTTTTATGTAAATAATGTATGATTAAATGTAATCTGCTCTGAGAGTACCGAATTGTTAATTATTAAAAGGTTGTTTTGATTCACATTATTTGACATTTTGAGCATAGCCAATGCTGTTAAGATTCAATCAACCTTAATAGATGGACACAAGCACAAGTTTGGACACCTGTCACATTGTTTTGGGTTTTTTGGGTTTTTTTTTTGGTTTTTTTTGTATTTTAAGGATAACTTTATTTTTAAAATCTCATTTTCAGTCCTCTAAAAACAAATGAGCTTGGCATTCTGCTGCAAAGACATTTCGTAAACATGCTACTATCAGACAAACCACTGTTCAAACCCCTTTGTAGGCAGAATAAATGTTTGTGTTCTCCCTGTGCTAATTACATATTAGCAGGACACATACATTTTACTTAAGTGCTTTATACATCATTCCCCTCATTTTCTAAATTAATTACATCAGAGGTTCAAAGAAATGGTGAAAATGCTAATGTGGCCCACTAACACTACTGCTGTAGGAGCGGGAAAATACAGGTCAGAAGCGAACAACTCTGTAGGCACCACAGGCTCTTTCCGCTGGTGGAAGAGGTACAGTACAGATCCAGCTACATGCTTATGCAGAGCCAGATGTTTGAAAATCATTAACACTAAAATGTTGCTGCCTTTGACAAAATCGTGCAAACAAGACAAATTATTCTCATTATTTCCCATTTTTAATGGTCAGTATCAGAAATTATGTCTGAGAAAGGGTTTTTGTGCTTTTGTGAAGCTTCAGTACAATCACCACTTTATTGTGTCACAGTTATTATTGTCAAAAAAAGAGCTTGTTTAAGAAAGAAAAAGCACAGAAGAGAGAAAAAAGCAGTGTTTGTGCTGCCTCACTGGTTTCCACACATTTAGAAACCGAGAAAACAAAGTCACTTTCTTCCTGATGTTGTTCAGACACAGCAAATGCCCTAAAGACTCTGGATGTTTAGCCATCACAATTGTCATGCTGCTGCAGCATGACAATGTATTAATCACATATTGTGTCCTGCAAGTAACAGGGAGAGAGTGCACAGTGAAACAAGGATGGGGATTTGCCAGTGGGACAGTGCTTTCAAATGGCATGTGATGATAACCTCCTTGTCTTCTGCTCAGAGATTACCAACCAGGCAGACTGTATGGCTAGATATGCTCTGTTGATGTGCTTGGACTTGAGAGGCATATAGGTCAGAGTTTATCCAAACAGCAGATGGTTTGTTGAGTTTCTCTGGGAGTGTGCTAAAATGGACTGAATACACAAAGTCTGCATATGAGCACTATTTTCAGCTGCAACTGATGCTCGTTGTAGAAAATGACAAGAATGCACTATAATATGATTTTAATACACAGGGATAAATTAACAGCACAAAACATCAATTAAAACTAGAAGGAAATATTTTACTGTAATCATTTTAATACTTGGTAAAACAAGAGGGAGAGTTTATGAGTGTAGTCTGACAGTTTTGGTAGACAACAGCAGTGCTAATTACACATACTAAAGTCATAAATGGCACAACAATACACAAAACACATCCTTCCTCCCTACTAAAGGGCCTCCAGTAACAGCTGACGCTGAACCACCAGCAATTTGGCCCTTCTCCTTCACCAGCTTTGTGTATAAAGGCCTTTTAGTGTTATAATAAGTAGATAATAAGCATGGCTTTGACTATCAAAATAGAAAAGAAAAAAAAAACACATTAGGTGGCACCTGTCACCTCACTGTGAGATGAGTTGTGGCAGATGTTGCTTCCTAAAGCAGCTTAACCATTCTATTGAGTGGATTACAATACAGCTGAGTTTTAAAATGAAATACTCCTCTGAGCTCCGTATTTCGAACATCTGGAGAATAAACAATTATGATTGACAAGGCAATGCAGGAGGGGGTCATGCATGAGTTGAAACAATTGTGTTTATATATCATCAACCCAGACTGGGAGAACAAAGTCAAATGGCCTCAGATGCAAATAAGTGCACACATGCTCTCAATTTCGAATAAACTGCACACACCTCAATGTGAAATGCACAAGTATAAATGGCATCAATACACTATGAAGCACAGAGCAGATATTGATGATTAACAACTATGTTATTGTGGCAAATAAAAAAGCTTGAGTAAAAAAATAATAACAATAATAATAAATCAAATAAACCTGTTCCCAGTCATAATTGGTGTTGCACCCTTGTCAAACCAAAGCTAATCAGCATGACCACACAAGCTAAATATTGAAATGCCTGTTTCTGCAACTTGACCACTCTTACATATTTTATACTACAAGTTTTCTTGGCAATAGCTCACCACGCTTATACTTTCTGCAAAAAGGGTTATGGTAAAGATGAGCGAGCAGACTGTCTGCTTTAGCATCACTGGGGTATTTAAGAGTATATTACCACAAATAGTTTTCTCTAAATGCAATAAACAGTTCCGTATTGAGAAGCTGAATATAGATAATCAAAGTCCTGCAGGCAATGGCAAGCATGCAAATTAGATTTGGAGCAGTACAGCTCTAAGGGACATCCCCTGAAGGCCAACAAACTATGGCGGAGTTTTTAATGTTCCACAAGTCACTCAATTTTTAATCTTGAGAAGTAAGCACAGGGCATCTGCAGAATATTATCCCTTGAGTTACCTAGAGCTTACTTAATCAAAACAACTTCTAATCCCGGTGTAAGACGCTGAAGATCTGTTTGGTATTACAGCACACCTGCAGTACATACAGTAAGCCGACGCCTGATATATAATACCATCAGTGACAAGAGAGACACCAACTGCAGAGACGGAGGAAACTGCATACATGATGAACGTTCCAGTACGTCTCTTTGCTCCAAAATAAAAGGGAACATTCCCCAGGGTGAGGTTTGCACAAAGACTGATGGACAGCTCAGGTTCAAATGAGTCCTCAACATCTGATATTTCCACAATTAAAAACAGTCTCTAACGGCTTTCATTCAAGAGAAGATGTGACCCACGCTTCAATTTATGCATCCTCAGAGGCAGATGGTTGTTATTTTTTTCCCTCTTTTTTCTTTTTAAGAATACCACAATTCAAACACATTGAATGTAAAATGAAAGCTCTACTCCCATGACTACTCAAAAAATAGTTTGCATAAAAAATTAAAATTAAAAATTATAATTGAGGCATGAACCTCTTACTTTTGTCAATGCCCATATTGTGTGTATACTTCTGTTGGCTTAAGTATTAATGATTATTGCTAGACTGGACATTTACCTTCTGCTGTGTCTTAGAAAAAGGGGATTTTTAACTGTCCTCCACTGTCCTCTTCGAACCATTGACAAAACCTTGGCAAGCAAAATAAATATTCAAGTTACCCCTTCTCCCTTTTTCTTAAGTGGCCTATCTAGATTCTCATTGTAAGATAAGCACTTGATTTGGAATGGCAGGAAAAGCTGAGCTGGACCAACATAGTGGACTTAAGCAGTTCAAGGTGTTTGAGTGTTGTATTTAATGGACTTGGAAAATCAGAGCTAAAGATTCTTACAACCTAAAAGCATGAGCAACTGGTGAAACAATATTAGGAAGTGAATCATGTAAAAAATGATAGAGACGGCATATTACAGGATTAACCCCTACCTGCTGCTAAATTCTCTTTGATGTAGCTCTCTGTGCAGCTAGAATGAAGCTAGTAGCTTGTGTTGCTTGTGGCCAAGACTCTGACTCCAGAGACTAGGAAGACACAGCTGGCAGGGACAAGAGATGCATGAGGAGGAAGAGGAGTGAGAGAATGATCAGACTTTACCAGCTGGAATTCTCACATCTCATTTCACATCAAGTGGTTATCAATGATTTATATTGACAAAAACAGTCTTGGTGATTGTTGGAACAGTAAAAAGACAAACAAAGGCCATTTCGGTGAGTTTGATTTATGTCGAGTTTTTTCACTGTTTTTTGTAAGCTTGCAAGAAGACTGACTAGGGTTAACTGGTTATCCCGCTAACTCCAATAAATCTTTCTGAAATACATAAATATCTGCAGCTAATAGGTTGCTTTGGTATATTCTATTTATTAGTGCACCGTGACTTTTTTCTTGTGCACTGGCACTTTTCTCTGCATGTGCTCTTATAAGAACCTATTTTTTTCCACTTTAAGCCCTGCTGTGAACTGAAACTTTCTTTCATTCTGTTTAGAATGTTAGTTTATTTTTTTTATTATTTTGAAAATAAGTTCTGCCTTAAATGTTACTAATGCACAAAAACATACCGATCAGCAAAAACATCAAACCCCTACAGCCTTTGGTTGTCTTCTGAGACATAGATGTATGAGGACTGATTGATTAAATCGTGGCCAGAGGCAGAAGGAGTTGAGCTGAGTGAGAAAGCTCTTTTTACATGCATGTGCAGATTAACTCTTTAACTTATAATGCAGAAAGCTTGAAGCTAATATATTTTGTGTTATTTCTGTTTTAAGGCAAAGTTTGCAAGTCAGCACTGTCTGAGAAAATGGACTTAGTCCTGCATTGATGTCTCTTTGCTATGTTTGAATTCAGACTCACATTTATTTACCATCATGTATGCCATATATATATATATATATATATATATCCTCCTCTTTGGTGAGCCCTTAACACAAGATGGCATCAGAAAATAAGCCTGTCTGTTTTCTTAAACAGTTCTGATTTGCAGTTTTCAGTTACTAAAATCAGTTACAATACAAAAGTTATTAACTTTAATGTTTTAGCATAATCACTCAAAAAGTATAATTGCTCGTGAACACATGAGGGCAAAATCACTTATATTCTTCTCCTTTAAGCCATGAACTAATCAATCACAATTAATTTTATCGTTGTATGCTTTAGGAATTCATTTCTACTGTCATTACAAACTGTGAGTAATTCTTGTCTTAAAGTAATAAAGGATTGACAGATATATGGAAATGTCACTTTAATAAAATTCCACTCAAAACCACATGCACAAAAGTGATGAGGTACGTTGAAAATGTCTCTCCTTTGCTCAGATTATCAGATAATTCTGATACTAACATACTGAGACTTGGTTTGCCAAGGCAGATATTTACATGACACAGAAGCCTGTTGTCCTTTTCAACTCTGTCTGCATCATCTGTCTCTATTTATTTACATTTGCACTAATGAGGCTCTTTGCCTATTTATGTGTGCTTAACCTCCTGGCGAGCATTTCCATGGCAGGACATTACTCAGAGTGATTTTTATTTTCTCTCACAAAAAAAAAAAGGCTTGTTAAATTGTTGTTCAGTTGTATAAATGTTTGTTTGGAGCGTTCTTGCTGTGGTGTGTGGCATTGTCATGCTGCTGTTTTAGTGATTTTTTTGTCATTTTATGATGAATCTGTAATGGCAGGCCTACTTCTGAAACTAATTGGCCAGTGTAGCAGAATATAATGTGAGCTGTCTGAGAAATTTTCTCTCTTAAAATTTAAGCTTGGGATTCTAAAGTTTTTTACTTTAAATTTACACTAGCAAAAATGCCAAACACTAAGACAAAGTTTTGTCAGGATCAAACCATTCTTTCATCATTAAACTCAGGTCTGAGAAAGTACCATGAGCAAACAATTTTTTATCGCCCCACTTTCTTAAACCTGGATGGGGATGCAACCCCCGGTTCACGTGGTGTGGTCCTATTCTTTCAAGTTGACTGAGCAAAGTCCGACCATTTTCTCCAACCATCTTTTGGTTACTGATATGATTAAAAAATTGCCTTTGCCACCTTTGCAAAAGAGAGAAGAGCAAAAATGTACTTAAAATCCTCGTATGACTGAATAAGATAGCTGTCCTGCAATGCTCCTGCTTGCAAACAAAAAAAAAATTAAATTAATCACGGGAAATTGTTTTACCTAAAGAGAGAAATGTTCTTCTCACTTCTTATAAGTGTTGGAATTGAAAATCCATGTGTTACACTTTATCATTAACATTTGCAGGAAACCAGAGGTCATGCACCTATCTTGTTAAATCTCTGTTATGTATCAGAAGATTTGACTAATTAATAAGGTACCCATGCTGTTTGACCCATGCATAATTACACATAGAGCATCCTTCAAATTAGAGACTGCAGATGGAACGCACATGTTAATTGTGCTGCTGTATGATGAATACAGGTTTAATCAACTGAAAGGGAACAACCTCATACATTCAAAGTACAAAATGCAATAGATGATATTGTCAATAAGAAGAAGCCGTTAATCTAAGCCAACATAAACTCTGCCTGTTCATTTAAATAAACAGGCTAACATCAGTTTGTTTTTATGCGTCTGTGCAGGTCATTACTTATCATTCCAACAATGCTGGACACAAAGCATTGCTCTGTGCCCTTGGGTTCGTGAACATGACACGGCCTGAGCAGCTGAATTTTCTTGTCAAGATTGCTCGACAGCAGTGGGCAGAGGCAGCAACTGTCTGCGGTCAAACAAGGGCAGAAAATGGACTTGCACCAATAAAAGTAGCATAGCTACTGCATTTGCACACCTGCTTAAGGGAGATGGGTCAGTGCCTGCAGGAGTGCCTTGGTCATGCAGAAATTTTAGCCCACAGCACATTTTAAGTAATCCTTGCAGTGGCCAAACTGTACTGAAAGTGATACAGCCAAAGAAATTCCTCCCAATTCCTGGTGTAATGCTTAATGGCAAGCCTCAAGAAAATGAAGGACTTTCATTTCACCAAGCAATGAAAATAAAACGATCAAACCAAAATTCCACTCTACTGCAGTTTTTGAGCAGTCTGGATTAGATGTATTCTTGCCTTTGGCAAGGACAGATACTGTCAATGCAACAGATAGCAGATTTCGGTTGAGCCAACAGGGACTGTCTGCAACTACAAAGCCAAGTCTGATGCCAAGGTCTTGCTCGTGCCTTGTGGCCATCAGATATACATTTCTTTTCAAATTTTTAATATGTGAACAGTTGGATTAGTTGTTACACAAGCACATGCACACACACACGCACACACACACACATTCAAGTCTTTTTAGTGTTGTCTTTATTCATTCTCTCCTATTTCAGGGCCTTCTCAACAGTAAAAGATGTGAAGATGTTGATATTAAAGATTTGTCTTATGCTAAGGAAGCCACACGGATGATTCACTATTATCAAGTTCAAGTTTATCAAGATAAGACAATGAATCAAAGCCAGCCTGACACTTGGTTAGCTCACTGAGGATCAAATGTTAATCGCTCTGACGGTTATGGCTGAGCTTTTACCAGCCTTGATGGTGGGAGGTTTGACCACATAATGACCAATGTGCTTAGCAACAATCAACTCAATACACAAAGCCCTTGTGTGCTGGTGTGTGGACTTTGATATGTGTGTGTGTGTGTGATTTCATGTGAGTGTGTGGCTGTTTCAAGAGTAAAAGCCATTCTATAATCTAACAGCGTTCATGCAGGATGGATGGGCAGGGAAAACATTTGTGATAGCAGGAAAGGTATCTCATGAATTTTCAACATAGCACTTCTCCCCCAGTGTCTCTAACCTCATGTATTTGTAAAGGCGTTTTCATCACTTATGTCAACTTTACCTTTGGATAACCAACAGAGGATATGCAGTCCTCTCTTTGCATGAAATTGTCTTGTGTCAATTGGCTGCCAGGCGTCGAGGAGGATGCTCAGCAGATATGTCTGTTTTAGGAAAAAGAGTTTTTATCAGCCACTGAATAACCTTTTCCATAATAAGCATGTCATTCTATGTCACAATGATGACACAGGTGGCAGGTTTGAGTTACTTTAACACGGGTACAGCAAATGCAGTAAAATTAGAGATCATTTCTCATCGGAAAGGAAGGCAACAGAGAGGTGAAGATAAAGATACAGCCACTCTTCCATTTGATTCACTTGTTACTTAAATAAATTCTGTGGGAGTCATGAGAGCACTGGTCTCAGGGAAGCAAGAATACATGGGGTGATTGATAAGGTCGCAGCCTAAGGAGATGAGTTATACTGCTTCTGTTACATGCACATGCAGTTCAACTCTTTGAATGATTGACGCAGCGGATGACTGCACAGAGGCTGATGTCCATTTTCTCAGACAGTTGCTGACTTTCAATTTTCAATTACCTGAAACAGAAAAACTGCAAAAGTTATTAACTTCAAACTTTCAGCATAATCACTCAAAGAGATGAACTGCATGTGCATGCAGCACAAGTGGTATAACTCATCTCCTTCTACCTTAGAGCCAAAAACGTATCAATTAGCAAGCACCATCATATCACTTTCCCACACATAGCTGCGTGTTTACGCTTGACTCATTAGTTCCTCACAGATGGCATAAGCCAGCGTTTCTGCACTAAGTTCCATCATATGGTTAGTGCAGATGCTTCACTCTTTAATAATTTCACTGTAAACACAGCCAATACAGCAAACTCGTCTTTCTTTGATATATCTATTGTTTTATCTTACAATTCTAAAAAGAAACCAGTACTCCATCTTAAATTATTTTCTTTTTTCATTCTTTCAAAAAATACAGAACACAAATACTTTGGGAAGAGTGAAAAATAGGCCCATTTTATTCTTGAGTTTGATGCACAGCAATTGTATGCATGTATTATAACGATCTACTTTATGCATATTATTTGTCATTCAGTCCCTTTTTGTGTAAGATAAGAAAATAAACTTCTGATCCTTAACATACCTGTCAGTAAATAAAGTGTCAGAAAGTAAACTTGTTTTTTCTCTCGATTTTTTGACATTTTGTTTTGGCCACTAAAGACTGAAATCAGCCTGTGTGATCAAGTCTTAGTACTTTACACTACAAAAGGCTCTCTGTTTTGTTTCAAATTTGTCTTGTGTTTTGCTGGTTCTTGATCACCACTTGGCTACCTATGGCATATGTCTTTTGCTTTCAGTTAAAATAGGCCTTTTTGTCATACACTATTCACTTGTAGTAACTAAAACTTTATTTAACTTTTTACTGGTAAAAAGTTTATGGGTGTTATGGCACTGGCAGCACTTGGTTTAGGTTAGCAAAAGATCACGGTCTACTATAATACAAACAATGTCTTAGCAATGACTTGAGACATATGACTATTTATTTACATTAAACAATCTTTCTCTAACAAGGATACAATGATACAAGAAAGTTTATTTCTCATTTATTCTCAAGTAGTGTAATGAAATTAAAATGTGGTTAACCTCACCCAAGTGCTTTTGTTCTCTAAATTCTGTTCTGATCACAGACAGAAGTGCGGATGGAAACTGGACTCTGGTGTCACAGTCTTGTGATCTCATTGTCCACCATTCACTCCAACCATCTTCCTCCCAACACAGTACATAAACTCAGTGTTTCATTCACTGAAATATCTGAAAATTACCCTGGCAGCAATTATGTTGTCACCACAATGGAATAATGAATGCAAATTAATAGTTGACAGGCTGGCCAGAATAGACAGGATGAAGTTTTCACTGGTGTTTTCACTGCTCTCTCAGCAGTGTAATCCATGCAGACATCAGGCACTGCATATCTTTCAAATACAGTCATCACTGAGTACCTTGGATTTTTGCTGAAACAACGCCCCTGCCTGACTGCACTGCTCTTCTTAAGCTGAGGACTGTTAGAAAGGTGGCTGACGTTATAAGGATTCTAATGACTGTGCTGAAAATATGTGCCAGTTGGATACAGATGTGCAAAGAATCATTGTGCTGAAAGAGAGATAAGATTGTGAGAGATGCAGTTTTTTCACTATGTCTGCAAAACAAAAATATAATATGAAAAATTAATAAAACACACACTGTTGGGAAGTGAATAACCATGCCCTGTATCGCTCCAACAGGCAAAGTGAGTCTTAAAATGTCTTTTGACTGTCTATAGTCTTGCATTCAGCTCCCTTTGTATGCTAACTGCATTTGCCTGATTGCTTTTTCTGTTTGTGAATGGTTTGTTTGGAGAAAGGCCTTGGCATGGGGTGTAAGGCATCACTTAATCCTCTGTCACTAAGAAAGAAAGGGGAAGAAACAATGTGAAGGCATGTCAGAATATGCGTGCAATGATGCTTCTCAATGGTGATCATTTCGGCATTCTCTGGCACAGCATGTTCAATGGATTTTGCGGTTATACTGTATGCCTCAGTTACTGCCAAAAGCTAACCGACTGAATTGACAAAACGTGTCATTTAAATGCGACCTTTTTTGAAGATGTACGCCATTCTGGGCGGATGCAGTTTTTTATTTTCCCATTTTTTAATTTTTTTAATTTTTTATGTGGTTGCTTTTCAGTGCCCTACGAGATAAAAGATGTCAAAATGTGATTTCTTTTTCTGTTTCACTGATGTTCACTTGAGGGGGCTTTATGCAATGGTTGACTTTAACCATGTAAGTGCAGTAAGAAACTCAAGAAAAGCCTTTACTAAAGCTTTGCTTATTTAACATCTAGAAAGACTTGCAGAACATCTGTGCAAAGGTCCCTCTGTTAAAAATGTGTTTACGTTCACAACTTTCATTGTTATGAACCGATAAATAGCTCTATCACCGACTTACTAACAGCATAATGACTGAATCTCTGTTCATCAGTGCAATATCTATATATTTTTAATATGCTTTACAACCAAATAAAAAGGATATATACCATTAAAAATGACTTTTCAACATCTGATTTTAGCATTAGAAATAAGCAATTTGTTATAAATCCTTTAAAGAAGGTGGCACCATACTTTTTCTATATTGATTCTTTTGAATTTTATTTAAATCATTTTATATATTACCTAATACACATTCTCCAATACACACATTAGGCAATACAAATTATTTTAAACAAAAGAAGACAAAAAACTGGGAAATATATTATACCACCGTCAAGGTGATGTACCGAGTAAAAGTCATCAGTTTGAGATGAGGTCTGGGCTCTGACGTTGGAATTTCACATCATTCTTTCCACATTACAGGTGAATTGTAAAAGATAAAAAGCTACAACATTATAATGTGGGAAATGTCTCGGAAATTGTGGCAACAAATGCCAAATGATCAAATGAATAAAGAGATGCAGCCACAGATGCAGTCAGAAACAAAAACGCACCAACAGAGAAGGATCCATGCCAAGATACTTGGCATACAACCTGCTATAGTCCATTGTTGCATAGTTAAGTTGCTTCAAAACCAAAAAAAAACTTTTTGACAAGATAATCTTTTTAATACTATTTTTATTGTGTCTGAACTCTGATTACTCCTTCAGACCAAAAAAGATGCTTGCAACATGTCCACAGCTGTGATGTACTGTGGGCTAGAATTGTTCCTGATGCATTGACAAGTGTTCACTCATCATTTCATCATTTGAAACATTGTTGTTTAGTTTAGGAGCAGTTCCACAGCTACCCAGATTCAGATAGGCTGCCTCCGGCTATATCTGCCTCCTCTGCCCTTGACGTCCATGTTCTGCATATTTAATCCTCCGCTCACCCCCTCACTTTGCCTTTGCACAATACTTGCCTCTTCTCTTACTGTCAAGAGCGTCTCTGCGTGTGAATTTTACAGGTTCAAAGATCAAAGCGGAGAAAACCAATGGAGATAAAGACAGAGAGAAAATGAAAGCAAAGATAAAGGGAGTTTGAAATCCCCTCCAGTTGCTATATTTAGATGTTTGTCATCACTTTGTTTATGTGTTTTACTGCAACCTTAGTTTCCTGCCGAGGTTTTGCACCCTGCAGCCTTGTTTGGACTTCTTAAGGAACCTGACAGCTTCTTAGTCATGACAGAACATCAACAAATATTTACCCAACATTCTGCTGAAATTTCTTTTTTGTCTCAAATTAAGTACTTTTTGTCAATTTAAATGCCTTGATCTTAACAAGTAAAATAATAAAAAAAAAAATCTTCAAACAGGGGAAATGGCTTGAGACACAATCTGTAAATGACTTTCCTTGCCGAACATACAAACTTTAGATCCTCATGAGATTTTTATTAAAGTTAATGATTTCTCTCATGTCTGTCCTCAAGGTTATCAGTATCGTGCAGATTCCTGAATCACCATGGGGCCAATGTTTCACCGGTGTATGGTAAATGAAAGAGATGGTATCTGGTCCTCCTACTGGATCACATCATGTGCATTCAAAATGCACCTGTCAGCCACATATGGTGCTGATATTCAGCTGCTTGATGTGCAGACATGTATGTTAAAGTATAGAAGGCTAAATCGTTATTTTCAGCAGACATAAGGAGGTGAAACGGGCTTGGGGGGTTTTTTGTTTTTTTTTAAACAACTACAACTAATTTTTTCTGTTTCACGAACACAGAGTTTTTCGAAAATATTTGCTTAAATTTGTTTCAGTAAAATAAACTGGTATAGTTTTTGAAAAGGGCATACAGTACTCAAATCCTGAAGTCTTGCAGTTATATAATATACATTTCCTCAGTGGAGTATTTGTCTCATTACAGTGTCAGTTGTGTGTGTGTGTGTGTATCTCTTTGACTGGCGCTGCACAGCAGATGGTGCTGAGGAATGGGCAGGGAACAGTTGGTCTTAATTAACCTTTCTATTACAAAGTGTCATTAATGCCAGCCGGGTGCTGTCACCAGAGATGAGCCTGGACTGAAGAGAGCAGGTCAAAGTGCAAATGGGAAGATGAGCAGTGCGAGGAGACTGTGAGGCTTAGAGAAGAAGACAAGTGATCAGTGATACCGAGGGCTGAAGGTCTAAGAAGAGAGAGAAGGGAATGTACAGAGTGGTGGAAGGGGAAAGGATCCTTTGACCTTACTGTGTGAATGACAGATGAAGAGAGGAAGTTTGTTTTTGTTTCAGCTATAAAATTCATGCTGCTGCACTGTGGTAACAATGAGCAAGGCTAAATGTAGGCCCAGCCTTTGACCTGCATTTTGATAACAAAAGTTCAAGTTTTGTAACAAGACAAAGAAAACAGATTAGGAAAATAACTACATGAGAAGCCTCTGAAAATGCCATGGTCTTGTTCTCTCTCATTTCACTACAAGGTAGGGCAGACAATGTTAATGGCTTTTCTCAAAATATTAAAATGTTTGTCAGCATTTCCAGCCAAACCCTGAGGCAACAACATAAATAACAATGTGCACATCAAAGATCTTGCATTAAAGAAATTACAGCTACATGTAGAAAAAAAGGCCTTTACTTAAAAATGTTTAAATATACAGTGTTTTCTCCACACTGGTCGATAAATATTCAGCCACAATAAACTCATTTAAATCTATATCGGAAAACAGTAATGTGTGAGGTAGTTTCAATTTTAAAATGGCAAAAGATGTGTAACGCTAAAAAGGAGAGATTGTTTGAAAGGACGAGAGGCACGATTTCTTTCATATTCAAAGGAGTTTTATATTTAACTTTTAAAGAAAGACAACACTGCAAAACAACATACTGATTTAGCATCTCCTGAGGCAAACATGATGCGTACTTATAATTAGAAATGTCTCATCTGCAGGAGTATTTAGTTTTTCTGCCTTCATTTCAGGATTTTCTTCATAAATACAATTTAGAAGGCTACTTGATATCCTGCACAAGTCCTCACTTTACTGAAAAGGTTATTGGTATATATATTTCCAATGGTACACCCTTCTGGACAGGATGTTTGGGAAGCTGTCGTGTGTGACGTTTGAATGCGCTTTCTAAGAGCAAAAAGGTGGACAACAAAAACTACAGTAACTACAGACTTAATTAGGTTACACTTGTTTTTTCAACCTTCTTGACCTGTTTTAATCAATCTGCTCCACAATATATGACCTTCAGTTAGCTTAGCAAAATGCTGCTATGGATCGAAAGGCTGAGCTTCTGCTAATCAGTCCTAAGTAAGGAAAGATTAATTCTCACACAGTGCTAGTGGCTTCATTTTTGTTTCTTTTATTTATTTGATAAGTTTTTGTTTATTGTACTGTTTATGTCACGGTGCAGGGGTATGAAAAAATGCTCAGCCTCATGGAAAAATATTTGATTAGTGGAATGAGTGGTTATCAGAGCACCTTTATACATTACATATCATGTTAATGATACACAATGCACACTGATATTATTTTTAGTCCAAAGTTAAGCAATGTGTTCAAACCATCCCAATTGTGCTGCTGGCAGATACAAACAAACATACTGCCTCCAGTACTGTCTCATGTCTTTCAGATTGATCTGCAAGACATGTATAACAATTAATTCATGAATTGATTTTCTGCTCAGGATTACTATAGCTGCAGTGTCTCAGGCCTGGAGCAAATTTTGTTCTCTAATAAGTTGAACTGAAAGGACATAAAGGTCAGGGAGTGTTCCACAGAAACAGAGTGACTTGAATGAAGGGGGTGGAGTGAATATACGGTATGTGGAACCAAAGCATGTGTGTCCAGTTGATAAACACTGATGGAAAACATCAAAATAGAGGGTAAGTTAAAGGAGAATTAATGTTTTCAAATCACTTGTAACATCTAGTCCTGAGATATTAGTGTGAGAACTTACACATGCTTTGCTCCAAATTCACACCTACAGCGTTTTTGATTAACATGTTGATTTATAACTCAGTTAAAAAGTATATTATCTGCTGAAGCACCTGTAGCACTGGTGGTGCTAATTCATGATGGGCTTGTATGCAGCATTTTTATGGACTCATCTCCATAAAACTGGCTGGTGATAACGTTGTTTTCCAGAGTCAGCTAAGACAAATTCATCAATTACTGCCGCAGTGATGACCCTTGCATACTGTGACTGGTTACCAACAGTTTAATAAGCGATACATGAAGCACATTTACCAACCTTACTGATTGATTGACTTAAATTTGTGGGTCATGTCTCATTGGAGCTCAGGCTATATGGACTTAAAAAGACATTGCTTGTGTTCAGTGATCAACACACTTTTTTGTGATTTATGCCTCTCCTTCCTTACAAGAAAAACCTAGCAGCAAGCATGCTTTACATCTTGACATATATGAAGATTGATGGTAAAGACCAGCCTTTACGTGGCTGTAAAGTACGCAGCTGCATGGAGTGCCCTCTCCTTCTGGCAAGTCATTAAGAGTGCATCATCAGGGTCTTCCTTCGCACCTGGAAAAGCAGGTGCTGGGTCTCGACCTCTTAATGGAGTACAAGGTGAGCTCAAATACTAGACAACTCCCTGTTTGTGAAGTCCAGGAGGTAGCAGCAGTACTAAGAGTGTGTGGTGTTTATACAAGTGTGTGTTATGCACTTCTAAAAATGAAAAATTCATGATTGTTGTTCAAATTTGTTGGCAACAAACAGCACAACTACACTCCAGTGTAGAACACATGCCAATTATGAACGCCTTGAAATCTTATCCGTTTAATATCAATTATTTAGGAAACACATCACACATCCCTCCAATCAGGTAATATTTTTCATGCGAAATGTTCCTTATACGACTTGTAATCTTTTATTTAATGCCAGTTTAAGGGAGGCTTGGATTAAAGAGCTTTTTTGCATTACTGAGCATCAGATCACTCTGCTAGAAAATATATGTACTTTGAGGAGAGATCAAAGCTGTCATCGGACTTGCATTTTTTTATTTTGACTAAAATCATTTTAACTTAAGATTTCAAGTCAACTGTTTACAGAGGATATTTAAATACAGTCTGCCGTTCACAGGTGTTGATTATTTTTATTGGTACAGCTATGTGACTTGGAAAATGCATTTGTCTTCTGAAACACCTAATTCACCATCCAGTTCAGCAATATATATGTTTGGGGCATGTTTGATCAGCTACGTTAAGATGAACATCTGTTATCTGTTCTGTGCAGTTGTTGCAATTTGTTTCAGTTGTATTAATCTAAAAGACGTCAACTTTAGCTTGCAGGCAGTTGTTTTTAAGTCTGTTTGTTTTAGAATTAGTACATCCCTTTTGTCATAACAGAGGGCATCAACAGAAAAAAGAAGGGAAGAGTTGATATTGTTTATGTGATACAGTTTTTTCTTTAAATTGTCTTATGAAAAGGTTAATGCTACTCCTCAAATTAACTGAATTTTTTTTATTGAAATTATTGTAAATTGAGCATTTGTATCTGTTGTTCTGAGCTTTTGACCTGGTTATAATCAGTATTTTAGGCTCCATGTGCATGCAGCTGATGACTTAGTCAAAGAAACAGCTCAACAAAAGAGCAACATATTTTACTGCACTGCATCATTAAATGAATCAATGACTTTAAACAGTTGCTTTACACCAGGACAGTCTCATGAGGACAGATCAGTGTGATGAAAACTGGGTTTACGTGAGGAGATGTGGAAATGGCTGTTGATTCTCAAGTGCCTATTTGACATTGGTTGCAGCCCTTAAGAACAAAACGCAATACTTATGTAAAGTACTAATCAAGTAGTATCAAAATTCAGCATGCCAGTCTTCCTTAAGTGCTTTCTTGGCAGATGTGGCCGTTTACTACTTACAATGAGTGTGTATGTGTGTGTTATAGAGAGAGCGAGAGAGACAGATGTTGTTCTCACTCCATCTTAAATTGTCATTATACCAGCCTAAGGAGATGTTTCTCACGTGGCATTTGTATTGAAAGAATACTCCTAACATTCTACTATCCTGACATGAATATAAAACAGCAGACCCGTGTCTGTAACCTCAAGCCAGCCATTTGCCATGGCATCTGTGAGGGTAATGGAAGAGGACAAGAGGGGGGTGGGGAGGTGACACTCATTGCATGCACCTCTAGCTATGGCCGGCATGCCTGAAGAGGTATGTGAAAGTGAACCGATTTAGGCTGCTAAGACTAGCGACCGTCCGTCACACCAGCGGCAAAGTAAATTTGAGAGAAATGAGCCCTTATAGATAGTGTATTGGTCCTGACTGCAGGCAGTCAGCATCCATTTATGGTAATGGTGAGACACACAAACCAAAGTGCCTGCCTCAGGTCCTGCTTATTTTCTTTTATTCCCTAACTGCACTGTTTCTGTGTGTTAAAACGCTCCGAGTTGATTCTCTTTATCGCAGTTGTCATACTCAGAATTGACTAGTTAAAAGGTTTCCAGTTAAACTGAGCAATGAGACTTTTAATCACTCCGTGCCTTGAAAAAGGTCATATTTTCTTTTTTTAATTGTCTTCTGAACTACTTTCACTGTTTTAAAGTGTCCTTCATATTTGATTTATGATGATATTTGACTAAATCTGATCTAATTCCACAATGTTGAAACATGACCCGGGGTTAACATCATAAGTTAATATTTCATTCGTCCCTGCTGTAACTTTGGTCATTGAGACAGCGTTGATAGGCCATTATTAGTGAGTGATGGAGTGATTGCTAATGAGGAGGATAGAGTATGCAGCCAAGCCCTCGTTGATGAAGTGTGATAGATAAAGGGAGAAACTGTCCTGCTAATTTGTAATTGAGTTTGAAAAGACATCATCATCTTGAGGTAAGGGGCGATTATAGATGACCCCCTATTATATTATTGCGGCAACTTTAAAGATACAAGAATTTTCATGTTTTCCCTGTCACCTCTCTTTATAGTTAATGAGGGGCATGAAGAGTCAGGCTTGCTGGGTTGGTAATTTCACAGTGAGCACAGGTGCTCCTTTTCTGCTGTATACCAAAAACCAGTATACCCAAAAATACAGAATGAAGGGGACAAGTTGATACCGCCATGAATGACTTGATGGTTGTACAACATATGTCTGTGTCTCAGTGTGTGTCTCCATGGATCTGTACCATGGCATCACTATATATTATGATATAGCCTTAAATATGCAGACATATTACTCATGTTTTGAGACGGACATGAATTTAAAAAAATAAAACAGAGCTTAAAGGAAGAATATATTTCTTTACAGAAGCCATCCATACATATATACCAGACACATTCAATGTTTTTATGTTGCATTTGCAGTTAAATCACATAAGTAGTGACCTCACCATTTTCTTTCTTCATAAACAGCCACTTAGCTTGATTACCTCCTCCTTACTACTCCCCTCCACTCAGACCTGTCAAAGCCTTTTTCCACAAAAGCATCCCACTGTTCCACTGTGACACTGGCTTGAAGATTAAATATATGGATCACAGTTTTCCCAGCAAGACCACCTGAGTGGCAACAAGTCAGGATAGCATCACCTCGGTATCTGGGCCACGCCACAGTAGACTCAGGTTCCAAACCAGGGGGAGTTGATCAGTCAGCGAGCAAGGCATTAATCTGCTGTGACACACTGACTTTCCCCTTGGAGGACGTCCGGTGCTGGGAAGCACTCCAACAGCAGTGCCTATTGCTGCTAGAGTAATGCAAGGTGTCAGAGAAGCTGGCATGGATGGAGGGACAGCGCACGGAGGTGAACCAACAGAAGGAGGGAGAACGCTGAGATGCTGGATCAGCGGAAGAGAGAAGAGGGACATGGGAAGGAGTAAGAGGGATGGAATGTGGCATTGAGCAGATAAGGGATATACGTTAGTTTGAATAGACGCTGAGCTAAGCTAGACGCCAAAGTGGAATCTACATTGACTGAAACCTTTTTTTCCTGTTTTGTCTTCAAGTGACTCTAATATCTTTATAGGCATTGGTATCCCGTTATCACAGCATTACAGCGTAGGGCTAAAAAAGTTTATCAGCTATGAGCAGGTATTGGTACACAATACAAAGATTTCTCTCCTTTCACAAAAGCAGTTTCCTCAAAGAAGCTGCTATTGGTCCATACTTTACGGGTCTTACATGAAATAGCATAACACACAATAACACACAACACTAAATAAAATATTTTTATGTTTTCCATACAGCGAAAGCTTTACTGCAGTAAGCAGGCAGAATTTGGCCATTAATACTGAACTATTGTTTCTTAAAGTAGATATATTGTATCTTAAAGTAGATATAAGCAGTATTTTTATGAAAACAACTTTATTAAGATTACATTTTTAAATCAATGTTTGCTATTTCCCAAATTTAAGCTTTTCGTTTAGAGCCTTCAGCCCACAACTTTACTGTTTCAGTGTAGTTACTTTACTTCAGTATGCTACAGACAAAGTGTCTGTTATAGCATGACAGTTATAACAGTTTTAAATCACAAGTGCCTGATTTGTGTTAGATCAGAGCAGCATTCAGGTGTTTGACCAAACGACATCTACGTAATGTTCCAGTTTCCCAAACTTAGCAGTATTTTCCCATACAAAAAGACAGATATTTTCCAGATAATATGAGTGATAGGTGACAGTTGTAAAAAATCAAGCACCATATTTTATCAGGTATTTTTATATGCTCAAGATCTGTAAAGCATGTGATTTAAAGATGAGATTCCTGTGTGCTGCTTTTGATTTTATGTGGAACCAGCACAAGTTTTATTTAAACAGTACATCAGTCATTTTAATATTCAGGTCCCTACAGACCATCATCAAAGTATTGGCTTCTTAAAGAATTATACAATATATGACATAGGATCCCTCATACCACAGCTAATTTCACTGAGGTATCAAAAAGCCCAATAAAAGGCTTTGAATTCATTGCTTTGTGAAGTATACTATTTACCATTAATGATATGAAAAAGCGCAAAATATGAATTTTTATTTATGAAAAAAAGTTAAATTCAGTCATTTAAACAATCTTAAAATGGAGGCCTGATTATATTCTAATAACTCCCGCCTTTTAAAAAAAAATGTGGACATATTAAATGTTCATTTTACATGTTACAGTTTTTGGGTATGTGGATTGTTAACAGAATAAAGGTTAATTTAATGGTTTCAGATCAAGAAGTAAATGCAAGGGCAGAGATATTTAGTTAATCCCGATTATAAGTGCAAATTTTAAAAGGGACACTTTTTAAAAATGTATTTATTTATTTTTTATTTAGTTCTGTGTGTTCGTCTTTCCAAATGTTAAAATAAGGAGCTCACTGCAGTGACCTTGTTGGAACTCTTACAATATGCACACACAAAGAAATCTTCTTTGATTTATACCTATCAAATCAATGTAGATTAAACAGAATAACTCACTTGAATGGTTTTAATGCACAGGTATGCAATATGAGACAATGTATGTGTTTACTGGACAAAAGCCCCAAGTCAGATGTGGTGCATTAATGAAATGCTGTGCTAAGTGGTGGGATAAATCAAATAGCTCTTGTCTCTAGAGCCCCTTCTTTCTCCACCACCCAGTTTGTCTCCAAGGAACGCTGAGCATAAACATCAAAGCAGAAATTACATTAATCTAGCACTCTGATGTTGAACTTTGTTCCAGAAAGTTTCTTTCATATGAAAATGTAGAAGGAGTTCCTATGCTTCTCTGCATGCTAATCGCTCCAGCCTCCAGTTTACATAATCAGTGTCCCGCACTGGTGCAGTGACACCAACGGGGGAGGCAGAGATGTAACGGACCAATGGATATGCCATACAGGGGATCAGGTGCAGTGAAGTCATGGTTGCTGCACTCCCCCAGGGCTTGGAAGACAAAGGCTGAAGACCCGCCCCACAAATGTCAGAGAGAGCACCTGCTGCCATGAATAACTACAGAGATAACAGAGGCAGGACACATGCCCACCTGCTGGGAGGGCACACACAGGCCACGGTGCTTCACAGAAGAGTGAAGACATTCAGGGAGACACAGAACACATACACAGCATGGTGGTTAATTACTACCATGTACTGCAACAACACTTGGTTTGATTCTATGTCTTTAGAGTCATGCTTACAGGTAATGCCACAATTAGACATAATTTTAGGCCAATACCAATAAAAATTTTATACCAACAATAAACATTTTCATTTTTTCTATTAACAATGCATCGTTTCTCTCATTTCCTTACCAGAAAGAACCCACCTACTTGAGGTTGTTTAATTCATTTCATATTCAATTCATACTACCTTGGTGGGAGCACAGCTGTGTGAGATTCATTTCAGCGGAGTCAGCAGTTCTGGATTACCTACTGATAATGTCAGAGAGTTCATTTCTAATAGTCAAGCAACAAAGAAACCTCAGTAATTCTGGCAAGATAGGGGTAAAAATCCAATGACAACTCATATTTGGTTCCATCAAAAAGAAATTAACATCTGCTGATTCTGATTTCTTTGAGGAATGTCAATATTTTCCTGTTGTGAAATAAATGAACTCACTTCTTAAAGTTAAGTGGTTTGATTTATGGAACAAAACAAGATAGAAAACTTATGAATATCACATTACATATATGATTTGTGGGCCAAGAGATGGTCTTTGTGTTATGTAGGTTTCAGTTTTATCTCACACAGGCTTCATCTTCTACTTGGAAATACTCTCTGCATGCAAGAATTAACCCACTGCAAATTTACATATGCATATAGCTGGCAAAAAAAAAGGATAAAGATCAATACAGAATGCTTTCCACCATCAGCCTGCAAACAGTGATGCATTTGCAGATTATACTGTCAGCTCTGCTTTTTTTTCTGTTACAGCTTTCTATGGGCCAATCTCCAATAATGTGCAGGGTCGAAGAGGGGTTTCAGAGTTTTCTGGCTGCTGCTCCCAAGTTAGATGCAAACCCTGTAACTTTGTTCATAAATGATGACACAGCTATATTTTGACAAGGTGAAGAGACAGAACACGAGAATGGTTATTCCTGTTAATTCCTGCAACTTTGAAGGGAGTCTTAATATTAAACCCTTATATACCAATAAAAGTGTGTAATTAAATAATAATTAGTGTAATAAATTAATATTGTGCATAATATGGTTTGCAGAAGCTTTTTCATATCATCTGTTAAGCACCATAAACCCACAGAGACAAGTCAGAGGGTCAAAGACAAAACATGTTTTACGTGTTTTATGTCTGTCATCATGACATAGTTAGGATGTATTTACGCTACAGATCTTTGTGGCCTTGATGGGATGTGTTGTCTAAATCCGATTCTTTGACCGCCTGTTTGCACCTACTTTTAAGAGTGACCCAAATCAAATACCTGGAGTGAGACTTAACATGTAGACACGTTTGAGGGTTTGGCCAAAGCAGAAGTGAACGCCCTGGCAATCGACGCAGATGAGAAAGAAGTAATAATTCCAGGCTTCTTCCATAGTAGTAGTTCCAGGCATCTTTAGAGTTGTGCAAAATATTGACTGTAAAAGACAAAGAGAAAAAAGTAGAGCCCTTCTTACAGCCTGGGCTTGCAACAGTGAACTAGTGCTGGAACTACTTTTTTTGTTTTCAGCAGAAGGCACAAAGTCATTTGCACATATCAATTTCTGCCATTAAAACAGAATCAAACAGACTTGCATTTTCGTCCACTTAGATGATAGACCCATTGGCAGATATCAGATTGATTCCAGACTTATTTCCACATATGAATGAGGCCTTAGTATACAATTCCATGTGCTTGTTTCAGCTTACATGTTTATATTACACAATGGATCTTTGTTACATTTTGAGTTAGGATCTCTTGACTGGACTCTTACTATAACTGACACCAAGACAAAGGATAATTTGGGTTAGGTTTTGTCCAAATTTCAAATACACTAAGTACACTGAAGAATTGTGCATTAAAAAGCACAAGAGGTTTTTAATTTCTCTCTCTTTAGTATTCCACCATGCAGTGCTCTGGCTGCCAAGGCTATGCTTGGAGCAAATGCAGATTGCATGGAGACAGGGAGGGCTGATGCTGATATATTTGGCAGCAGAGTTGAGATTTTACACTGGTGCCACTACAGTACACCCACCAGTGCTAATCTAAAACCTTGAAGAACACCCAGATTCACACCATTAATTATTTGTTTCCTGCAAAAATAGCAATACTTTTTCCTCCCCTGTAATCTCCTTTGACAGAAACCCTATTGTAAAAGAAGATTATGTGTGGCTTTTATTGCTCAAAGGGTGGGACCTCTCTTGACAGCCAATCAGTGATTTTAAAAGTAGTTTAGCGGGAACATGCTGTGCATATGCTAAACACAACTTGCTAAACGTTGTCGAAAAAATCAGGAAACATGATTTTCAAAATGCAGGTATAAGTACTCAAAAATAATGTTCACTGGTCAAATCAAAGCTTAACTCAGACTATGCTAACTGAATAGAACTAGACAAGGTTAAGGCTAATCCAAACTGTTTTTATAAACTGAACACCAAGAGGAACATGATAACTTGTCAGACTATTCCTGAAATAAAAAAGGGAACGAAAAGGCAAATAGTAACACC
>JAPZDZ010000023.1:9395152-9405372 GCA_029783805.1 Acanthurus tennentii | reverse complement strand
GTAAAGGATTGAGGCACTGTTTGGCCATTAACATTTGAACATTGTTTGGGGAAGTTTAACCATTTGAAAATGATATTTCAAGGTCTGTTCTTATTTAAATTTTCACGTGGTTAAAAATGTGCCTTTATATTTCAATTTGTCCCTTAAAGACCATGATGACATGAAAATCAAAATACATTGAGATAAGAGACAATTTTGCTTATTTAATATTTATATTTTCTTCCAAAACCCCCTCTAAGCTTCCAAAGGGCAAAGTTTCAACAAACCTGAAAATGTCAGAGTGAAAAAATAATATCACGCTGAGGTGAAAATGAGGGGGACTGGAGTAAATAGTAAGGGAAGGGGTGTAACCATAATCTGGTAATACAGAATGACTAACAATGATAAACATTCAAAAAATGTTTGTCCTTACTCTCTGTCATGTCTATACCAAGTCTTGTAACAGCAGACATATCAGGAAAATCACATGCGTGACTGATAAAAGTAACGGCTCTCCTGACTAGCTGATTGCCCAATGAAACTGCTCTGCATTCAGCCAAAGAAAAGACATGACATGGATCTACATGCAGTGCATTTGATGTCAAGACAGTTTATTAGATTATTTATGTTACAGATTAGCCTGGTATTGTAATATTGTGCAAATTAAGGGGATGACTCACATTAAAGTAATATTTTTTTAAAAATTTCAATCCCAGTGTATAATGATTTGTTCTTAGTGCGCAAAACAATATATCTGTGTCAGTTGTTGTTTAGATATCATTTGATGTGAATAGAAACTGGGCAGCATCTCTTTATGATTGTTTTTTATTGTAATAAGTCTCATGTCTCTATGTGAGACCAGGGGTTGTCATACTGATTTGACACAGCTTAAGCTAGTAATGCGTTTTGCATGTATTGTTTTGTTCAGGTAGAACTTCAATGGAGATTAAGAAAAAATAGACTGATATTGTGTGATTAATGACTGTAAGCTGCAAATAGTATGGTCTGTACTAAATGAATATTATAGCATATATTATAGCAGATTGTAACTGTTTTTGCAACAACACATCTTAATTTGAAATACTTCACATAGTTATCAAAACAAACTGGTTTTATGACCTCTGTCAAACTGCACAATAAGTATCACTTTAACTTTACTGAAATTCAGCTGTATTTTGAAATTCAGCCAGTCACATCTCGCTCAGGGCTTAAATTGGGTCAAGTCTACTAACCTAATAAAATGCTACTATTATAGTCATCAGTAACACCTGTGTTACACTGCTTTGTCTGCTAAAGTTGAGAGAAAATTAAACTTAATTCATTTGGTGAGAAGAGTCATAACTCCAATGGGATGTTCATATTCAATTACCAATGGTTAATTGAAAGCGGAATGTAGGCAGGCCCCAATGCAGCGCCAGTGTTATTGTGAGAGATGCGTTTTAATCAGGCTTTGGCAGCCCCTTTGTTTCTTGAATGTGAGTTGGACAGTAGTGTTCCAGCTAATGAATTACTTCAAACACAAGGAGGTTATAATATTTTTAACAAAATAATTCATTACAACTGGACAAACAGATGAAATAGAATATATAACCAAAATGACTCTAATAATGTGTTTTCCTTCTTTCTCCCTCGATGCAGGTCTTATTTCACGAATTTTTGTGATTCACATTGATTGAACAAAGATTGAGACATTGGACACAAATCACATAAGCCTCTTTGCATTCAGTTTAATAAAGACCAACAAAGTCTAAGCATGTTACAGAGGTTAGGTTAATATCACTGGCCCATCCACAACTTTGTCATTTTCTGTGACTTTTCTGCTCTACATTAAATTCTGTATACATTGAATATGAAAGTGTTAAACTTTCAATGAAAAAACTCATTAAAATTGGGGTTATTTTCAGAAAAATCCCTGTTGGCTTCGACAAAGCAGACTGAAACCTCTTTTCAATTACCATGTAGCCCCGAAGAGACAGACAGCTTTTGAGGCCCTCTCTGAAGCCACATCATTAAAATGTAATGAGAGGCTGTCCAACTGAACTCCTGATTCACACCAGGACACCCAGCCAATGTCCCTGTCATGATGAATGATATTGTGCACACAATGAGTGAATATTGGTATTTAGATTTCATTGAACTACGCTTAAGTTGGTCCTAGAAAACATTTGCATCCACCCACATCATTTGGAGATTATTTAGAAGTTTAATCAGCCGTTGAATACTGATTTTTTTTAGAGGCCAGACGTGCTAATGATCATTATTTTTATTGTATAAGTCCCTGATTAGATTATAATTTTCTTGACAACTTTAAATACAGTAAGGCAGTAGAACTGACCCATAACTATATACTTTGAATCAGCTTATAAAAGAAAATACTTTTAAACAAAAATCTTAAAAGATATTTCTGTATTTTATGTCTTTAAGGGATAGAGTCACCTTTAGCCAAGTGTAAATGCTCATCATTTGAGTTGTCATATGACACTAAGTGTAAATGTTGTTACTGCTGTTAAAAAATCAGATAAAAGAAGTACCTTGTGTGGGTGATAGTTGGTGTTGTAAATGTGCTCTGTACTTAAATGTTCTTTAAGACAGTATGCATTCACTTTCAGGTGAATTGCTAATTGCTCAACTTCAGGAGCTTTCCTCCTTGTGCTGAACTATGTGTTTTATGGTTGGTTGTTTTTTCCCTGTATATATGTTTGTGAGTTTCTGGTTTCATTTAATTATACTCACAAAAGATTTTCAAGAACCTGATAGTCTAATTGCTCTAGATTCAGACCTTGTTAGGCAATATTTGTAACACTCCCTGTAAATTGAAAACCCATATGTTTTCAGATCTGATGCTCTCTTCTTGACAACATGGCTTTGGCAATCTAATCACCCCGACTTTCCACTTTTGACTTTGACACTCTGTAATCACACCTCACTTCTTTCTTTGTTCCCATCATAACATCCACAGCAGCAGGAGTTCTTTTGCAATTACAGTGTGAACATGATGTATTGAAGCATTTGCCAAAATAATCTGTGCTGTTGGTTTTCCTTAAAGGATAGTCTTCAACATATCCATGCTTTTCTCAAATAGTTACAAGTTTATTTGATTTTTCCTCTTTTTTTTAGCAATCATTCCTCCTCCTCCTGCAAGCTTGTTCAGACCCAACATGCCCTGATATGATGGAACACTTTGGGCTCAGATCAGACTGCAGCTCATCCAATTCTGTTCTTTTCACTGTGCCCATATTAGCATATATTAATCAAACTATAATTATTAGGCTCTATATGTGTGCATTTTATAGTGCTTTACATAAATTTTATGTGCACTGCACGCATATTGTTCACATACATTACATGTGACAGTAGAGTTGACCTTGCAGAACATCAGTGAGATAATGAGGTGTTGGAAGCTCCCAGCTCCCTAATGTTTGGGGTAAGGCTTCTTTTAAAGGAACCGAAGTAGATAATCACAAGCAATGAGCCAATTGGTAAATGTAGAAAATGTAAAAACTAATTACTGTATTTAAATCAAAGTTCTGAAATCTCTATGCAAGAGTGCATGCGGATGTCTTGAATGTCTAGTCACAACAGCTCTTCAGCAACCTTTGAATGCCATGCATTGCTTTTTCAAAAAAATGTAACAGCAAGAGAGGAGGAGTGCACTTACTGACTCACATTTGTTCCCTTTAGCATTCTGTGGCCACAGATGGGCTGAAAATCTCCATTGCACAGAGTCTTCATTGGGGTTTGGCCAAAGCCTCAACAGTATGTGGACACAGTACACATAAAGAGGCTCCCAAATCCTGCTAGAGCCTTCTTTGAGACAACTAGAGCTGCACGGCAAGATCTACCCATCTTTGCCAACCTTAAGTACTTCATGGCTGTATGTTGAGCCATCAGCCTCCTCTTGACAAAATAACAACAGAAGAATGAACGTTGCTATTTCTTTGCAAATTTTGACTAAGTTGTTGAAGAGAACCTGATTAATTTAGCTTCATGAAAGTTTTAAAAATGCAACAAAGCATACATCAACTAGTAAAACAAAAATTATATAAAGTCATTAACAGTACATATATGAAGATATATAGGTTAATTTCCCTTTTGCTTCGGTAATGTTGTAATTATATGAATTGATCCAACATATAACTGAACATCCCTGATTAAAGGCAGAACTGTACCTCAGCGCCCTGCAAAAAAAATCAATGCACACACTGTCTCCTATTTATTATAAAGGCAAAAACAGAGTCCTGTTACAAGATTCCTTGTAACTGAAACATTACATCCAGTTAACCTCTATTTAAGTGTTCTTCATGTTTTGTCTATAACACATTTGAGCAGAGCAGATTTCTTTTAGAAATTAATCATCTGAAGAAGATCTAAAATTCTTACAGTCTAACAGCAGCTGCAGATTTGAGATACAAGCAAAAGGGTAAATGCAAGCATGGTGAAGACACGTGTGAAAAAGAAAAAAAGAAAAGTAAAAAGAACTCCTACCTGAAGCTGCAAAATGTCAGGCTTTGGTTTTCATGTGCAAGTACTGTAGAGACAGAAAAAAGGGTCAAAAAGAACAAAAAAATGTTTAAACCTGCATAAGATTATCCATCCAGGCTGCCGAACTCAAACAGTCCCACCAGTATAAAGGCTTGCCAAGTATTGTGCAGTTTATTTTTATACATGTTCAAAAGCCAAAAGCAATATTAAAAAAAAGCATGTAGTAAAATGTTAAACAAGAGATTTGGGGGGTTTTAGGATAGGCATCTACAAGCAAATGCACTACTGAGATCACCATTGAGATCACCCTTTGTGGGTCTTTAGGGACATGGGTGATGTAGTCTCTCATTCTGTGCTGTTCATAATATTGACTCATCAACTACACTCATCTGGTTGAACTTTTGTTTTTGTTTTTTTTTTCCATAGCTGTTATAGTTAACATAAATACTGTGGTCATTTTTGTGTTCAACAATTTCTTTAGTGTAGAGCAGATATAAGGCCAAATCTGCTTGTCAGCTGAAAACTTGGGACATAGAGTAACAGTTAACAGTATAAATCTAGATTATTCTATACCTCCACTACCAGCAGCACAGACGGATAATTGGAGAGAGAAATATTTTTTCTCCCTAAAAGGACGCGATGATAAAGCTCAGAGACAGACCCCCCCCCCAAAAAAGGAAAGAAACAGGGAGTAATAAAAATCTTTTTTATGAAAACATATAAATAGTCATTGTTAGTGAGATTACAGGGGTACAACAAAGTGTGTGCCAGACAGGGCACATACAATACAGTTCCTGTCAGCTGGAAATACTCCCTAACTTGGAAGGACAACAGGGGTCGGGATTTGGCCATCAAGAGTACAAGCTGTCAGTGTCCTCCCTTATTCTGTCCCTTGGTTCCCTCCACTAAATCCCTGAGTTAGACATCAAGGCCATTGTGATCTGATTTCATCCTATTTATCTACTTCAGCAGACCCAGTTTTTTGGATGTGGGAAAACTGTCCTGTTGTAGCTCATTTGCATAGAAATGTAAGGATGGGGGGAAAAAGTGAGCCTTAATTTAATACATCAGAAGATAAAAAAAAAAAAACAGCTTGATAGGACAAGTCTATATTTTTGTCTGCTTTGTTTGTTGAGTCAATTTTGTGCAATGATAAAACTCTAGTACTGTGATTTCACTGAATATTTCACGACTGCCTCATATCAATGCAAATGTGCAACTGAGAGAATAGCCCACCAGATGGGATGGAAGGTATGAGTGTTAAAAAAGTATAAAGAGGAAAAAACAATTTGAAATATGGTCGTTTCTTCTCTACGAGCTCCAGATGAGGGCCATCGAAGATTTAAGTATAAACCATGTCAGACAGGACATCAGAAAGTCACAGCTGTCCCTTAACTACACAGAAAAGAAAAAAAAGAGGATGGAATGGAATGGGAGATTACAATGTATGAAAAGAAAACATCATGTTAAATAAATATGTGTAAAATTTAGGGATTTAAATTTGAAAGAAATGATGCCAGTAAAACCAACAAAGCCATCCATTAGTAGAGGTACCAGTTTAGTTGTAAATAAACTAATTCCCTCTGCATCAGTCTGGTAATTTTATTGCTCACAGAAACACTGCACCCACATAGCCCACACACAACAACTCTTACAGGAATGAATGCCTGTTTCTTTTTAATATGCATTTATTAACTGTAAAAACGCAAGACCAGCCCTAGAAGAAAAATTGTGCATTACAAGTCCTTCTGCATGTGTATCTTTACACCGACGGGTTCATGCAACATCAGCAGCATTTGTTTACCTGTTTTGCTTTTGAACGAAAAAGAGAGAATCTAGACTGGTGTGATCTTTCAGTGTGATGCAAGAATGGTGGGTATGAGGATCACCAAAGTTTACACGTGTTTACTGCATGCACAGATAAGACTTTAGCACATCAAGCATGATGCCTCCTTCTGTCCTCTGCCTCATGCTGCAGAGCCAACAGACGTCTGAAATGATGTATTTTCTTTTGGTTAGTAATTACTAAACAACAGTGGCCTATATCAAGGAAGTCCTGCTTGCTCTATCAGTCATATACATTGAATGGCCACCTCCTCCATTGGTCAAAACCATTTCTCAGCCATATTACAGAAAATATTGATCTCCAATGTAAGAATTTTCCACAGGATGAATAGCATCAGTGTAGTTATGACAACATACAGCTTTCACCTCAGGAGTCAACAGCAGAGTAAGCTGATGGACACAGGGACAAAAAGAGGTAAAAAGAGGTAAACGCAGTGACCAAGTAAGTCTGTACTTCTTCACTTGTAAGTAAGATTACTTTTTATTTGGAAAAACAGTGCTTGAGACAAAGTAAGACACAATATTGGAATATCTTTAGCAGTTTTTTTGAGTTTTATTCTTGGAACCAGTACAATGACTGGTATTTAAATGTCACCCTGAAAGGTTCAGGTGGGAAAAGTTAATTAGTTTTGCCCTCATGATCACATTCTCAAGTACATCATATTATTTATATTGCGCAAATAAATCTTAGTAAATTAGGGAACAAATTTTAGAGTTAATCTCATATGCAATTCTCGCTCTTGAGCACAAACTTAATCAAATGTGGGAAATTTTTTTCAATTGCAAATGAGATAACATTGTACCCTGCTCTAAATTTTAATTTACCATTCTGAGACAAAATAACTAGTTAAATCCTCTTCATTATAATGTCTTACAGGCTCTCTGCAGCTTGCTTGAGGAAGTCTACAACCTGACCTTGTCAGTGCATCTCACAAACACATTGTTGCCCCGCATGCTGGCTCCTGTGAAATCTTTGTGTCAGAAGTGTGAAAGCAAAGCAGTGTGAACCTTTCAGGTCATCAAACAATCCTATTTTATATTGTCTTCAGATCAGTATTGCACAATTACTTTAAGAGTTGCCTATCATAATAATTTAATCTAATGAGTGATCTCAATTTAATGTTTGGAAAAATCCTGTACTTTCCTTATGATTGTGATGCAATAGCCAGTCTAGCTAAGAACAAATTCTGACAAAGACTGATCTGCATTACTTTAAGACATCACTTTATGTTGCTCTTAAACACCGCAGAGACTACAGCCAAAGGTGACTGGGAATTTTACAGCGTCAGGGTAGTGCTAGAAATCAAAGAATCTTTACAGTCATCAAGTTTAAAAAAAGGTGAGCGTATGCATCCAAGAAGCAATCAAGACCCTCTCGACAATATTTCATAGAAACAGTTCATGTATGGGCTTGTGTTAATGGATAGCTGGTGCTGAAAGAAGTATAATTTTCCTAGCAAAATAACTTCTGTGCGGAGTCCAAAAGTTTCTGTACATATTAGGGATTTTGGCCACAAATATGTGTAACCAAAAACTAATATAAATAGATAAATAAAAAGAAGAAAAAACAGGTTTTGCAATACTGGAAGACTGGAATTAATGGTTCAAAGTTAAGGTAAGAAAATATGTTTAAACCTGAGGACAAGAAGTCTGTGGCAAACTTAGGCAAAGTGATGAGCTTTTCTAACATCAAATATTTAGCTAACTGGCTGTGACAAGTATTATAATGGACACTGAAAATGAAATAAATAAGTTAATTTGGTATCTTTGAAAGATGTTTACATAGGTGTTAAACTCGCTGCCTTTAGCATTGTGTTGTATTTTCATGGAGAAGTTGTTTTTAACTAATTTTTTTCTTCGTCTGTGACAGAGATCCTTGTTGGTTTACTCTCAGCTATCACACCAATCAGCCATTCAAGGCTTATCGTTATTATCAAGTGTGACCAATAAAAGGAGTAGCTGTATTAGCCACTGTCTTTCCCATCTTCTCTTCTAAAATCTCAGAACTTCATAAATAAGCCTCGATTGTGCCAGTGGGTAATTTGAAGCAATTGGGAGCTATTGAGGGTCGAACTCGTGCTTCTCACACACTAGCATTCCCAGGGCTACATTTGTGCATGCAATGTCTAAATGCTCCCTCTTGAGGATGCTTTTTTGCTGATTGGTGTCTTCTGAGCTTGTATCACAATCACACACCTAGTTTGTATGTACAAATATTGATCAGTGAAACGGAATGCATTACCACCCCTTCTGGACTAGAGTATCACAGACCCGAGACAAATCCCAGTCTCACAGCAGTTTATCTCCAGTAGTGGCTGAGTTATTTCAGTCTGGACCAATGTGGTGGACTGATAAAATTACAATGGTATCCGTGAAGATGCACTACTGCTATGACTTTAAAGCAACAGCATGAGAAGACAAAACAAAGCATTTCAACATGATGAGAACTGAAAATGACCAAAAAAAAAAAAAGACAACTGACTGCTGGTGTTTTTGCTTTGTAATGGTATTGTCTGCTGTTGTCTTTTACTTGATGGCAGCCGCAAATCAGAGATAACTCAATTATATCTTATGGCTGACTGATAGCTAAATACATTCATAAGTGATTAGTGTCTTATGGAAGTGCATGGGTCGAAAATGCAAAATTTGGGTAACAGCTTTCATCAATTAATATCTACAGTAAATTATATGTACCTATATAATTCATAAACAAATTCAGAAATGCAACATCTCAGTTGTTTCAAAATGCATGTTTGCATATGAGCCAGCCATCGTCAAAGGTTTTCAATACACATTTTCCCAACAACAGCAAGTTTATCCCAGACTTCCTTGGACTGATTGAAGTAGATGCTGAAGGAACTGCAAAAACTGATGGACTCAAGGACTCGTAGGCTGGACAACGAAGTTTGTCACAGTGTGCACAAATTTGGGCCACTGTGTTGGTATGTGCAATGGCATTTTACCATAAGTACAGCAACAGGTTGAGGTTAGTTTCCCATTCTGTCGATGCACACCTTGTCAAGAACTGCGCAAAATTCGATTACCTCAAAATTCATTACTGTAAGGCATTTGATTGCTCCTTTGTAAGAAGGTCGATTTCATGAAGTGGAGGTAAAACACTGCTTTGCTGAAGAAACTGTGGGAGGAGAATCTCATTTTTTAAAATGCAGAAGTTTTACAGTATCATATGGTCTGTGTGGGAGCATTAAAAGCTATTGAAAATATAACCATTGCCAGCCTGAAATACATGAGTCTTTTTCAGGGTTTACTGGCCATCAGGCCTGACACAGGCAGCCTTTATTAAACCATAGCCAATAGATATCAAGAATCATTTGACCATATTTCTTTGAGGATGTAAAAACGAATTAATGGTGGCTGCCATTAGTTCATCTTTATGTGGTGGACTTCTCACATCTCAGCATAATAACAACTAAGTAAAGATCTCATCAGTCCCTGTTTCTTCAAATGGGCTAATGATCAATCCTAATTTAAGGCTAGCAAGTTTGCAGCCTTGTACCTCTTTCTCTCAGTGTTGTGTTAGACAAGAATATTGTCCTGCTCAAATTACATGACGTATTCTTTATCAAGGGGTATCATGGTGGATAAACTGCTAGACTGGCATGGTTACCATTCTACTTCTCAGTAATGAGTTACCTCTGCAGGAGAGCTAAGTCAGCATCCCTTGAGAGACATGTTCTACTGTCCAGGTGGCCAGACAGCACTTCATGGTTGTTGCTCATCTTAAAATGGTGAATATTAGTAAAGGATTATAATATAATACAAATCTTTTGTGGTGAATAAAACAAAACTCTGTTTATATCCAAAAGTGTATTGCAGTCTGGCACCTATCCTATGTTTTTGCACATCCTCACCAGTTCAAACCCAGATGTTTTTCTTTTTATCTCTTCATCTCT
>JAPZDZ010000023.1:9377535-9395052 GCA_029783805.1 Acanthurus tennentii | reverse complement strand
TCTGGCACCTATCCTATGTTTTTGCACATCCTCACCAGTTCAAACCCAGATGTTTTTCTTTTTATCTCTTCATCTCTTTTTCAGGGGAAGCTCGCTGTAAAAATTAGTTAGAGCCACAGCACATCAACACTGGTATAGTTAATGGGACCCTGCTTCTAGTAGTCTGATTATCACAACTATTTGGACAAGACACTCATCATATCAGTCACATATTTGTCTCTCAGTTCTAACATATATTCACAATGAACCTGCAGACATTTGACCCAAAGCCAGCAATTGACCTGGATTGGATTGAAGACAGCTATTCAGAAGCTCAACCTGGAACTAGGAGATGCATCATCATAATATCATCAACTGCAGTGCAACAAGGTGAGTCAAAGGGCAGTGAGAATTATTGTAGCAAAAACTGTCTCTTAATACTTATCTGAGTGCCTAACTTTTTCCATGTGTACTCCTTATCACAATGATATACGGGTCAACTGGTCATTATTTTAAAACCAGCCTGCCTTGACACACTTATGTCAGTTCAATGTCTGCTTAAACAAAATTAAATTTTAGTGAAAATACACAAGCTCTGACTGAGGCAGAGATGAACTTCATAAACTTTTTTGGCCTTGACGTCAGTCTTTCAATCTTCATTTAAAACCTTGGAAAAATGAGTGATACACTAAAAAACAGAACAATGGCAAGCAGACCTATAATAAATTTAGAGCAGCCTTCACAGATGCCAAATTTTGGACACATTACAACAGTAAATACATCATGATGAGTGTCTGTGATTCATGGTACTGCTCCTGTTGACTCTTCCCCCCACTGATGGCATATCAAAGCTGAATCATACAAAAAATGCAAATAGATTATTTAAATTTTGCAGTGATAACACAAAACTAATTAATGAATGTATCAGTGCATACTAAGAAATTACCAGTGGCACTGACTGAGTAAATATATCTGGTGGCATTTGTGCCTGGGTTCTGTGTGATTTAGCATTGCCACATTTAGGGCTGTCATTTTGATTTAGAGTAAATGTTTTGGGGATGAGATTTTAGGGACAAAATTGTTTTTTTCAACTTGCTGTTACTGCAAATGAATTCAGAATAAGCATTCACAGGGCCTCTCTTGATTGGGGTGAGATAAAGGTTAAGGCTTGCCTCCAGGCAATGAATTTGAGTCAATAAAGCATCTTCAAAAGTGAACGAACTCCTCATTGTATGTGTTAATTGGTTTATTCGTGAAGCTAACCCTAACATTAACCCCAAACGAAATTATCTAAGATGCTCATTTCCTACTTTATAAACAAAGAAACTGGTCAAAAATTCAAAAGGCTTTGTCACAGTGGACATAAGAGCAACACTTGGCTGTCAGCTGCTTTTGTCCGCTGAGGCTGCTACCAGGTTGCACTTGCTTCCTTTTGCAAAAATGACATTTGCGCTGGGTGTATGATAGCAATGACACCTGCGCACTGCGTTTGTGCCGGATGTACGATAGGGGCCTTTATGTCTTGAAAAATATTATTAATTCCTGACATCTGACAAAGATTTTTGAATACATTTAAAAATCTAAAATTCAGTTGAAGAAAAAAGCAAATATCTTTATATGCAATATAAGTTTAAGGATAAGGTCCCTTTTTGCTCTCACATCCAAGCATGTGCACACAAACACTCACACACACGCACACACTCTTTTGGTAAAACTCTGTTTTCTCTTATCAGAAGTTTCAAGCAAAATATATCTAACAGTCAGCTTTCTCTTGGCGTGGGTGGTCGTTTTTACATCTTAAGGTTACAGACAGAATGATGCAGGTTTAGTTTCCCAAATTAACCTCCTATCAAGCTGTCAAGTAATATGAGGCCTTTGGTTTGGCTGAGGAATATAAATTGAGCTGACTTGTCACCCTGCTGCGTTCCATTTCTTGCTCAAGAGCAGCAATTTGAAGGTAAAATGTTCCAAATCCTGGTGCCAACTCAGCTCTCAGGGGAGATGCATAAATATGGGGGTAAGCTCATATCTTTGATGTCATTACATACCAAGTCAACTCAGTCAAATTCAATAATTTCTCTGATCAGGTTGAGCATCAGAATAATGTTTAAACACCTTTTTACTATAATTTCTCAAGAACTCAGACTCACTCTGCTCTGCTCACATCCCCTCACATCATTAAGCCCTTTAAGTAACTGGCAAACCACAAATTGATTGAGATTCCATCCAACTTAAACTAAATGGCACTGAAGACTGACAAGGCAGAGGAGTTGCAGCTCACATCGTTCTTCTATTTTTTTTTTTTTACTTGTATGTCCTTCTCTCATTATTAAATACATGTTGGGCTTGATCCTATCTGGTGAGAAAAGCAGACTTCAGATTTTTTTTAACAGCAACCCCTTTAACAGATCCTGTCCTTTTTTACAATTTCAAACATATTCCTGGTAATGTTCTCTAGGGATTTTTTTCTCTATGACACCTAAAATAACATAAGACAGTGTGCCTTCGATTTATTTGAACAGAATAACTATGACCTGGATGAATGAGAACATTCACGGATACAGTGTGCCAAAGTTACCCAGGCAGCTAAAGGGAAGGTTTTTGAGCCAGATCACCTCTTTTGCCATTTTTACCCTTCCAGCACAGCTTGCGGCTTACAAAAGAAAATTCATATCCTCCAGGACATACCAGACATGTACGTGACAAAGCCTTAAAATCCACATACTGTACACACTCAAAAATCACAAAGACATTTCTACACTTTCAAACAAACACAGTCCTGCATGTGCACACATAAACACAGATGTTTGTGTGCACATACTGTATATTCACACATTCCTCTTGGGTATGTTTGACTGCTCAGCTAACCCATAAAACCCCAGCTTATCGCATCTATGAGCCTTCTGGTTCTGCAGTTCCCCCAATCCATCCCAAGGCTTCTCTGATAATCAGCCGCCTCTGTTTGGCCTGCAGTCTGGGTGAATATCTCTGGGATAGATAGAGATATGACATCCAAGCCCAGGCTTCAAGGTCTCAGTGTGCAAATACAGTGCAGCTAGAAGGAAAAGATGAGATCCACAAAAGCGGCAGTGCTGCATGTGTGAAAACACATCCAGAAGTGCACTTGTTTACTGCGAACTTAATGAGTGGCATTGGACCTTAACAAAGACCAAGATGCCCTGGCTTAGAGATCTGAGGCATGTGGGGTATAATTTGTTTTGGTCTAACACCACATGATGGCTCACTGCTATGGCTTGCCAACTCCACCCCCTACCTCTTATAAAAAAAACCAAAGGAGAGATGCACGAAGAGCATGCTGAAGTGGGGAAATCGAGCAGTGGGGGGTAAAGAGAAAGAAAATGAAATGATAAGCCACACGAGTGCAGGCTTATCCTGCACCCTGCTATAATTGAGACAGCTAATGCATTACAAAGACTTGTAATCCTAGGTGTCAGAAAGCAATTACGTGTACCTAATTACTAAATAATTAATGCGGACAGTTTAACTGAACAGACTGCAAACTTGCCTTGAACTGGGTTTTATGTTTGCCTCTTTTTAGGGTTGAGCCGGATGCCTATGAACCTTGTGACAGTGGAGATAGCCCTTAATTATGCTGTATTTTTGTAAAAGCTGTCGAAATGCACACTCATGTGAAAGAGTTTTTCATCAGCTGGCTTTACAAGAAACTTTAGTCTTTGATGGGCCAAAGTGAGAAAGAACAAATCATCCTTAAGAAATGAGCACCTGGTAATTATATACCTGTCCCCAATAAGGAATGATTTATCAAAGTTAAAAGGCACTATCTAAGTCTATTGATGACAAATGCTGTCAAGGTGACTCAGAAAATAGTTCCAAAGACAATGGATTACAGCAAGGTCTATGGATTATCCTTTTAAAGATACACAACACAATTACAAACAGCCCACAACATCAAGACTTACAGGTTTGGAGTTTAACTCCTATATAATTAAAATGGTAATATTTTGCAAATCCAGTAAATTTTATTCCTGATAATATTCTTTTCTTCTGACCTTAAAAATGTAATGCATTTTAAGAAATATCTTCCCTACCAACTAGGCTTGTCCATTATATAAAGGTGAAATGAAGAAATAAAGCTCTGTTGTGCTCTTACGTTTCTCCCACTATCCTGCCATTTACACTCCTCATGTACGCTCAACCATTATCATCACTGTCATTGTCATTGGGGCTGTAAAGTGAGATATCTGCTGCTGTCATTAACTGATCACATCTATCCAACAGCAACATGACATCAGCCTATGATCTTGCTAATGCATTCTCTAAAATTCCTTTTAAAGATACTGTCTCTCCTTTAGGTTCATTTTCTGCTTCTGTTGTGTTCACCCCTCCACCACCCATCACTGCCAGTCTCTGCAGATTCATCAGCTTCATCATCTTCATCGGTCTCATCAGCCTATCAGTCTCAGCAGAGTCATCAGACAAAACCACCATAAGTGTCTGGACTCCATGAGGGGATTTATCCTGCTAAAGCTCAGGACAGATGCCCGTTGATTACAAAATCTCCCTGCTGAGACTAAGAGCCAAAGATTTTCTAATAAAACTTAATTATCACTTATCATCTGTTATAATAAAAAGTATTTAATTTATTTTATTTTTTGTTAGTCCTGACTGAAATAATAATTAAACATTACTGTTACATCAAAGAAGTGATTTTTTTGTGTTATATGGGCTCTGCATAATGTTACATATTGCCCTTGTTTGCCAAAAAATAATTTTCACACAAAAACATGTTGTACTATGTTCGTCAGATTATAGAGAAAACTCCCTGACAACAGACAAATTATTATAATACTCCATTAACAAAGATCCAAAATTTACAAATTATTTTAAAAATGTGAGGTGAAGTGCTGCCTTAAAGATGTTCTAACATCAATAACAGATTTAGAGCTTATAAAAAGCCAGGTTTTTTCAGCTGAGGGTTCTGAGAACCTTCCTGAAATAATGTATTATTTACTGCAGCTAATTTGTTAAGCATCTCATCTTCTCAAACAATGTTAACAAGCAATTCAACTTAAAAAAGGAAAAGTCATTATGTTTCGAACTTATTCTTTAGAGATTCCTGGAGCATCTAAAACACAGCATTAGAGTTAACAAAGGTTGACAATTTTCCTGTATTTTGGGCAACAGAAACAAAGTAATTTGACCCCCACTCTATGAGCCATAGTCTCGAAGGCAGGTATCAAACAAAAAAACAAAGAAACTTAAGCTGTCAGATATCATTATTAAGTGATAAGATAGTGAAACAATTGTATACAGTCATTGAATCATTATGCGTAGTGATATTCATGCAGAACGCTGGGATCAGGCTTGTTTTTCAAAAAATGTGTGTTTAAATTTAAAGAATACATGTCCTGGTATATTATTACTACTATATATTAATTTGTCTACAGTGAATATTTACAAATTACGTGAGTTTTTTCTGATGAAAGCTTCATCAACTGTCTATTCAATTACAAAGCTGTCAGTTTATTATGGTGGGACAGTGCTGCTTTACAGGGGGTGAAAGGAGCCAATGAGATTGGCCATGAGTGCTACAACCCCTAACACACCCACATATAATGTATGATAATGGATTCTTTTTCATCCCACCCCATTGCCACAGTACAGTTGAATGTACTTTGCACATTGCACCTTGATTCATTAAAACAGAGCCCTCAAAGTCAAGAGAAGAGGATGTAAATCATATAAAACATGGGGAAAGTACAAGTGGGAACACTTAAAAGGAAAGAAAAAAATGTTTGAACATGACAAGGATGTTGGGACAGGTTGGTTTGACCTTAGGATTAATTTCATACTATATTAACTGTTACTGTTAAAAGTCCAACCTATGCATAATAATAGCTCTCCAGCTTAACTCCACCTAGCCAAAATGTCAGGCTCAACACACTGTGACACACTATGTGTAATTTGTATGATCCTGACAGCCTTTTTTGGTAACCCTTCCTTCCCTTGGAGACTTTGCAGGTAGAACATATCCTGTAGAAAACCGTCCTTACTGTACTTTATGCTAATATCATCAAAAAGAGTCGTCTCCTTACCACACAGTTCAAGGAAAATACTATATTTGATCACCTATTTTTTTCCCCTGTACATAATTGTATTTTTCCCTCACTTTTAATTCTCTACTCCCTTGGAAGTTTTGCCATTTAGGTCAAGGGTACTGGAGGGAGGCAAATTGCAGTGACTGCTCCATGCAGCTTGCTTCATAGTAAAGATACTTCCAAAGACACAATGACTTTGTCTTATGTTTCTGTTACCATATTAATAATCTCAGGTACATTGCAGAAGTAAGATGAATACTTTGTCTAAGTACACATTACACTGCCTATAGGGATCAAAACTCCATTATACTATGAAAAAGCTCATTGAAATATGGTGCCGTGAAGATGAGAAAATGTATGAAAGAACCAATGACAAAGGAGCGTAAACAGCCAGTCCCCCGGAGTCAGTCAAGCAGGCCCTATACAGTTGCTCCAGCCATATAAATATGGCACTAACGGTTTCTGATCAGACTCTAATGGTATTCATAGTTGCCATGGGTCCTTTCCCTGAGATATTATTAAGATCATTTTTATTCATACATATCCCCCCAAATCGTCCTTGGACGAAACAGCAGATTATGGGAGGCTGCTGACCCGTGGGTTGTGAATAAACATGAAAAACAATCAGTGTTCCATTTAAAGGCAGAGTGGTGTTCAGTCCTGAGCCGCTGGGGTTAGATTGGAGAAGGGGGGGCATCGGAAGAATAATGAAATCATTAGAAATGTATTGAAGTGAGATGATGATGCTGTCCTTTATCACTTCATCCAGTTTTAAACCTCTATGTGATGTACACTATAAAATCAGAGGGGGTCATATAACTGTAAATTGTATGCAGTAATACCCTTACTGCAGTCTGCTCTCATAGATTTCTAATGATCATTATTATGATATGCACAGCTTATTTTTTTGTGTGTTCCCTCAGTAACGAGCTAGTACAATTTTTCCACTCATGAACCACTTATTTCATTCAGCTTGAAGCAGTTTCCAAAATGCATAAAAAGCATAACACAGTTTTGCAAGATCGTTTTTTGTGCATTTCACTCATTGTGTGCTAAAAGTAAGTCCAATTTTAAAATTCTAATATTTTAAAAGCCAACATACAAAAAGAGCATGCTCTTTAGTTGAGACATTGCAAAGGGATAGGGGGTATCAGCATTTGGATAGACCCATTGCTTATACCTATAAACCATGTGTTAGACCAACAATGCGACAATATTTTTAACCATCATTTTGGTATGTTTTATTCTAACATTATTTTATGTTTAAAATAAACTGGTTGATAGGGGCCATAAGCCCATGTGGCTCTGTGACACACTAATGCTACCCAAACAAATATTATGCCTTTCGCTTTTGTTGTTGTTGATTTTTTTGTGCTTTATCTCTTAAAAATATTAAAGTTAAAATTTCATGAAAATGTTAAAAATTTAAAGTGTAAGCAGATAAATGGTGCAACTGTCAGATGTTTCTATGGCTTCTCATTATATGTAGTGTTTAAAATGGAGCTATACTGTTTACCTGTCCTCCACCTATGTCCATCAATATATGCTTCTTTTCCCACCTGATCTTGCTCACTCCTTATCTATGGCTCACTCTATGTATTTTGCCCATTTTCCTTCACTAGGGCTGATAGCAACACAAACTACATGTGAAGGCCCAACGGTTGTAATTATAAATTTAGTTACTGTCCTTCCTTACATTGTTGTACTTCAGTGGTTATTTGCAGATTATATGTTGTAGGGCACTACACCTTTAGGGCTATCATGTTATTAGAACAAATGACTTGGCTAAGGGGCACCACTCTTTAAAAAGGGAAAGATTGTTTGCTACCTCAATAATTTAGTCTTGATCTGATCCTGAGGTCGTGACTTGTGTACAGTGACTGTTGTATTCACAAACATAAACCAAGTGTGGAAGTTTGCCAAACTTACATGAACAGGTCTAAGAAATGTTTTTGAACAGGAAGTCATTTACGATTAAACAATGACCTCAGACTTGAACGCCGTTCAGCCCCTGAGAGGGATGGGTTGGCCAAGGGATAAATTTTGAGGTAGTTGAACATTTGAGTGTTTATGGAATATTATCAATAATAGACTACTATTGCTGTCACTGTTACTACAAATCTATAGCATCAACACAGTTATCAATTGTTTTTCCTGTTGCCTCTCATGACGGAGAGGAGGTTGTTCTGGAGTTGAGGATGAGAACCATCCCTGAAACTTTCAGCTCAACATAGCAGCTTCAGCAATTGATATGTGTCTTTCTCTAATCTGGAACTTTGAATTCTTGGGCATTTCATAATTTTTAAATCTAATGTTGCAACTTTGACTGAGTCTGCTGTCTTTCTTTCAGCAACCAGCAGTGTGGGGCATCTCTATCACACACCCCTGGGATACAGAGAATGTGGTGGCATGTTTTACAGTTCTGACTTTTCGAACTTTTTATGAAGTTAGAAATGAAGGAACTTTACAGACGGGACCAACGTTCTTGTAGAGAGTTTTTTTTTTCATATTTGTTGGTCTTCCTGCCTCTCTCTTTCTTTCTCTCTTTTTCTCTCTCTCTCTCTCTGACTCAATAGGTTCAGACCGCATTGCTTAGCAGGGTGTGGATTCAAAGTAGTTCAAAGTATTTCACTCTTCCCTTTGTTGTGTTTGGATAGCAACTTGGTACAGCTTTCTTGGAGAAAGTTCTTGTGTCCAGATCTGGCTGGACATAGTCTTTCCGCATGTTAAGTATGTCTCTGCAGACTGGCCCCAGCTATTCTCTAGTGTGATGGTGGCAAGTTTGTCTCCCACCCCTCTTCCAGGCAGAGGGTCAAAACTTTGAATTCACATAGCCAGCTGAGAACATGGGAGATGTGAAATCTGAGAGAGACTTTGTTTCCTCATATTTGTAGTCTTACGGAGGAAGGGTGTTGGTATCTGATGTTGGGCCCAAAAAATCACTCCTCCCCCTCTGAATCAACCATGGCCTATTGTTTTTTTTTATTATTCTAATTTCTTCAGAGAATTAATTAAGTTTATGATAAACTGAATGCTTCTACGTCAAAAAGGTGAGTTGCTCTGTTATTTAGGAATGTTTCTGCTTCTCTCTATCTCTGAGGAGACTGCGAAGAGGAGGGATTTACACTGAAACTCCTCTGCAGGTTCAGCATAATCTGAATCATTTTAACATTTTAACTTGAATTTGCCTTATTGTGGGCCACAATCAGTCTTTTGATGAGGTATGTACACATTATAATACAATATATAAGACAATTAAGAGGAATTTTATTTTGTTTTTATTTTGTTTGGTGCTTAAAGCACAAATGGCCTGTTAAAAATGCCCCTATATTCCAGGGACTTTGGAAAACCTTGCAGCGGGAATATCCCATTGATGACTAACTCCTTCAAAAAAAAAAAAAAAAAAACCCTGTTACAATTTATTGAGATGAGCTGGTGGGGTAGTTATTAAATTTCCTCTCAGTCAGTGGTCTCATAGCTCTGAAACAGCTGTGCAAATTACAATTAAATGTGATGAATACAACTCAAAGACAGGTAGCTTTACTCAGGACGTGCCTGGATGGTTCAGAACATTATGGTATGAACACTCAGATGGAGTACAGATGGGGCATCATCTTGTATCAGGTACTTACTATAGCCATATATTGTTACGCTGTAGCAACCTTGTGTTGTTGTCAGGTGATTTAATGAAGGTAAACACATTGAACTTCTGTGCATAATGGCATAATGCGCAGCACTTCACAGAGGCCGCAGATTTATCACCATATGAGTCCAGCTGCCTTTAGATGCTGCAGGGCTGCGCACAAGTTTCAGCCACATTCATTCGTAGATGCAGAGTGATTAGGAGGTTTTACTTGAATACAAAATATTAGGCTCAATAATGTTATTCAAACAGGTTAATAATATGCATGTCAGCAATAATAATAAAGACTGAGTCAGCTTCAAAGTGGTCTAGCTTAAGGCTAATACTTTGCCACTTAAAAAGCATTAAACTACTGTTGTGTTTGGAAAACCCATCGGTTTCCTAATAGAGAACACCATGTAATTTAGTGCATTGCTTTATTTTCTGTCAAGTTTACATTAATGATTGATGATAAATCCTTTGCTCTCTGCCCATGATGCTAAAATATGTGCAAAAGAGATACAATGGAAGTTTTTTTTTACTGCTTTCTGTACATCAAATTGGATGCAAATATTAGGCATCTTGTATGTCTCCAAGACAAAGATTAATGTCTTTTACCTTAGTTTTCAATGGCACAGTAGGTCCTTGGGGTCATGTCACATTCCCATGCCTTGGCTCTTGCTTAAACAATGCCTCTGTTGCTGATAACCTTTTTTCTTACCTTTTTTTTCTGTTGCCAACATCAGGCCAGACTTTTGCTGCTTGATTTTTGCCCTCTTTGAAATGCCCCTAAGGGATTTCCAATACAAGTTTTAAATCCAAATGTTAAATAATTCATATTAATTTATGCCACTGTAAGACCAAAACAATAATGATCCTTCTTCAGGTTATAAACCTAAGAGATCATGCATGTCAGCAAGGGCTGGTCCTCCTGTTGTCCACAGAATAAACTCCAAACATGGCTGTAATGCTTAATGCTACCCTGCAGCAAGTATCTGGGCAAAATTCTGGAATATCTGGGATTTTGCTTTACATATACTGAATTAAGATTATAGATGTTTATCTTTTTTTTTAAATCAAAATTGTACTGTTATATATTTTTCAGTTTACCATTTTGTTTTACTATTTATTTTTTCTTTACTACATAATTTTCTTTACATCTGTCTTCTAATCTCTTTTTTTGTTAACTGTTTCAAACTCAGTCTGAAGTGATAGTTATGTAATCAACTAAAAGTTAACTTTATCATGTTCTTTCATAGAGAAAAAAATGGACAGTGGATCATCTTTTATTGGCATAAATGATTTGGTGTTCTTTCTGGCCTTCAAAGTCTGTATACGTTTGGCTTAAAGAAAGTAAGAAGCACAGACTTTTGTTCCTGGTGGAATCAAGGAGAGGGTGGATTTTGGCTGTATTGTCAACAAGAGTTTGAATCTGTCCTCTACATTCTCTGATTGAAAAAGAAAGGGATAAACAAGTGGAACGGCTGCCTGTAGGCACAAACCGTTCATGAATATCCAGAGAGAGACAAAGGCAAAACTAGCAGGAGTGGAGGGAAAGAGGTTGAGTGACAATTCAGTGGAAGAGCAAACAGAGCAAAGGGATGCAGGCAGGTGACTCTCACTCTTTGAAAGTCTGTTTCCTGCAAACAAATTGAGCTGTAGCCATGCACCTAGGTATCGTAACAAGAGGCTTTTTGTCTTTAAGATCTTGACAGTTGAGTAGAGGGTTAGGCTTAGGGCACAGAGCTGGCAGTTACCGTGTCAGGCTGTTATATATTCCCCATGTGTTTTCCAATAACATGGGAGAGACAGAAGAGGGCCTTGGTGTCAGAAGATATAGAGAAACAATGGCTGCTGAAACAACCAGCAACAGTGATAAAGGCACTCTGCCTGCATGTGCACTAACAATTCAGGCAATTAACTGTTTATCCCCAAATACTTGATATGGAGGTTAAAGGCAGAGGGTAAACTGCAAGTGAGATTGTGCCTGACATCTTAGACAGTAAAATGTGTATCTTTCAAAGTGAAAACACACTTTTTATACAACGGGAGAAGAAACGTGATTGTTCAGTAATGTATGATAAAGAAATGGCACAGAAGACGTATTAGAATGTAAAAGAAAAGGCCCACAGAATTAGAGCAGAGGACTGCATGCATAACAAGACAAAAGCGAATCTATTGGTCTTTTTCATCTATAGAGGCTTTTTAATTGCATAACTTAGGTAGATTTGCATGAGTTGACAGGCTGCAGATATGCAGATATTTTCTCAGACATTTAAACTCATGGAACAGTATTTAATCGCTGATAATGTTTTTTGCATAAACACAATTGCAATATTCATTTTGTCCACCACCTTCTACCAGCTTTGCTTTTACACCACCTCTCTTGGGAAACAGCCATATAAAAAGCTATTATTTTCCATGTGTTTGAATAAATGTGTGTTCCTTTGTGTCTGTGTCTATGGAAGTGGTGGTGATGGCTGTATAACAATGTATTTTGTTCCTATTGATGCACTGTCCACATTTGCATCTGTAACTCAGAATCTGCATGCAATCCTGAGGTTTGCAAATGCATGCCCAATATGCCCTTTTATTTCTGCCCCTGATGGTAATATGAGAATAACGACAGCTTGGGGGCCTGATGAAACTGACCTTGGTGTTAATGAGCTCCTCACAGGCAGGCAGCGGTCCTCTATGAACCTAAATTGACACGCCACCTCTGCATGGGCAGCACCACTTACCTGTGTCAATCTTAAGAATACTTCTCAGCTCATATCTTCCTATAGCCATTTGTTCCAGCCACACTCTCAAGGGATGCAACAGCATTCTCATCATCCTCTCTTAAGTGCTTTTCCAATTACTTCATTGGATGCAGCCCTATGTTTAATTTCTACTTTTTCACAGTTGTATGCCCGTGATAAATTAATGCACTTTGTGAATTGTGTTCAACAATGAGCACAACAACTGCAAGTAATCATTTGGAGCTGGTGAATTGGATAAAACTTTTGAATGTATGATAAGCTCAGACAGAATAGTTGTTTTCAAATGAATAAAAACAACACAATTCTAATACAAAAAGCCCATTTTGGTGTTTAGCCAAGTATATTCTCAGGTAAACTTCTTTGACCCTGAGGCTTGTCAATTCCATTATGCTGCATATTTGTAATACATCGCCTTTTATACAACCCGTAGATATATACTTCAATTGATGAGTTTTTGTGAATGCCATCATACATTTTTGCATTGCAAGCCCCTCTGATTGTCATAAAGGAGCCAACAAAGAGATTTTGTGTGCATGTTGGGCCTGTTTGTGTGTGCAGTTCTCATGTGTGCATGTAGATACACAAGGAGGTCTTGTGAAGTCAGTGAGGATAATTCATATTTTATGGACAGAACAAGTCAAGTGTGTAAAGTTCAACAGAAACATCAAAGAAAATGAACAGAGGCAATGACATTTTAATCGAAACAACCAACCATGTAAAAATAGCATTGTTGACAGAGACATTTCATTTATCCACAACACACTTTTTGTAACCCCAACCACTCATTGCACAAGGGAAGAAAAATGAATGTGTTTACACGTGAAGGTCAAATATAAAGAGAACCAAGAAGAAAAGGTCTAATGTACATGAACACATGACCACATGTATATTCTTAAGTACTTTCTTATGGTTCCTTTTTTATCAATGCAAGCCACAGTTTATATAGGACTATATAAACTATAGCTGTATAAACTACCTATAATAGTCATTATCCTGGTAATTATCCAAGGTATTAAACACGTCAAACTACAAAGGACATGTTTTTGAGTTTTATATAAACTCACTGCCGTAATGTAATGTAAAACTCTATGTAATTTTTTTAAATGTCAAAATTTCAATGCAAGGGGAGACTGTAGTGCCTCTCAATGGTGTGTTTTATTAATTTTATTCAAATACAAAGGGATCTTCATTTCACATCCAAGACATTCAAACACAGCTGCATATAATGATTATTTCATATCTTTGAAAATATCACTTTCATAAGGTGGGGAAGAGTAAGGTGCCTCTGGCTGTGAGGCAAGTTGGTCATGGGTTTTTGGACCATTCTTTGAACATCAATCACAGCCTGACACTGGGGGGAGCGTTGCTGCTCTCCACATCAGTCACTGACTCCCTCCTGCCCTTAACACTTTAGCACAGGACATGTTCACGCGCTATCAAAGTCAGAGAGCTCCAGTCTGATGACAGTAATGGCTGAAGATGGGAGTGTATATGATGAGAGAAAAAGAGAGATTCAGTCCTTGGTCAGAATTTTAATGCACACTCTACAGCTTTGGTGAAGGAGGAAACTGTATGTATTTCACTAGTACAATTGCATTTTTTGAACTGATGCCGTTGCATCTTCTGTTTTCAAATTCAAGCTGTTAAATATGGATAACAACACGAACAACTGCTACTAACAGTCAATCTCTAAATATTTCATTGCATGGAATAATCAATATGTGCTATTTTGTGGGGCTGGGCCTATTAAGGAGAAGAATTTACCTTGAAAGCTGAAATTTTTGGATCAATATTGAAAATGACTTTCCATGTTTCAGTCTGTTGTAGTATCAATCTCAATTTAAAATGTCCAGCAAACACTGAATCTTTGAGGGGGCTTACACACATACTGTTATGCTGATTTTCTTAGAATTAAGGATATTGCATTGCTTTGAGAAATTGGGTTACCCTTATACCTGTGTATACATTCACCACAGTGTCCATGTTCTTGGATACTACCTGTGCTGTATGTTCTGATTCCTCTTCATCTCTGACAGATGAGGTTAGGCTTGGATGAAGTGTTTACTGTGGGTGCACTGCAGAGCTCTATCAGTGTCTGTATTGGTTTGAGTAACAAAAACTATCTGTATTCCTATCTGTATCCAGAATATAGTGAAAATGGGTGGGGAGAACACACTAGACTACCAGGAGTTGTTAGTCTAGTGTGCTCATGTTCTACATCAAATGTTTTCTTTCTCCCCAAGCATTTATCTGTAAGCTTAGCTCCCAACAAACTAAGGCAATATTTAACCAGTGTACCCGAGTACCAAATAGTAGAACACTGATTTGTATTTGAAACAAAACTTAACTGAGTCTGAAAAAAAGCTGTGTAACTGATAAAGATCCGAATAGAAATGAATAGTTACAATCTGACATTGCTGAAATAACTGCGCTGAAAGAATTCCTTTAAAAACTGGAGGTTGTGTTTATAATAGGAAAAGGCCCAGATGATTGCAAAGATGGTCCTTCATGTGCAATGAAAATAAAGAAAGCTATCAACCAGACATGGGGCTGTAATAGCTCATGGAGCCATCCACTTTTCAAAAGGACATTCAGTTGTGAGATGGTCCATGTAAAACAATAAATAAATGTTTTTTTTCAATTCCCTACTGAAAAAAAGGTCAAGCTTTTGTCTGCACAAATAACTGATGAAAACATGTGTAACCTTATTGAGTATGAAACAAGCTGAATGTCTGAGCATTAAATTTAAAAGTAGGTTACACCTGCATGTTTTTAGCCTATTTGTTTATTTTAACAGTCCTCCTGCTTTGGCTGCTATTAACTTATGTTCACACTGTACAGACAACAAAAAGCCAAATACTGCGGGTAACGTATGAACCTGAGGACTATGAGACAAGAGCTGAAGGTGAAGGGAGCACTTATTCATTGTTATTTTTAAATGGATTTGCAGACATGTGCCTTGTTACATTCATAAATTTTGTCAATCAGGAAAATTCTTATTTTTTTAGTTAATATTATTTTAACAATAATTAATATTTTAAGGAAGTGGAAAATTAATGTGTTTGCATTTAAGATTACAAGGTAGGCTCAGTATTGTTATCAGCACTATGTCAGATTTGTAAAATTTACAGGAATAAACAGACAAATACAGGCACACTCACATACAGAGTCATTAATCTACCTACAACAACCTGTTCTACTGCTATAACCTCTATAACATATCAGAATACAGTTAGCTAAATGTTGATGAGGTAATAACGTGGTGAGATAGAGGCCTATTCATTTTAATTAATACTTAAATGAAGCTTATGACCACACTGATCTGTGATCAGTCGTCAATGCAAATCAATGAACACAGTGTGATCTTGGGTCAATGACTCTCTGTGCTGGTCAGCACCCAAATCTTGCATAATGAGACAAACAGGGGCTTTCACACAAATGTGCTAGAGATCAGATGAAACTGAGGTGCTATAAATAGAGCCCATCAATTTGTGAGGTGCGCTCAAACTCCTACTGTCTAATTGCACATCCATTTCCCAAACAAGGAGAGAGTGCCAGTGACAACACCAACATCATTTTTGGGACTTTGCAATTCATAATGACACTTAAACTACATTACCCAGGGTGCACTACGTGAGGCTTGCCCCTTCTGCTTTTGCAGGCATTAGGTGACGGATGTGTAATATCACATACTAACAAACAAGTCAAAACAAGTTTGGATAAGTGAGAAAAAGCATAAGAAGAACAAAAAACACAGTAACGTTGGCCTGGCTTTCAGAAGGGCACAAAGAGAACACACACTGGAGCAGAGTCTGATGATGACACAGCTCTCTTACAGCAAATTGCTCGTCTGTAGAAATTTAGAATGTAATATGTAATGATTTGCCAATACTGGCGGGCCAATTAACAGGCCAATAGGTGAAAATGGGGAATACCAGCCTAAAGCACAGAGTGCACAAACAACATCCTATTGCTCAGGTTGTGTCTGCTAAACCAAGAATCTTGATTGTTAATTTTAGAAAATATGTGGGCAAGGATACACAACACTGCCCACATTAATAGAGCTGAGGTGGAAGAAGTGAATAGTTTTAGGTCCCTGGGAATCAACATCATAGAGAACCTGATGTGGACATCACACATTTCCACCCTGGTAAAGAATAAACATAAAAAAAAATAACAAACAAAAAAGCCTATGTTTTTCTTCTATAGAAAACTCAAGAAAGCAACATTACCATGCCAAATTCTGGTGAAGAGGAGCAATAGAGAGCACTCTAATTGGAAACAAGAAACTTGCACAGCATAAACATGATCAAGGACAGGAAGGCTCTGCACTTGGTTGTTTAAGCAGCCCAGAACATCATTAGTCCCCATTTACTAAGCATCAGTGATATTGGTGAGGTTCCAGTGCAGAGCCCAGAGGAAAGACAACAACCACCCCAGCTACAGCCTGTTTACCTTTCTGATGTCTGGCAAGAGATACAAAAGTATCCACTGAAGTGCCACTAGATTAAAGGACAACTCTTTTATCACTTAAGATGAGAGATCTTTCAATTTATCTTTCACACTGAAATGCAAAAGGTATTTTATTTTCATTAACTTATTAAATTTTAATATGTTTACATCAATTTTCTTTTTTGTAGCAGTGTAAGGGGACTACAAACAGCATTTTTTGGTACAATGTTGTACTATACAGTGATATTTGAATTAATTTTGAATCTAGTGCTTTCACATAATTTCAAACAAAACACACAAAGCAAGCTTAATCTCAATCCTCTTTTTTTCCTCTACCCTCTTTTTCAAAATCACTTAGACTCTGCATTGACAGAAACACAATCTTTTTTTAAAAAACTCTCTCTCTTTTTTATCCTCTAAAGCTTATTTAATGTTGTCTCTTTCTTCTAAATTAATTTTTAAGGTCCTGAGCAAAAAATCAATGCAATGTAAAGCGACTTTCATAAGAAATCACACATGCAAAGCTTATTATTTGTTGTGTGTGCGTGTGTGTTTGTGTGTGTCGTTCTCAGAGCAGCTGGAATGTGATTTCTGATTATGACTAAGGTTTGAAAAGAAACAG
>JAPZDZ010000023.1:9347266-9360128 GCA_029783805.1 Acanthurus tennentii | reverse complement strand
CTGTGTCTGTATTGCATATTCAAACCTTAATACCATTCCATAACAGACTGATGGATACTTCCAATGACCGTAAATTCTGTAGAAAGATGTAGTCGACTAAAATCTGCTAATATTTGGTCTAAAGTATAGAGTAAATCTAGACTAAGACTAAAAGACTTAAGACTAGACTAAGACTAAAACTCTAATGATATTTAGTCGACTAAAACTAGACTAAGACTAAAAGATTTCAGATGACTAAAATACGACAAAAACGAAATGGTGTGTTATTCAAAAGACTAAGACTAAATCAGAATTTGCTGTCAAAATTAACACTGATATGAACAAACAAAGGAGCACTTCCCAGTCCTTTTGACATGCCTGCTTAATATGCTGGCAAAGGCAGAAATGACTTTGTAACAAAGGCTAATGAACAGTCCATCTAATGACTTTTAGAACTTCAAAATTACTTGGCTATGTGGTCTATAATCTTATTCCATGTTTAATTTGTCATTAACCCACATTTAACCCATAAGAAAAGCAGCTGAACTCTCTGATGTGATTAAGTTGGGCATTAGAGGTGATGTGTATGAGGTGATGATGTACAGTTGTTGCAAGTTTATTTCCTGTGCTGTTCTGGCAGAACATTGTTTTGCTAGCAAACATCAGTTGTAATTTGCAATATAATTACAGGTTGTATCCGCAAATGACCTTTTGCAGTTTTCTTTTGCACTTCTGTATCTAGTTGTGTGTTGGCCTTCGTACATAAAAGCCTAATTGAAGTTATTTTGCATTGGATATAAACTCTTTTTTACAAGACAAAGTGGAGTTAATAGAGGAGAAGAAAAAGATCTTTGGGTAAAGTTTAAGTGGAAAAAAATTCCCCTGAAATAACTCTGGTAGGCTCTGGGAGGCTGTGATTAATAAAGCTGATTGTTGCACTGTTATTGACCAGGGATCCTAGTGAGAAACTAGTGGTAAGGGCTGATGTGGACTCAGGAGCAGGTGTGACCAAGCATGCAGGTGCCATGATTGTGAGCATACCAAAGGTTGATGTGGCTATAAAGAGATTGGATGCTGTCAAAAAAGTGCATTACAGAGAGCAGTTTTAGCAGCAGACAACAAGGAGACTGCGGACACTCTGGGGAATCTTTAGTAAATCATGGCAAAGATAACTATCTATTAGATTCATCAGAGAGCTGATAATGTACAAAATCAATAATAGTACCTTTGGTATCACCCTCATTGCATGACCTTGTTTTAGCATCACTGGAAGATCTTAGTCTGATACTGGAAACCTGACTTTGTCCCTGCAGGCTATTTTTGTTTCAGATTTTGCTTTTAAACTCCTTTTCTACATGACTCTAAAACAATAAACAAGAGAAGACCAGTGTATCACAGATTACAAATTTAAAAGACAATGCAGATTTCGAGACAGTGCATATAGATAATCAAGTGTTTCTGTAAGACAAAAAGCTTGCATTGATAAACCCATAATATGTAATTTCTGTCAATAAAATCTTTCTAGAAATCAAACAAACAGAAAAATGGAATACTTTGGGACATTTGATGTTAGCATGTTATTATAGAATTTTTTAAGGTGTTAACCAGTCACCACTGCAACTAAAAATTACCTCGATTGACTGAAGAAGAAATGTTTACAGACAAGGTAAAGTGTTAAAGTTTTATTCATGATATTTTTGGCCACATTTTTAAACTTTTTTTCCCACTCTGACTGGTATTACCCTGCAATTTAACAAAAGACGACAAAAAAGAAACTCGTTATTACGTTGAGTATTTTTACAGATTTCTTTGAGATGTTGGAATTTTTGGAAATATTTGGAATAATGTCGGCACACAACTCAATAAATTTTGTTACAAAGATATAGTCATTTTCAAACAATATAAAATGAAAATAGTTATATATTATGAATTGAAGTACTGCCTCTTGATTTTCATACACAGGAACATTTCTACCATGCTCACATCTAGACTTTCTTTATAAAGAATGAAAGATAAAACAAATGTGACATAAGCACTTGTTTGTCTTTTATGTAACTTCAAAGAAAAAGAAAACATATTTATAATAATGGTGTCACTGGTGTTTAAACACAGTGTGAAGATCAGCTTGTTCTTTTCATTATAATAATTTGCACTTTATTGTGATGTTAATTCATCACTGGCCTAAAACAGAAACATTCATAACTCCAGTTGTTCCCTCTCGGCTCAGTAGTTGATGTCACCCGGTCCCCTCGTCTCTGAATCTTAAAAGACAAACAATACAGCAGTATTCACTTCATTTCCCTTCGCCTCAATTAACCTTGGACTATAAGGGCTGCTTCACAAAGAGTAAAATTATAAAGTCGGCTCATCCTCCAAAGTTCTCTTTGCATCAAAGCCATCTCATTAAGAAGGTCTTTGCTGGACTGCTGCCAGAGAATGAAAAAATAATCAAGTTTCCTGTTGGCCATTGGAAAAATACAGTTATTGATTCTTTAAAAAGCAATCTTGCAACGATATAAAAATATAAATGAGAATCATATTGGGTACTTGTGATTTTTTTTTCCTTCTGTAATAGGATATTTTTGTCTGTCTGACTGACAGAAGTGATGTATACACAGCAATTCAATAACAAATACTTTCATTACATTGTTCTGCTCAACTTCCTGCTTAAGCACAGAGACAACTTTTTCAATGTGTTGATGTTGCTAAAGCGTTTACTTTTCCTTTTTCACACATGCAGAGAATCTGGGCCATTGTGCTGCTAACCAAATTTCTCTCTCACAGCGCAATTATAAATATTCACTGAAAACATTAAATATTGAATGCTGTGTGTTAACTCAGAGCTTGAGTGAAATTAAAACAAATATTAATCACATGCTGCACGGTGCAAACTTTATTAGAGCCATAATGAATGCAAACAGATAGCTCACCTTTTTGGAGGACCTTCAACCCATTTATCCACGTCAATTTGAATTTTAGATGCTGTGAAATAAATTGCATAATTTCATCAATTCAGATTATGTATAAGCACATCATCAGTTTACTGTCTGAGCAAACGGGTGTTAGAGCCACTGCAAGCTGTGTAATCGTTGACCTTGCCCTTCAATGAAAATAGATGGGTCTCCATCTTATAGCATTTAAAACTCATCTCAGCTTCTCTCTCTGGCTAGTGTTAATGGACCTCTTCATAGGCCATCTGTGAATCGCGAGGGGGGAGAAAATCCAAATGTGAGGAAATGCCATTGAGTGTGAAACAGCAGTGCATTTTATGGAAATAGTGTTAAATGTAAATGCAAAGGTCAAAAAAAAAACTGTCAGAGTTCAAAATGTCCTCTCATCTTAGGAATACTTTTCTTTGGAGCACAGAAGATTTTCTTTTCAGTTTAACACAAAAAATACATTTTAGATTAGAATATGTTTTATTTAAAGATTGTTTGATTAATTGCTTAAGAACAGACAAGACTTATACGTAACAGGCTTCTCGTACACACACATTAACCTCACAATACAAGAGCATCTTAAAGTTCATCTTCTCTTCATCTCCTCTAAATGGGAGTTAGCCAGTTGTAGAGCATTGATGATTATTATACAAGGTAGCAATATACATATAATTTTTGCCTTCTGTGTATGTATTGTTCGTTGAGCCACACATATGAGCTACATGGTTTCTATGCCACACAAACATGGGGTTCTCTCAAAATCAAACTGTATAGACAACTATGATATATAAATACTGTGAGGTGTTTGCAGGAATGATTACGATTGTTAATATAATATTACTACATGACTTCATTTAATACTGTCTTAAGCAGTTAGGATGGATAAAGTTAAACTCACACACCAACAACAATCTCTGACTTTGGTTACACTGGATCATATGTTATTGAGGAAATGTGATTTGAGTTTTCTGGAATAAATTATAACAGCTGCTAGTGTAGCTGCTAGTTAGCTTTGTTAGCTGATTGCATGGTGCATCAGTGTGCTTGTTTATACAACATTTAAAGGAGCTATGAACCGTCATGAGGAGGGATGTTTAATGTCCAGTGCCAAAGGGGACCCAGTGGAGAATGCTAGTAAAAGGTGCTGAAAGTAAAACAGAACCAAAGCCACACAAGGCAGGACAACACAAGGAGGCCTGACAGGAAGCTTAATGGACATGCTGATTGCGGAGAGGGAAAGGTTACCGAGTAAGAGGTTTGAACAAAAGTAGAGTCTGACTAGTATTTTAGCCGGCTGGCTGTTGCCCATCTGCATGCTTGCCTAGTCCTAGAAGACTGCAGCTTTATATTTACTGTACTTTACAGACATGTGAGTGATACCAATCTTGTCTACAAAGAAGGCAAAAGGCTTATTTCCCAAAATCTCAAACTTTTATTTCCCAACAGGATCTGCAGCTTACATGCAGCTACGAACAGTTACAAAAAATAATGACTTTCTCGACTTTGAGAACTTAAAAATGAAAGTATTACACGTGCCTTTTGTTTTCTGCAGCACTTAAAGCCCATGTTGCAGTCACAGTTGTCTGAGCTTAGCTTGGAGGGCAACTGTTTGTTTGGACTGTTAATCATCATTGAGCTGCAAATGGCCACTCTGTTGTGTGAGGGGAATCTCAGAGAGTAATCTCACCATGCAGGACATAATCAGACACAAGGTTAATGAGAGTTTGATGGAAGCATATGCCTCACACACGGCAGTGGTATTGCACCATAATAACAGGGACAATGAGTTAATGGTGCAGGTCCAAAGGCAAACATAAACAAAACACAATCAAGAAAAATGTTGGGACAATATCAATTTAGTTAATCTTACTCAGTTGTCAATAACAGCAGCCTGCGATGCCTGCCCAACTGTCTGTTCCAGTCATGCTGAATCTGATGGGAGCAATACTTTAGGGCCAGCACATGCTGTTGTAATGTCTCATTGCAAGCTTTGATTACTATTTTCCATCACCTGGTCTGATACATGCTATTTGGTAGAATAAGCGGCATTACCAATCTCTACAACATGATGACAGATGACAGTAAATCAAGCTTGACAGCAAAGGGCTTTTCAGCTGAATGTGATGTGAGTCACTTCACTACCTCCCTGTTTCCTATCATTCGCTGAGCTGTAATCTACCTAAAGCCCAGCTGTGGGGACACTCTGTTCATCCAAGCAGAAATTTAACAACATAATGACCAAACACTCCAGAGAGACTCCACACAACTGTGTTCAACACACAGTGGCATGCAAATACATTTAAATTATTATTTGCCAGAGCAGCAGTTCTGATTGTTGCGCTACAGGTACACTGTGTATATTATTTTGGTACTGGGTCTCACTAATCAGTGCCCATCAACAACTACATAACAACACACATGTCCTCAAAGGGGAAGTACAGCAAGAGACTCATCAAACTAGGCAGCCATGACAAGGAGAGACAGATCTGAAGCACATATTAAAGAAGATAGCTTTATCTTGTTGCCGTCCATACTGGATTTAACAGCGTCGCTTGTGACAGACTGAAACCGTAGCTTTTATTTGTGCAGAACTTTAGGTGACACACTTAAGGCGATGTCAATCAACTTTTTGTACCTTAAAGCATCTAGCAAACGTTTAATCCCACTTTGGTTTTAGTTTGATTAGTTTTAGCCAGCAAAAGAATTCAATCAGATTTAAAAAATGATTGTGGTTTTGCCTAAAGCAATGTCCTTAAACAATTCACAATAAAAATTAACTTCCAGCCCCAGCCTGCTTTGTCAAAAGTAGCCAATGTGGCCTATCACTCTACCCTAGCTTTTCTGGGTAGGTGGACGGTAGGTGGCTAATGTCATAACCCCCACCCTCATGTAAATGCACCAAAATACAGGCAGGTTCTTTTTTACACTCACTCTAGTAGTTATACAGATCTGTGACATGCTACCTACAGGTCAGAATACTGGATAAAACTCACTTTCAAAGATAATCCAATTCTTTGTTTAGGAATTGTAATTTCAGTTCAGCTTCCCTTAAGCCTGTTGGTAGTATAATTGTGTTATTATCTAAAGAACCCAAAGTTTACCCAAAGTTTATTTTTTAATGCTGTTGTGCATTTCCAAACATAGTTAGCAACAGTTAGCCTCCCTTGTCCACCAAATATATCTACTTCTTTACATTCAGTGATGGAATTGACACCATCCTTGGAGGAAGGTGTCCTCTTATGTTTTCTTACAAGAAAGTAGCCTTGCAGCTGATCTTTGGTGGTAAAGTTAATTTTATCCTCAGAGTGCTCATAAATCAATAGTTTAGTTTAGTTTAGCTTTGTAGCCTCACACTGTCACAACATGTTCTCAAAGCTGCCCTGTCCACTGTCACTACCCATAACTCTGAATGTTACTTACCAGGCCCCTGGGCTTTTAACAATGTTGTGAATGAATGCTTGGATTGTTCATGGACTAATTTAATTTTTTTTTCTGCACTCACTTTATTAAACTCATTTGATTTGCTGTAGCAGTAATGACTCTGTCGTTGATCATGTTGTTTTTTGGGTTTGAAAATTTAGTTTCTGCATTGTTTATTTCAATGAGCTGTTTTCCTGGCTTTATTCTTTGCAATTTTAAGTTCCTACCAACAGATTTTTCCTGGTCCAAGTATTTGATTTGAAACAGACTAAGCACCTAGTGATTTTCCTGAGCTGGTTAATTTTTCAGTTCTGATATGTGTTGTTGAGTTATGCTCATTTGTTGTTCCCGGTGGCTGCCTTGCACCACGCATGCAATGGTGTCAAAAGTATTCACAATAATGGCTTATGTTTTACATCCCCTGAAAAATAAACATTCAGACACTGAAATTAGAATATACTGCATTTTGAACAGATGATACAGTTAAGAAATAAGATAAAACTCCACTGTGAGGGCACTGAATACTGTGCAGGTGCTGCATTGCCCTCACAGTCAGGTTCCATTTTTTTGGTTCAGCCACATAAACAACAACATAACATTTGTATTTACATCACTAACACTTAAAAAAAATCTGTAATTCAAAATTTTTCTTTGGCAACCTTTTTTTCTCATCAGGTCAGCTTCTCTTTGCCAATACCACTAAATACTTGCACAACCAATTTGTGTCAGTACTAATTATCAGCTGTCAGTATGCTGACATGTTTCATATGGTAAATTTAATAAACAAGATATCATTCTTAAGCACGTTAGCACTGTCCTAACTATCTTAATTTGGCATTTTGCTAAAAGCAAAATTATGAACAAATACAAATAAACATAGCCTTACCAACAGCTGGTCCTGTTTTTTGATTTTGTTTGTTATTTTGTTTTTTAGTTGCACTACTGATGCAAATATTTGAATTCACTGCTGTAAAGGATGTAATGAGAAACTGGAAATATCTTGGCCATCTGACTCTTTGTTTAATGTCCATATCAATATAAAATACCTTGATCCTAAAATATCTGCTCAGAGATTAATGTTTTTGAGGTAACAGAAAAAATGAAGAGCAGAGAATTTCTCAGAAAACTAATACTTAAGTTATTACTTATGCCTGTGATTTATTCACAAAGTAAAGAGTTTCTCAGAACAAAAGTGTTTATAAAGTAATATGGTGAGTTCCACTCTTACTCACATCAAGCATATCTCCTGTGAATCATTTTCATGCCTGATTTGTCCATTTATCGATCAGTGCACGTCACAAGTCCAAGGGGAATTTGTGCTAACAACCAAAGTGTAATTATGCATTTTTTCAAAATTTCTTTTAAATGCGACTCTTGTTCTTGTTGTTTAACTGAAATGATTTTTTTCTTTGACTGTATAATTGTTGAGAAAAGAGAAGACCAATACCCCACAGGAACACTTTCACAGCTTACCTTTAAAGCAATGTCAATAGTAATTACTGAGAGGGCTTATCTTTAGTCACTGCATCATTGTCCTTCACAGGAATCAGTCGTAGCTGCCCCTCTGCCAATTAATAGAGGCAAACACACAACATCAATTATTCAGCTACATCATGAACAACAGTTCTGCTGTGTTCATAGTGCACCAAACTATCTTCATTTTAACTGAGTGGAGAATCTGTGCTTCATAAATACTCAATGACTCACCACACACTGAAGCACTCGTGAAATATCTGCTGTAGTTTGTTCATGGTTTGTTTTTAGTCACAAATTAAAAAGTGGGTGTCCCAATAGAAAAAGATCAGAATACTTTTATTAATACTAGGACTATGAAAGTTCTTTTCTTTTGTTCTTTTCCCAGTGACACAGAGTCTTCTGTTGTAGCTGCAATTGCTAAGTTTTACAACAACATTGCTGAACCTGCATGTGAGGATCTAAAGCAACAGAGTACACACAGCTTCACATTTCCCTCATAGAAAGGATGAGGGCATCTATTCTGCACTGGTTACAAACCCTCCTGGACTGATGTCTTCATTCAGTTTGGCCAAACCCCGCATTATAATTTTTGGCTTGTGAGACCCATCTTTTTCTTAATCCTTCAGTCTATAGTGAAAAAATGATAATGAGTGGAACAAAATTCTGTATTGATTCAGGAAGGTCAGCCTAAATAACAGTCTGGTGAAATTCAGGGCTAGTTTATCAATGCATCAGCAACCATTGCCATTTGAAATAGTGGTTGGGTGTGACCTCTGAGCCGCCAACAGAGTGCTGAGTTCTCACATGGGATCGTAAATTTGACATTGTTGCCCATAAAAGGTTTGTAAATCTTTAAGAATTATATAAATCATTGCATTTGTGATGGATGGATTGGTTATTTTTATGCTGTCAAGTAATACTGAAATAAGTGAGGTGAAAAATGATGTAACTCTATATCCTTTTCCTACCCCAGTAGTTGTGCAACATTAAAGTGTGTGTCAGCACCTTTCAGGATAGTAGCCCTATGTAAATGTATAATTACAGAAACCCTATTTGACTGCCATCAACTCCTCTGAGGCCAGCATTAATCCCAGAGATCAATGTTTCCAACCCCTGATGTGCAGAGCACAGCAATCCATCTTTTAGCTTGGCCACCTTATCAGTCTACAGGGAAAGAAGCTATCGATAATTACCCACCAACATAATACAGACATTTTCAGGGGAAATTCTGACCTCGTTCAACCTAGCTTGACAACTAGAAGTGACTTGTCTGGCAAAGAAAATACTGTTCTTGTAAATTTCTATATATGTTAAACTCAAAGTGAGATCATTATTATTACCATTCTAACAGTTCTGAACTTATTGTGTTGAGACTATTAGGTTTATTTGTATAACTTCTCTCTCCACCATGTTGTAGTGTTTTTTATTTTATTTTTATTCTAATGCTGAATTGTAGCTTTGGAGAAAAAGACGACTGATGCAGGTGACATCAAGTTAGTACCAAAAGCCTAATCAAGCTTTAAGCTTTGCATTTTAGCCCCCACATAATTGGTTAATTGTGAATTTAACAATTTTTATGACAAACTCATAGCCAGAATAAGTGCTGGTATTGTAGACCCTATATGACCCAAATAACCCTATAGTATGTGCAATGCCAGCATTTCATTCTGCCTCCTTTCGTGTTGCAGGCAGCATTGTTGTTAAGGTTAATAAGGTTAATAAGGTTTAGGCACAAAAACACTTAATTTAAGAAAGCAAAATGATATGTCTAAAAATAAACAGGTTTGCAGACATGACAGTGTCTTGACATCTTGTTCCCAAAATACTCCCACAAATTTGGACAAAAATGAGTTACTGATATTTGCTGATTTTGTGTGCCAAAAATCTGAGACTGTGAGTATCACTCATTAGTATACCACATTCTCCTCCCATTAATGAGAAAAGCTTTATCTTATTTGTGTGTTATGAATTACTCTGATATGCAATGTAGAAATATTGAAATTAAAATATATCTGTGGTTTGGCAGAGATGTATGTTGCTAGCTTCTTTTAAAATTATTATTATTTTCCCTCTTTGAACTGGGCTGATTATGTTTATCTACACATTGGCTACTGTCTTTTGGTTTGTTTTTTAGGTTTTGTTTTTTTTGTTTTTTTTGTTTTTTTGGGGGTTTTTTTGCACAGTTTTTATAGTCGAAGGGTGTTGAGGACTTGTTAAAAGAACCAGACAATCATTGTTAACAAATGGGCAAGGGTGAAATAAAGCATGAAGACTCTTCATTTAGCACTGATTGCCTCCTGACAAACTAACTCCCTTCATATCCACTGGCATTGTGAAACTGATGAGCTATGTCTGTAATGGGGTCCAGTGATTGGAGTAACGTACATTGAGAGAAAAGTGTGGCCTTGATTTGAATAGACAGTGACAGTTAGAAGGACCTCAGCAATTCCATTGTAAGCGTGTGGGGAAAGGTGGTCTTCTTGTGTTTCTCTTGGCATCAGCAGCACTTTGTGTTTTGGGTTTACAGGGGTGCAACCGAGCCTTACACAAACATTAATGAGGCTGGAAGGGCACTGGAACAATTTCTGCTGAAACTGAAAACTGACGCACAATGCCTAAAATGTTCTTGTTCAGATGTCTCTTAGGCAAGAGATTATTATTGTTAAATCCAAAGTGATTGTTTTGTAGCAACTGTAACTACGAGGACATGAACACGACTGGGAAAGGAGAAAATTAGTTTTTTCTCTAACAAGAAACAAGAACAAAGTATGAAAAACAAGAATTTGTTAAATGAAACAGCCAGTCATGTCAGAAATGGCAAAGAACAATATTTGACATGAAATGCAAGACCAATATGGAACTGCAGAGCACATTTCTCAGTGAGTTAAACACAGTCTAACCCCAACCCCGTGTACCTGCGTATGAGTGTGTGTGTCTATGAACTTTATGCTCTTTTCAGTGATGATTGTTTTACTATGTTTGAGATACTTAAGGTAATATTTTAAACTTAAACATTGCAAATATCCCTTCTTTCTTGTTCCTTTATGCTTTGGACACCAGTGTGTGGGAAGAGTCAGAGCGAAAAAATGACACCCTGGCTGACATTCTGCTTAAGAATTATGAAGAAACAGACAGCTGGCATTGTTAACAGTCAGGTGAAACTGCCTCAGTTTGCCCATCACACACTCCCAAAACCCCTGCATATTGTGTGCTACCTTATGACCAATGCTGCTTTCACTGGTTGAAGCAGACAGTTGAATGTTACTCTAGGGCCACCTCATTCTTTTGCTTGTGACCAGACACCCACTCTTATCTGGAGTGAATGTGATTGGTCAGAAATTAAAAGTGTTTTATTTTCCCAGGACAAGTCCCAGAACAGTGTTGTGGGCCGCAGCATGCTGTGAGATCACAAAACACAATGACGCTTTGAGATTTTACATGGCGGTGCCCTGCTGCTAGATTAAACAATAAATACTCAGTCCTACTTTTGAATATATCTCTGTTACTATTAGCATAAGTTAGTTCATGGGGACATCCTTTTGTCACCAGCCAGAGTAGAGGACCTTGAGGATTTCATTGATTGCTACTTCTACCAGTGCATCATGGAAGACTCAAAAAATAACGTCCCCCAAGAAAACCCAGCAGAGGAAGAAGACCGACTCCTCCACTGACACGCAAGATCATCCAACCACCGACATCCAGTTAAGTGTACTGGAATCTATCAATAAAAAATTGGAAGTACTCAGCCTGCTTCATCGGGAGATCAAAGATCTAAAAGTAAGTTTAGAGTTCACTTACCAACAAATACACAACCAACAGAGGGACAACGCTGAGCTCCACTCAACATTAACAACAGTATCATCGGAAGTAGATCTTCTTAAAAAGAGAATTAAAATTTTGAAAGAGACTGTCCTCGACATTCAAACAACAAGTATGCGGGACAACTTGATATTCACAGGCATCCCTGAGAACGCACCGGATAATCCCAAGGCCCTGGTTAAAAACTTCATGATATCTACTCTGAAAATACTCACGGACTCAGTGAACAATATCTGAGCGTCCACCGGCTCAGATCCCAAGAGGAAACCGTCCCCGTCCTATCATTGCTAAATTTGAACATTTCAAACAGAAAGTCCTTGTTAAGAGCAAAGGATGGGAACTCAAAGGTATGGCATTCGTGATGAACGACCAGTTTCCCAGGGAAATCAACGAGATGCGCAAAGTCTTATACCCAAAACTGAAGGACCGCAAAGTCAGACAGGCAAAGGGGAAAACAGACTTCTCTCGTTGTGGATAAATTCTATATAGATGGCTAACTGTTCCAGAATACCAACATCACCCCCTAGCTCTTCTAATCTGATAAGTAGTATAACAAAAAAATTTTAGAAAGCATGGGTCAAATGTGCATGTTTAAACATACATTTCTTCAATTGGCTGGGAAAAAAAAGTCTCACACTAGGTATAAATTACTTCTGCTCACTCTTACAAACTTCCCAGACTCTCCTCCTCTTTCCCCTCTGTCTTCACCCCTTTCCGTGTCTCTCCATATCCTTCTTTCTCAGTACACCTCACTCACCTCTCCCTCCCCACACACACTTACCCTATGTAGCTCCTTTGTCTTTGTTTGTTGTATCTTTGCATATTGTGCTGCCTTTATCCAGGACTCTGTTGTTATGCGCTCAGGCTTTGCTGCACATTTTTAAGAAATCTCTAATGTTTTTGCTGTGCCGATTCAACACCAGTAGCCATACAATTAAAACACAACATATCAGAATTCCACCTTACATCAACAACTCACTGATAGCCACACTTCACATACAAACAACAATAGATTGCTCACATAAAACCACATGTATATCATTTTCTGCATCTTTACACATTATGAAGGAACTCCATCTCTTTCTATGTCACAGTTAACGCTTGTAACCTGGAACATACATGGCATTCGCTCACAGGCGAAAATAACTTAGAATTCTGGACTATGTCACAAAATTAAAAGCAGATATTTTCCTCTTACAAGAAACTCATTTATTAAAAACAGAAGAAAA
>JAPZDZ010000023.1:9325968-9336379 GCA_029783805.1 Acanthurus tennentii | reverse complement strand
GGGTCAGTGTTTCCTTTGTTTCCTCTCTAGTCTCCAACCCCACACCGCCTACAGAGGCTGTAGCTCTGTTAGCAGAAGCCCAGGTGACATCAGCTGGTATTTTTTGCCCACCCTGAGGCGCTCCCAGGTCGCCCTGCAATCCTTCACAGTCTTGCAGGTTTGACACTTTCTTATATAAAGGCAATATATCAAAAGGAAGGAATTTCTCCTCAGTAAAAAGTTGGACAGAGTGGCAAAATGAAATACAAGATGGTGTGGAAACGTAACACTGTAATACTCATGGACACAAAAGGAAATTTTTCCAAGTTTTCTGAGTACACTTAAAAAATTGTTATAATCTTATTTATTGAGTCATATTTGATTAAATATAAATACTCAGACACTTTTGTACTCTCAACCCAGTAAATAATCAACTTGATTAAAAACAAACAAAGCAATGTTTCCTGGCCAACAAATATTATGTGTGCTGAGGTTCAACACATATTTTCTTTGACAAAACTAACTACAAAAATGTAATTTATAAGGTGGCTTTATTGATATTTAAAAAAACAATTCGGTCACACTGGGGAGCGAGATGGAGCACATCTTACATATCATCTCTGTTGTATTTAAAACTTAGCACACAGAAAAAAAACTCTGCTCCATTCAAGACACTGAGAAATCCAGAAATGAACCAAAGATGAAATTGCTCAAAAATTGGAAATGCTTGACAGCGATTGAACTGGCTGAAATGGGCTTACACGGCACATTTGGTAATTTGCACACCTACCTGCTCTTCAGAGCAGTACAATTACAGAGTGTCTCCGGGGCCGTCAGTGCCCCGGCTGCACCCAGACTGCTTCCCTCTCACACTGCCCTGCTCGGCGACCGAGGTGCTAGCGTGAAATGGCTGTTAATTCCTTCTGCTATCTGTCCCGTGCAGAGCCTGTTTTAAGCCTTCATATGAATCTTTTGCCTTCCACAAAAAATATATAAGAAATAAGGAAGTAGAAGAGTGAAAAAACAGACTGAGCCACCAGAAATGAAAACATCAAACAAGTATGAAATGCAAAATAGCATGAACCTTGAATTTTCTAACATCAATGAGATTTAATGAGTATTCCACCTTCTGGCTCCAACCCTAGACAAACAAACAGAGTGGAGAAATAACAATGCAGAAATGACTGATAAAAGACAATCATGACTAGGAAAAGAAGAACACTGCATGTTTGAATTCTCTTACTTTTGCAAGCGAGTACTCTGCTTTTGTTCCAGGATTTCATCAGGACCCTTGAGCTATGTTTCGTCAAGTTTAAAATCAATATCATATGAGTGGTTGTATAGAATCACCTGTGAACATTGTCCAGCTGGATCCATCTAGATCATTAAAAGGCTCTCCTGAATCTTCTGACACTGAACACAACTTTGATGCTGCCATTATCAGTAGACTGACCCAAGTTCAAACAGCCTACTGTATGTCTTCAAAAATGAGCTGTACTGTCTATCCTGCTGAAAACGCCGTTTTAATGTGTCATCATAGAGTGATTGGTCAGCTGTAGAAGGGCTGTGATGGAAGCCTAGGTCTGACATGTTGGCTTACAGCAGCAGCATGCATATCAACACAGTGATATGATGGACATTGGCACCTGTCGTAACCTATTAGTCCACCTCCTGAAACTCCTCACCACTTCCTCTTGAGTTTTTTAGGTAAAAGTACTTTCACTAAAATTTGGGAGAACATAGTATTTTTTGCATTTTGTTCTTCTCTTTTGAACTAGTTGCATCAAAATGAATAAAGGGATTTGCATACCGAAGTTCGACACATTATAGGGAACACCTGTTGCTGTTATTTATTATTTTCTCTCCCTTGATGTTCACATCACCCATTGCCTTCAGTGCGTCTGCCTAATTGTTATTATTGTCACTTTGCTCAGCAGGAAGTGAATAAAAACAAGGCATCAAAATGAGCAGAGTAAAAATAGCCATTCCCTAGATGATGCTCCATAAAAGATGATTAGCAAGTTGATTGTATGAATAATGTATTCTGATGATGTGCACTATTTAAAGTCATTGATGGATGGAGGGGTGGGGGACTTCTTCTCTTCTTCTTGTTCTTCTCTTGCCACTCAAACCACAAGGTCACAGGTTAAAGCACTTTAACAGGCAATGTTCTTTCTCAGTTAATTTAAAAATATGTTCAGGGGTGAGAGAGAAAAAAAGAAATCGGGGAGGAAAATGATAAGGGTGAAAAAAAAATCTCTTTCTAGTATTGTTCAGATAACTGTAATAAATGGGCCTCTCCATCTCACACATTCTGGTGTGATTCATTTTAAATGCATTGCAGAATAAGCTTTTGGACTCCAGAATGATCACCTGTACTCTCTATACTGCTTATTAGGCAGGAGTGAATGATGTGAAATGAGGCCTCATCCCTCAAAATAATCTGTGGTTTAAACTGTTGGGCAGCATAACACACAATCATTATGGATCTTTTTAATGATGTCTGACAAAACTGTATGACACCTTTTTGTCTTCATGTGGAGCAGATTTTAAAGGAATTGCTTTTGTTTTGTTTTGTTTTGTTTTGTTTTGTTTTTTTTTATTAATACATGTTCAATCAATTCATTAATATATATAAACACACTATGGGTTGATTGTACCTCATTTTGCTTGAAATCATCATCAAGATTCCCAAACAAATCTTTATGGGTGAAGATGACAAAGACTCTGAATGGTACGCTTGTTGCATACATGACAACAGCACATGAGGGCCACCATGGCTGTATCTGCACCAGATGAACTGACAGCACTTTGTTTCCCTCTACTGGTGATTAGTGCAACTTCCATCTGTACTACACAACTTGACATTTGCAAGATTGTATTTGTGTACATATTTGAGTGCATGCTGGATGTATGTGTTTAGTATTGTGTTGTGTCAGTGTAAGAAACAAAAAAATGCAACTCATAACTGAGAATAAAAGAGACAGAGAGAGAGAGAGAGAGAGAGAGAAAGAGAGAGAGAGATTACCTTGTATTGGAGGCTAGGATGAAAGCAAGGAGAGCAGCAAATGGTTTGTAAATGTTGTAGTCACCAGTGGTTCATCTCTGCGGGTGATAGATGTATGGTGTGCCTCTAAAATAGAGCTGTTGGCAACAGACTGTAAGGGCTCAGGGGAAGAAATCAATTGTGACAAAAATCATCTGCTGCTAGGTCAAATTATCTAGCAGCAGGTAAGACATATCAATAGAAAAAAAAACAACATTGATTTTAGTCTTCTGGCCTGTTTTCATAACCCATTGTAAGCTTGGAATGCTTTTTCACGTTATCACCAGTGAGGCTTTGAAGGCCTGCTACGAAGCTCCTGCAGGGTTGTCAAGTTCCATGGGAGCGTTTTGATGTTAATTGATTGGTTGATAGAGACAGACCAAAAGAATATCACTTCCTGCCGAGCACTCTGAGGTGCAGCTCCCCATTCCCTGTTGTCTCCCTTGATATTTCAGCACATCCTGAGAAGAATGTCAGTACCTCAGCGTGCAGCGAGGTGAGGTGGTATAATTTTCAGATCTCAGTTTGTTCTCCTGTTTGACTTGATACCATAGAGAGCGTACACATCTCAGAAAATGGGTGGTCCTTGAGAAAGGGTTGTCCTCGAAGGAAGTGTTTATGTGTGAACCCTTCTCTATTTTTTTTTCCAAACAGTTCAGAGAGCAGCCCAAGCATTCCCATAATAGACACACACACACCTAGCACACAGAGCTGCAGACAAACACATGACCCCAGTGTGCTGTGCTGATGCTGGAGTGGCTGTGTGAGGCCAAGGTCACATAGTCTCATTCCTTTATTCCCATAATCCCCTATGTCAGCAGGGTGAGGGGCCTGCTAATGGCTAGCACTCTCTGAAAAAAAGGAACTACTGTGTTAACATAGACTCCAGAGATTCTCACAACCCGCAGTCGACCACACTGCATAAGGAGCATAGCACGCGGTCTATACAATCCATCAACATGGCTAATTAAGCCCCAACAAAATCCTTGAGAGAAGTATTAAGAGGGGAACCAGAGGTGTAGGTGTAGCACCATTACTGGGATACAGAGAATACAGTGAGGTTGGACTGCTGGGAAATTATCTGGTTTGTTTGAATCTACTTATAGAAACAGCCTGCGTAACAGGTCCTACAGAACTACTTAAGTAATATGAATTTTCAAGTCAAGGGACCACTGGAAGAACTTCTTTGATTTTTGTTGTTGTTGTTGTTGGGTTTTTTATTGGGTTTTTTTTTCGTTAGTTTGTTTTAAATCACTTCTCAAAGTAGCAAAAGATTAAAAATGAATAAGATCACCAGTGCAGAAGGATAGTGGTTAAGATTCAGAGACATTAAAATCCCATTAGTCACAGATGTCATTTGTCTGCTGATAGCCATCAGGCTGTTGTCATTTTAGAAATATTTGTCTTGCCTTTTAAAAATATCTTAAAAATACAAGCATGTAAATAGAATTTAAAAGTAAATATCACACTGCTCAAAATACTGGAGTTGTTATCTGCATTATAAGTTGGACTGTTTATTTGCTTTCATCTTTGATGAACCCCAAGCCCTTAACTGACATTATGCGTGCTGCAAAATTCTGTGTTCGGATCAGTTTTAGTCCTGCATGTAAAAAAAACATGCCCCTTATTCATTTGAATGAGGCCAATCCATTGAAACAGCAGGAGTGCCAAAGCAGGGGTCTGGCAAAAATGATGCAGCAGGCTCAACTTTTGCTACCTTCTGTTTGAAAAGCCTTAAAACTTCCAGGAACACATAAATTCTTGCTTTTAGTCCGCCAACTAAATTATATAATTATACCTTTTAAATTTTAAAGGGAAGCTGTATCATCCCACCATGTATAACAGCATAGCTTGTTCTATTGTGCTGTGTGAGTTCAGTGTGAATGCATACACGAATAGCAATGAAAGAGAAATTCCTCAATACAGATTAACTGCAGATTTCATTTCAGTGTGGTTTCAGCAGCGATATAATCTACAATCATCTACATTTTAATCAACAACACAGGAAGATTTTGAGCCAAGCTTCCAGAACGCATAACCCCTTGTCACTGCATGCTCATTGACAGTTCATCTCCCTGATTTTTTTTCTACATTTTTGATGAAAGACATGATCCTCATCAGTTGATGGATGTCCTTAAATTGGGGTTGAGAGAGAAATTTAAGGCTCTCAAATAGGATTGTCTCTCTCTGTTCCCTATTTCGATGCCTCAGATCAACAATCTGTCCTCTAGGTAGGCGAGAGCAGGCAGGCAGCAGAGAAAGTGGTTCAGATTAAAACGAGGTAATGGCACATTTGCTAGGCCCTTTGTGTGGGGCGCGCATGCAATTTAAGGGGCTGCCATACAGGACGAGTTAATATTTCATTGCACGTCAGGAAATGGGAATAGAGGGGAGAAAAAAAATGCATATGTCTCATTTTGCAATCTGATTCGTCTCAGCAAATCAGTCTGAGTCTATGTCATTCCATAATGAACTCTCCTCAACTATTCTAAGCATTCTGCTGCCATGCCGCTGCCTGCTTTCACACACACTGAATGTGGAATATATTTTGAGCTAAGGCAAGGTGTAAGGGTCTCTCTCTCACCCTCCTCTGTCTCTCTCTCTCTCTTTCTCTCCCTTGTCACATAGATTGACTACTGTTTTTTTCCTCCCTCTCTCTGTCCTCTCTCGCTTCCTCCGTCACCACTCAAAAAAAATGTTACTCCTACCCCCATTATGAACTCTTCCTATCCTCACCTCACCTCACCTCAGCTCAGCTCAGCTCAGCTCACCTCACCTCCACCCTGTGTTGGTTTAGAGATCGAGATAATGGTCGGAATGGGAGGTTTTGATTGACTAAGATGCTGAGATGTAATCTTGAGCAGGCTGAAATGTGAAGTGTGTGCTTGTGTGTTATGGGTGTGAGTGGAAAGGAGGGAAAGGGCTGGGGCAATGTGTGATGCTCGGTTTATTGCATCGCAAGCTCATTTGTTTGTATTTTATACCTCATTTCGGCTCAGACGAGCCAGCTCCACATTTCAGCTGCGGGTGACCCAGTTTCACAACACTGTGTGACTTTCTCTCTCCCTCCCTCTCTCTCTCTAATGATATAACATTCCCCTTTTTATACATTACTTTTAATAAATACGCCTCACTTTGCGGATTTGATTTAATGCAGTATACCTTCAAACTGGAGGAAAATACAAACTCTAGCTATTCCACTGTGATAGTTTCTCCTCCGTCCCCTCAGGCACAGCTATGCAGTACGTTAGCATGTTAGTGCAGTGCGTGACACTACTCTGACAGCACTCTAAACATCAGAAGGACTAAAGCTCATCTAGGCCGTCAGGGATATAAACATGGGGTACTTAAACTTGGAGATGCCCTGTTTATGGGTACAGAGAAGCATGTGAGGAAGATAAAATATGGGTAAAGCAACATTTAACACAGAAAACTGCTCTGTTTCTATAGCAGATGTATTTGTAGACTTGCTCCATAGTGACAATGACAATGTTTATGTTTGAGTAAGCAGTAATTAACCTGTCTAAATAGTAGGCTATGCATCTCACAAAGGGTAAACTTCTCTACTGACATTAAGTAAGTTGCATTAATAAAAATGATCGTTCTCTGCAAGCTCAGTTAAGAGACTATCAGTGGCATTAACCTTATAGCTTTATTTTTGTCTCATCTGCTGTGCCAAGTCACAAAACTAATGTTTCTGCATGTCCTGCTGTGCTGCAGGTTTGCTTATTCTCCCGAAGGAGGTTCTGAACATTTCCTTTTCTCTGGGTGCACTGAGAGATAGTGTGCTAGTCTGTCTGCTGTTCCAGTCCAGGTGCAATGAGAGCAGGTGGACAGGGGCGGGACTGCCAGGGGACCACAGGGGGGCAGAGAGGCTTAGTGGGTCATAGTGGGAAGGGTGGTGCAGCTCAATCATTTCCCCTACCCTGAGGGCACCTCGGAGCTGTGCAGCTGTGAAAAGACTGTCATCTGGGAAAACTCAGCTTGTACACACGTACAGAAGCATGTGATACAGCATGCAGTGCATTCTTGTACACACAGCACACATACAGGAAACTAAGATTAACACATCTGAACAGGAGCTGACATATTTTATAAACCATACACAAATCCTCACTCTCATGCTGCCTCTACTGCACATCCCTCCGTTTGTTCGTTCCACTCTCTGCCCACAGTCCATACATGTCCCGCATATACACCGCCACCCCCCACACCCCCATTCATTTCTCCAATGCTCTTAGCTCCAGCAGCAGGGTTGGGTAGTAGCTGGCCCGTGCCATCCATTATTCCCAGGCAGGAGTGCATTAAAGATTCATCTCTGCAGCTCAACCTCAAAGGAAAGACTATGACCCCTGGTATAACTGCTGAATTATGGAGACCGCCAATAAAGTTGTTTGCCTTTGATCTCATTCTCAGCCTTCTCCCTCCTAGGTGAATGTGGACAGGTGAACACATGGACTCACGCAGACACACACGCACACACAAAAAGTGCTGTCATACACTCTTATATTCCGTTTTTACTCACTCTTGCCACTGCCCTTCTCCTATCTTACAAACACAAATTTGTACTCATGTGTCCTCTATATTCTATTTTCACTCTGTATTCCCCCTTCTCTGCCTTTCTCTCTCTCCCTCTCTCTCTCTCTCTCTCTCTCTCCCTCACAAGCACACAAAGACACACACAGAACAACACAGAAACAAAACAAAACAAAACAAAGACCCTATAAACAAAAGCATATCTCTGAGAGCATGATGATGGAACAATTATGTGAAAACAGTTGTGCCTGTCCTTTCTCTGCATACTAAGTGACTGTCTGGTGCTATAAATTTCACCCTTGCCATCAAGCACAATCTCTGCATCCCTCTCCTAAGCTAAAAGTGGCTTGCTGCTCCAATGGCAGTGGTAGAAACACATTTGCTCACACATGCGCATTGTTTATATTTAATCGATGTCGAGTGGAAGGTCTGTTCAAAATGGATGTCATTTGTCAAGTATTAATAATTCAGTCACACAAGCACAAACACACAAAGAGGAACCTGCAGGAGGGCATGCACACTCTCATGCTCTGTTGTATGAAATGGCCCTCACCTAACGGTGGATCCTCATACTCAGCTTTCATTGTCTTCTTTAGACGGCTCCCGTTCTCGGATGGCCCTGTGGTTGTGGCAGAGGAAGGAAAAAAGAGTCATGCAGCAGCTCCAAAGAGACCATAATACAAGAAGGCTGTGCAGCTGCTTTACTGGAAACAAAATATGAACACTGACTGAAGCTATCAGCCTATCAGGCAGGGTTAGAGTTCATTTTATCATGTGATATGGTGAGTGGCTGGTCGTATTGGTGAGCATGATGGGACATTAACTTTCCTCTTAATAGGTTCACGGGACTCACACACACAGAAAGGCTGTGTTGCCCTCAAGACAGGAAAAGGATTGTAGGTGAAGGTGAGGTTGCATGTGTGTGTGTATGCATGTGTGTGTGCGTGTGTGTGTGTGAATGGGGCATCCCATTATCTAGGTACCCAATGTCTCACCCTGGACCCAATTATAAATCTGGGCTGACCTGTGCAGTAGTCACAAGGAGAACCCGTGTAAGGACAAAGACAAGGAAGCTGTGGTTATATCAAGCTCATTTTGCCTCACTCTTACACAGCTGTGTGTGAATACACACAGCAGACAGACCAGCCATTGTATCTTCCTTATGTGTTGATAGATTTGTGGAGATTGTTACAATGGGTACAGGTGTATGGCAGCAAAAAACAAGGATTCCTGGTTGATTAATGAGGTGTGACCAGCCCTCAGCACTATGTTCTTAGATAGAGTGAATGCTTTGTCTCACGGGAGTTACAGGAAATGAAAAAAAAGTGCACAAAAACACACACACGCACACCCACCCACCTACACACACACACACACACACACACACACATGCATACATACACACAGCGGATAGCTCCCTGTGGAGTACCTTGCCAGCCTTCTGAAAGTGCACATGTTGACTGGAGACCACTAATGGTGTGTTGTTGTCATGCAGAGGTGTTGCACCAGTGATTTGGGAAGTGGAATTCTACATTCCTGATATAAGATGGATTCTAAGTGGCAACCTCACTAGTCAAGGACAGGTGAACGTTTGAGGACACCAGGTGGAAGAGGAGAGCCTTAGGTGTCTGCACTGGGAGCAACAGAGATGGGGCAACTGAGAAGTGAAGAGAGCAAAGAAAGTGATGGCCAAGGAGAGATGTGTTTGCACATCAGAAAAAAACAAGGTGATAAAAAGAGCAGTGTTTCAAAAGAGGAGTAACTTCTCAGTAGGGAATCAGATGTTGTTTTCACACTGGTGTTGACATTCTACTCTTGAAGGCTGCTGAAAATGTACATATTAGAAAATGCACACACCTCCCAAAGTGAACTTCTATAATCGTATAATGAATAACAGAACAGCTTCAAATAAAGTCTTTTATATTCAATAAACTATGATTTATTCATTGCATACCTCCAGAGAGCACCACAAATACAATGTGTTACAATCACTTATCTCAGCCTCATGCACATTACCTATAAAAGCTGACACAGATGCATTTTTCTAGAGCATGTAGATGTGATGCACGACCTGAAATGACACACAATTCTCCAGTCTTGATATCATAATAGGTAAATCATATTTCATGTGCAGCCAATTGTGCACTGGGCCTTTATCTGTGAGTATTATATTATATAAACCATCCACAAAGCATTTGCGTCATGCCTATAATGAAGGCATAGAGACCACTGATGTGTGAAATAAAGGACAGCTTGACAGCGCTTGAGCTGTCCTGTACAACCCGTGCAGAATCGTCCACATTAGAAGACAATGGAATTCTCAGTGAGAATAAAATGCAACACATCACAGTCTTCAGTGCCACAATGAGAGAAAGACAAAAGGCAATAAATCACTCTAGACTTATGTGACCCTTTTACATAATTCTTTTTTAAGTTTATCATTGTATGCCATTGCAAACTAATTTGGTTATAATGTGTTTTACCTGCAGGAAAAGTCAGCTGTCAGATTGCTGTTGGGAAAAGAAACTGTAAGCTCACTTATGACTTAGACTTGAACTTTCATCACTGGCATATAATATGTCCTAGTCTGCTAGTCTGATAAAAATAAACCACCAGCTAATGCATTCATCCCAGGTGACTGATTATTACATGCAGAGGACATGAAACATCCTTACCAACATTCATATTTATTAAATGCAAATTAAACGTTCAAACAGTCAATGATCATCATTACTGAGAGAACAGAGACAAACATTTTGCATGATTTAATCATGTTACATCAGAGAGTCATTTTCACATTAACATATCATGCTGAAATGTTTCGCTTTGGTTCGCCTGACTCAATCTGGG
>JAPZDZ010000023.1:9297906-9313076 GCA_029783805.1 Acanthurus tennentii | reverse complement strand
TAGTCTATACAATTCATATATCTTTGTTACTTGCATCAATTTGTCAAGTTGTACAATCATGTGATATGCAATCTTTGATTGTCCTAAGGTGCAATTTGTTAAGAAATCAGTTTTTTCAGCTAAACTACTGTATACCCAACATGCTGTTGAAGATAAGAACAGCCAGTTATCAGTTTTCACTTATCAGCCAGTTCCTAATATACTTATATACGGAGCAACATTAGCTGAGCTTTTTTGCTCTTTGTACTCAGACGGTACATTTGTCTTGTAAAATGAAACCCTTTGGAGATGCTCTATTCTCTCAGAGAGAAGCAAGTTCTAATTATTAAAGACCTTTTTATCTCAACTAAATAATTGTTTCAGTGCTGTTCCTATGCTAACAAACTGGCATGAGTATTTGCGTACATGTGGCCTCTAAGTTTAACATTGGAAGAAAATGCTCATGCTCTCTCTTACTGAAAGTAACAGTATATATAAAGATTGATGCAACCCTATTGTCTGTCTGGCAGGGAAATAGTCTGTTATAGTCCCTATAAGTTCAAAACAGCGGATTTGTCACCTTGTGACAGAGTCCTTCTAGTTCTTTCCCTGTTTACATTAATCTGACTCACAGAACGTGAACTGTGGGTTAAGTTAGAGTGTTTTATAGCAGAATAACATTGGATGGAACTTCTCCAGCACTGTGGAGAAAGGTCTGGTTATGCAAGACTATGCTTAACTTCTCTTCTTACTTCACTCAGTTATCAAAAATCATCACAAAACTTGGTAGGTAACAAATTTCTTCTTGTCATGTCCAGCGAATAAATGTTAGCAGTCACTGGGAGCCCAGTTTCAGGCCCTCCGACAAATGGTCTAATATCAACATCCTTTTAGTTGTGTTTTTGGTCCCCACCAACTCCTGAGTGAAATATCTGGCTCTTTAGCTCACCATGTAGCGGCAACTTTTCCTGTCTGCTGTTTGATAGCAAACGGTTAATTCTTAGAACCTTTTTTCCAAAAAACAGTTGCACTCTGTGATATTGCAGTAAAGCCAGCGATGAGAGGGAAACACAACAGTAAAGTTTGAGGATGCACACCAAACAAAATGAGCTACTGCTGTTAGTTTTGCTCAGTAGTGCTGAAAAGAGCTGCAGTATCGACTGAAAACTATCTGTGGGTTTGTCATTACATGTGACTACTTTCATTAACTTTAATCAATAGGTAATATAAAAATATTGATTATAATAGCTTTAAATTTTAACTTGGAAGTGAGAAAAGCAAAATCAAACAGATATTCCCTGATACAGAACACATTCCTCGCAAAGAAATGATTTTATACCAGAGTTTGCTGGATATTTCTATAATAAGACATTCCTTCTGGAGGTTACAGCATCCGTGAAAGTTTTAGTGTCTTGTTCTATAAAATGGGCTGTTTCACTGATGTATTGTACCTGCAGTAGTTAGGACACTAAGCAACAAGCAGTCATTGATGCCAAGGAAGAACTGTGTTGGTGGTCCAACCCTGTGATGAATTAATTAAAAGACAAGGGGCAGCCCCTTGCTGTGGCAAACCCATAGTAGAGCATAGCAAACTGGTCCTTTGCTCTTTGGAATCCGATCTGACCCTCCTTCATGTCTCTTTCTCTCATGTATCTCTTCTACGCCTCTGATATTTCCCCCAGGAGTGTGTAGAGAAAGTGTATGTAGGTTATTGTAACCTATATGAGTAGCACCATCCATAGGCATCGTACTCAGTAACTGTCAGGAAGCTTGTTTCATCGCCAACACATTATTATGTCACATCTGTGTTGCTCTCTCATCACATAACTGTGCTTTAAGAGTTCCTAGCAGTATATGAAACAACAGTGTCACCTACAGGCAGAGGAGAGATCTACACTCCACCTTATCAAGGGCAGTTGAGCTTGTGGACACTGTGCAGGTGAAACTGTACATTTGCATCATCATGCACCTGAATGTATACACTAATGAGGCATACAGAAGGTGTGTTCTCTATGCAGACTGATTAAAACAGCCATCAGGATGCCAAGCAAATAGTCATCATGGTGGAGTTTATAAGAAACATGAAAGGAGAGGATTGTGAATAATTCATTTTTCTGTTGCACTTCTCATTACTGTAATTACACAGCCATTGTTCTTTGACAGGGAGGAAACGTAAAATTACAATCAAGGCATTGAAATTGTCATTTGTAGCAGTAATTGACACTAATAAAAAGATTTTTCGGTCTTTCCCGTTGAATCATATGCTAATAAAAATGCAAAGTATTAAAGAAGACACTAACTGGTGTGATAAGTCGTTAATGGAAGAGAGGAGGCAAGCGGGACAGTAATAGACATACTCCCGCTAATAAGTTCCTGTTCATCAGAGCATGCAAACTGTACCCTCCTCCTGTCTTGTCTGTTTTTTTTTTATTTCTGACTGACAGCTTTGACAGCCTTTCCTGTCAAAAGGAAACTTTTGACCGCATCCTTAAATAAAGCATTAATTTTTCAAATACCACTAAGCAAGTTATAAGCCTCTTTATAGATGGATCAGTAGCGTACTATTATTGGAGGGTGACATAAGCCTCTATTTGACTCTCCATTTAAAAATAGATGACACTGTCTATAACGCCAGCATTCTGATGACATTTTCTTGTGTCTGGGAGGATGTCTTCACTGCCTCTCACGATGTTGGTAGGCTGACTCACACAGAGTGGAGTTGATATGACAGACTTTGATCTCTCCCACTCTGTCTCTCCCTTTTGCTATTCCCCCAGTGGACTTCTGCATATGTCGACCCACATCCACCCTAAAAAAGCAGAACGAAGATCCATGAAATGAGATGCCAAATACTGCTCTCCTTGTGACATGGGGAAGAGGGAAAAAAAAGTGTGACAGAGAAAGAAAAAAAATTTAAAAATAAAAGAAGTTGAGAAGCAGGCCAAACCATTGGCCATAATGAGAAGAGTGTGACTTTAGTTCACTGCTGAGAGGCGTATTAATCCTACTGCAATAAAATCTAGTCAGGCATTCAAAGTGGGACTGTACCAAACACGACTTAGGTCCCAAATTACACCCTGGAGGCACTTTACCCTTTAAAAAGAGGATGGAAAACTGCTACAAAAAAATTCCGGAAAAAGCACCTGTGTTACAAATAGGCAGCAGGTGGGCTGCAGGGAGGGCCGAAGGCGACTTATTCATAAGCAGTGCAGGTATGACAGTGTCAGGGAGCTACAGAAGGATCAGGAGTGGTGGGTTTTACCTTTAGGACTGTAGCAGTCCGGCATGCATGGGGAAATAGGGGGAATTCTCAGAGATAATAATGCCAACACTGAACTCCCTCATTACTGCTGAGGCTGAGCTGTGGGCAGGAGTCCAAGTCACGCACACACACACCCACACACACGCACACACAAACACAGAGTGAGAGTGAGAAAGAGCTCTGAACTGAAACATTATGTTGATAACAAGGATCTATAGACAGAGGGAAGGCTATTAATGTTAACCTGACCTGAGATTATTTAAGACTTCTCAGTGACATTGTATGATTACAAAGTTCCATATACATGCATATATGTATAGATATGTGTGTGTTTGTGTGTGTGAACAACTTAATTAGGTTTATTTATTCAGGATTACCTTTTGTTTTCCTCCAAATTCAGAGGAAGACTCTATGAGAGAAACCTGACATACTTTCTGACAAACTTCTCCCTGCTTCTATTATACAGTTCAACCCTTCTCAAAGTCACTTCAATTATCAACATGATACTGTTAGTGCCTCTGGTCCCAAGAGGTATTGTAGTGGTACAAGGCTACAGATCAGATTTAGATCTCAGATCAAAGATGTTACATTTTGCCCAAACTCTAATTGGCGTCAAGCAAAAATAGAATGTTTGAACTCCCTCTGATTGTTGTCAGTATAGGGCAACAGCGAATACAAAGGGTGACTAAGTTCAGTAAAAATGCTGTTTTGACACATTATCTTCTGCTTGTACACTGTTTTTTTTCTAATTCATCTGGTTTTGATTTGGAGGGATGCGCTCTGCATTTGGCTGATGTAAACTGGATAAAACAACAAAACAGGACAAACATGTTTTGAGGTATTCTGCTCTGATCAACTTTCTTTTTTGTAACAGGCTTGCTGTGTACAATGGCTGATTCAAACAGAGCCATGAATTATGTTTTTTGGAAAACACCTTTGGCCTTGACTTAGCACAATATAGCATGTCTTCAAAAACAGCAAATCTTGTAAATGTCACATAGATAAGTACATAATAGCTGACAGGAAACAGCTTATGGCGCACTGTATAAACACAGACAAAGAATTCACACATACTAAAGCCGCTTTTGATTTTCCACTCCTGTCATTGTTGTGTAAGGTTAACTGGAATTTGTGGGACGCATACCGAGGCTAATTGTCATTTGTCAGTTTCAACTCAGACACGTGGATCCAAGTTTGATAAGATTTTAATGAGGTAAGGTAATCCATATTTGTCTGTGAGGCTAAAATAATCTTGGTCTTAATGGTGATAATCCCTCAAAAAAAAAGTGTGAATTCATCTAATTGTGTGTCTTAAAAACTAAAAGAGGCCACTGTGTTAGAATAATTAGAAACATTTGTAAATGTGTTACTCCAGTTATGGTATCCTCTTATAGTATTTTCAGGCAGAGGCACTAATATTTATCTTCCATGTGATTCCTGCAACTTTCAAAAGAAAAGAGAAGAAAAAAAATTCATTCTCTCAGGGCTTCTTGCCTAAACTGTCAGCACCTCGTTCATCATGATGAAATAAGGGAAACAAATGTTGTGCAACTTCAACACAGGGGAAATTTTCTCTGAAGGTTAAACACTATTTTAAGCAACTATGTGAACAATGACTTTATGCAATTTAACGTCCCCTCTATGGACTGGTGAGTGTGTTTAAAGCCATGGCCATGTATATGTCTCCTGTGTGTGTGTGTGTTTTTCTGCTTGAGTGAGCTTGCGTTTTTTTTTTTTTTTCAGAAGGCAAGTAAAAGGAGACACGGCTGATAGGGCGTATGAAAGTTGTCAGGTGTTGTTGATGTGTGGGTGTGCACTATGCAAATACCTACCTGGCAGGAGCCTGAATAGGTAGCCAATTGGAGCAGTATAAGGAAGTTATGAGGATAAAACAGCCTTTGTGGCGGGGCAGCACCTAGTGTACCTGCATGCTTTCTCCTGGTAAATTAAAAATTTGGAAAGCAAAAGGACTCATCTCAGCTGACTGTAGACACCAGTCATCTAGACTATTGGAATCAACCAGAAACTCTTTTTTTTTTTTTTATTACGCCTTGTTTTGAGTGGATCTGCCTGAGAGGTCTGTTACACCTGATCAGACCCTATTCTACTGCTCTGGTAGGCTGTCACTGGTGCTGGGTGCTTTTTAGAATGACCATAAAATGACCAGTATGACTGAACTTAAAATAGTCTAATAGGCTTCAGGTTTTTTGGTGCTATTTCTAAAATTATCATGTTATTTTTTAAAATCATGTTATTTATTAAGCCTTTAAATTTGTTCTGGTGCGGGTGCCTGTTAAAATATGGAAATGTTTGTGCATGTGTGAGTGTGTGAGTGTGTGAGTGTGTATGTGTATATTAGTGTTGGGGAGGTCTCTTTTTTTCTTAAAAAACATTTGCAAGATTTGCAAAAAAGATTTTGATTTTCTTATTCAGTGGGTTTTTGGGTTTAGATGTCCACTATTTTACCAGAATCTTGTGTTGCAGCAAAAATCTTCAGTTATTGCCAAAGTTTAAAATGGTAACATTTTGATTACCTTAACAATCTTTCAATACAACACCTGACATTGTTATAAAAATTAGTACAAAAAGGGGTAAAATTTTCTCTGAATGTATCTCTGAACAATTTAAACTGACCTATTTATCCTCAGCTGTTTTGTTTTTATGCTCCTATTTGCTTAGAGAATATCACAGTCCCTATCCCTTTTTTCTTCATAGTAATTATCACAGTAATGCATTAATATTAACATATTTTGTAATTGTTACTTAATATATTTATTTGCTCCAGTTATTTTTTTTATTACAACCTGGCAATGTTAACACAGCGCCTCCTTACTTCAACTGTTTGTGTGGCAGAATTAACCTTAGTTTCATTTATAGGTTAGTCTCAAAGACAATATTAGATTGGTAAATAGAAATTAAAGCAAAGTAAAAGGATTACTGCAAAAAATAAAGTTCTACCCTATTTAGTTTTTAAAGCCATGATAAGGCAACTATGAACAAAATTATGCCAACAAACAGAAGACAGTTCATACTTATGTGAACTTCTTCAGACTAGCATTGCTTAAATGAGACCTATTCAGTGAAGTGATATTTCTCCATGACTAAAATAACAAGGTTTTGATTAATAAATTGAAATATCTGTCTAGTCTATTTGTCAACATCATTTTTGCATTGACATAACCTACTTGTTGCCCTGCTGATAAGATACTGGCTGGGCAGTAGCAGAGTGTGGTGAGGGTCAACAAACAGAATGGTGGCTTATCAACTGAGAAGTCGATCTTGGCGTGACGGCATGTGTCACCAAGTCAGGAAAATCACATTCAGAGATCTTGACTTGCGCTTGTTAGAAACCTAATTTGCCGGATCATTGAAGAGATTCAGTTGCATGTGTGTATGCCACAGATGTTTGGGGTTGGCTGCATGGAATTTACTGTTGGAATGTTAAACAAGGGCTTGGCATAAATTTCTTTATAACCTGCTATAAAAGTGTGACCAAGATCTTCCAGGAAGATCAAGTAAAATATGGGTCACTAAGTGAAGAATTAGATTTTTTTTGTATGGTCATCTAAAACTGGTGAGATGCATTGTGCTAGCCTTTGATAGCTTTTTAACCAAAAAAAGACAGGAAAAACAGTATTGAGTGTCACAAAAGCTTTTTTTTTACATCTCTAGATGTAGATGCAGACAATCCATGCCCTTAGACACATGGCATGGATTGTGTAAATTAACAGTAACCTGGCGGTACCTGGCAAGCTATGTGTCATTCATAATCTTTTCCCATATACCTTAAGGACAACAACATAAAACCGAATAAAGGTGGTGAACAGTGTCAGACATGACTTAGCTGTTGTGCATGTGCAACAGTACTCTACCTCTTGCTGGGTAAAACAGTAGAGCTGCAGAAATTCTGACAAACTTTATTTACATAGAATGCAAATATACTTGTGGCTAATTCTGAAACTTTGCCTTAATATATCCTTTGCATGTAAACAACAGTGAAACATTAATTGAAGCAGGAGAGGAAGTACAGTCTTTATTAAAATCTCAATTAAATAAATAATTGTAATTATGTAAAATTAGTGTGGAATATATAACATAAGCGAATTGAACAGAAACCGCAGGTAACTTTGTGTTACTTAAGGCATTTTAGGCATTTCATGAGCTAAAGACACTTAAAGCATCCAAACTAAATTAATGCTGAACTGAGAAACAGATTAATTGGAAGCTCCAGACTGTGCAACATGCAGTAAGTCTCCATTAAAACATAAAACTCAACTGACCCAGATCAATAAACACCTTACACAACCCATAAACTGTGCTGACACAGAATTCCTTTTTATTGCTGTTTTTTAGTGCCCTTCATTGGCTTATCAAGAATGGCTAGATAAATTAATTAGATTTAATACCCCTTTACTACCTGACTCCATGGTTTGTGTTCAGTATGAAGCAGCAGTTGTAGGATTACCGGCACCAGTAATCAGCAGAGACTTAACCCTCCTCTGACACAATTTAAAGACATTCAACAGTAAACAGTAAAACAATGAGGTGAAAGTTCACCTGATTACATGCATGCATCATCATTTTACTGTAAATCCCTCCTCCTGAATCCAGCACATACAGAACAGACGAACACCGCCAGTAGTAAAAAAAAAACAAAAAACTAGGGTTTGATTCCATTAAAATCTTAAAAATCATAACTTCAGTGTGTTTGAACCTTCATTTAAATCAAACATCAAACACTCAACACTCTTGTTTATTTATATTGTGAGTGTCATCAGAATATTTTGACAACACTCCACTGAAATTTTAAAGCATAGATGTTTTGTGTGCAGATCAATGCCCCTCAGGAGTAACACTTATCCTCTCCTTTACAATCCATCTAGACAGTAACTTACTCCTCTCCAGCCTCAGCCTCTGGGCCATGGTACATCAGAGTGAAGTAGCAACAAAATGAGTGTTACTCCAGCCACCGCTTTGGACAGCCAGCTGACTTCCACCTGGGGCCCAGCTAACTCCTACCCTGATGGTGAGGCTCATGAGCCACACTAACACACTCTTAATGAGGCATATTGTATGCATTCCTGCCATTATGTGTGCACTCTTCTCCAACTAAAATCAGTTAATTAAATTGTCTAAATAATATTCAATGTCTAGAAAAAATGGGTTTTCTATTAAAGGATTGCTCTCTATTGAACAATCCAGTTCTCTCACTGGTTATGAAACTGCAGTTCAAAATGAAAATCATTTAACAATTAGCAACTGATATATGACTCACCTGGTGAGCCCAAAGCTCTGAAATGTAAGGCTTGAATTGAGAGAAGGAGCTCAACAGCTTTTTAACTAAACTGCTCTGCAGATTAATTATTGACTAACACCTTCAGTAGAGGAATTTGTGTTTCTCTCATCGGATACATATTAATTTACAAAATTAATTCACTGATGCAGTGTTCACAGTGTTTTCACACACATATATTTATGTTTATTTCAAGTTTCGATGGTGATGTCTGGTTACAACAGTCGCCTATGGCCTCGTGATTCCCAGCCTCAGTTCTGGACAAAGTACCAGGTGTGGGAGTGGCTGCAACAGGTCATGGACATGCACCAGATCGATGCCTCCAACATTCCTTTCCAAAACTTTGATATGGACGGCCATCAGCTCTGCAGTTTGAGCTACCAAGACTTCATACGTGTTGCTGGCAGCGTGGGACCTATTCTTTTCCACAGCATCACAGAGCTCAAGTGGAGCGGTGAGAAGCAGGGGAGAGTAAAGGGGAAAAGAGGAAGATGATTAGTCTCAATAAAAGACAAGCCGGGTGATTTCAGTAGGGTCTGGAGCACAATCTCGCTGGAGTGCTGCTGAGAGGGGATCACAAAGCTGGTCAGGGGTCACTCTGCATGGTGCTGTAGAGGGGGGAAAGACTTCTTAAAGGGAGGAATATGATGGATTTGTTGTTTGTTCTTGCTTTAGTGGGTCTCTTAACAAAGCACAAAGGGGATGTGAAGCTGAGAAGCAAGCAAAAAATTTTTGCTCTGCTTTTTTGCGATTCAAGTTCAAGGGTTATTGTAAAAGAAAAATATAGTTTTTAGGCCTGAGGCCTCACCTTTTGGCATTGAATTAAAGCATTAATGTGAAGCATATGACTCAGAGGCAATGAAAGCAAAAAAACGACGCCAGTTCTAGGGAAACATTGATGTGACTAATGGTATTCCAAAACAACCGAGATGACACGTGACCAGACACAACAGGTTTAACTTCCATTCAACACCCTTTGGATAACAAGCCAAACAAGGGCTCAATGCTGTTATTGTTCTTGCAGATGGTAATGAAACAGCTTTGTTCTAATATTGTCATCAAACTCTTTCTGACACCTGGGTATGATTACCACAACAGCATAAGGTTATAGAAGGTAACACTGTAGGAATTGTTAGTGTCAGTGGTCATCAAAGACTTTATTAGAATGCTTATGTTGCATTTTGTTGAAAAAATTACTACAAGAGAGAATGTAGGACATTTTTCAAAAAATCTCTCACTCCTCTAAGATGCTGCTGTGATTAAAAGTAAATGTTTAGCCCAGTTTGCCCTGAAAACAACACCATCCCATTTTGGGGCTGTATAACAATATCTATGTGAGCCATAAAGCAACAACAAAAAAAGATTTTTTACTAAAAGTACTGAAAATCTTAGAGTGCCTCAGTGTAACATACACATTAGCGCTCTGAAGAAGCTTTTAATTCTTTTAGCAAGAATTTGGTTGGTGGCTGTTTGATGATTCACCATGGATGTGAGAGTGAATAAATCTTCAAACATTACGCAAGACACATACTTTATTTTCCTGATTTGTGCTAATAATTAACTTCCTTTGTCCTTGTCATTCTTGAACAGGGCAGTACCATGTGGACATAGAGCAACTGGACCTCAAACCAGACTGTAAGAGCCTTTTAAATAAGTTATTAGACAGAAAGAAAAAAACAAAGGTTAAAATACTTTTACCCCATTTTGAAAAGCACAGGTAGGACCCTCTGCTTGACTTAGTATGGATGTTTTTCCTCCAATGACTGATGGACTGAAAATGAGCATTTGTTAAGCTTGTAGATCAGGATGTTGCTAGCAAAGCTTGCTGCTAAATGAGCAGCACTGCCTTTTCTCCAAGCTGTGTAGGGGCAGCAGGGTCCTTAGAGAGAGGTCTCCTTAGAGCTAGGGTTACAACATTGTAACCTCTGTTTCGTTTCCAACAGGCTCTGTCCGCTACTGGATTCTGTTGGTGCAGTAGACAGGGCCTAATTAGAGTGTGCCCGTTAGACAAGTCACTAGACTAACCCACTGACCGACTGCAGGTTAGCCACTGTAGTCTGTGTACTAGTTTATAACCAAAGCTACGGAAAGCAGAGAAGAAAAACTGGACAAACTGGACAAACTGTCCATTGTTGAACTAGTTGAGCTTCTGGTTTTCTTATCATGATATCAGCGTTTTGGTTTTTTGTTTGTTTGTTTCTTTTTTTTTAATAGGGTTTGGGTTAGATGCCTAAAATTAGACTTTCATGTTTTGTTCCATGATATTAATACATCAGTTAATACCTCACCTGTGATGTTTTATGTGTTCTATGTTTGGGGTGAAATTGTCGATTTATCAAATTAAAATGTGTATATAAAGTACAAGGAAACTTAGTGCTTACAATGTGAAATCCAGAAAATACATTTATGGTTGAAAAAAATTATAACAGAGATGATTATTTGTAAAGATCATTTTATCAGACAAAATGTGTGAGAATCCTTAGCTCCACTGAAGAGCTTTCTATTTTTTAGCAATAATCCAAAATTAAATGGAAAAATGTCAGTGTTTTCTTTTCTAGGGAACCACTGCAATGCTAAAATAAGTCACCCCTGCAGCACTGTGCAGTCCTTTGCTTGCTTGTCACAAGACAAATCAAATAAACCATAACGTCCTAATAACTTCTGATTCGATTTACCTTTTTTGTTCCTTTACAGTAGACTTCTCCTTTCCATTTTCAGATGTCAGCTACCCACCTGGAGGTAATGTTAAGCATCAGTCTGCTTCATTATATCTACTTATGATCCAATTTGAAAGTGTATCATGTAAAAAGTAAATGAAATGTTGACTTTGGCTTTTTTTTTTTCCTCTTTTAACCCAGAAATCTACGATCCCTTGATTCACCCCCTCGCTCCTGTTGCCTCTCCAACCCCCTCTAGCCCTGGTGAAGAATTCACAAAATATACAACCTTATGTGCACATTATCTGTTTTTGATGGGACCACAAATTTAGTAAAAATCACAAACAATGTACATAAAAATATTGAACAATACTTTTATTTTTTCTTCTCAGATATCAAAAGGTCTTATAGTCGTCCTCATCAGGTCAAGAAACACAGTAAGTAATCAGTATATCTGTGCATACTATCAGGGGATATATGTCATGTGTTTACAATTAAAAGTAAAGCATACTTCCAACCCAAAAGACCCAAGGGGGACCCACTTGTGGGAGTTCATCCGGGACATTCTGCTTGACCCCGAGCGCAACCCAGGACTGATTAAGTGGGAGGATCGAACTGAAGGGGTTTTCCGCTTCCTGAAGTCAGAGGCGGTGGCACAGTTATGGGGCAAGAAGAAAAATAACAGCAGCATGACCTATGAGAAACTCAGTCGGGCGATGAGGTACACTTTTACTGCTATCATACAGATTACATTAATATAAAACCAGACAGCAAGCTATCAATCACTTGCATAAATTGCTTGAAGTACAGCTTAAGAAACCCCCCAAAGTATTAGTTTGAGTTGAGATCTGATAATCAGGAGTCTTGACATTTAGTGCTCATCAATTTTAATGCTATCCAGTGTAATTAGCAGGGACTATGGCTGCTTAATGTTATCATGCAAACTGTTACTTAGCCTTTTGTTTCTGGTAGCTTTTTCTTTGGAGGTTGTAAAACTTGTCTGCAGAAATAAAATTACTGCATGTTAAAATGCACACCTTTAATGGTCAGAGAGTTGCTCTGTAGCTTGTCAAATCTGTGATGAGGAAAAATTTTGCATTACACTGTTTCTAATCCAATTTACTAAAGCAGCTTATCATGCACTTGCAACTAAAATGGACATACTGTAATGAACAGGAAATGTACTTTGAAACATTTTCCGATGCTTTTAGGTGACATCATTAAGAGTGACACATCTATAACCATTGAATTCAACCTTTTAAAACACATTTCTACCATTAAACATCACTGATTACCTCAAATGAACTCAGTTTTTGAACTGCTAAATGTTTTTTTCTTTTCTCCCAAATGAACTGAAATGGCCTTTTCCTCAGAAAATCGTACTGGCTCCTGCAATAGTCACAGCTTTACATTTAAATGAGCTAATCTAATGAGCTTAATTTCATTGTAGTGCAAACCACTGGGAACTACAAAATGTGCCCGTAGGTATTGTCACTGTGACTGCAAAGCTGATTTTCTTTTTACTGTGGCGGTGCAGCATGAGAATTTGCAGTTTGATGGCATCACCAAACAGATTGGCATTCTCTGTTATGAATAACAACAGCAAAGGAATAACAACCAAACCAACTTTCCTGTCCTTTGAATTCATGTGATTTAACCTGGGAAATTTAATATCATATTTAGAAAGAAAAGATGTTTGCAAGACAGAGAAACAGAAAAACATGATAAACTTGTAAATCTACTGACAAAGAAATCTATCATCCAACAATGAAGTCATTTAATGTCATAAAGCGGGGACAGATATCTCGGTCCTCATGCTTTTATCATGAACTGGACTGAGTACACAGTTAGAATAATCTGATAAAGCAGGATCAGTCAAGTTGCAATACGCTGCAGTTAAAAAGGTATAATAACCAATTAATCAGGATTACAATGGGGGGGGCATAATGATGTTGTGGCAGAAATCAAGTAGTTTCACATATGATGACAAGCGTGAGATAACAGCAATGACAAAATTTGCTGTGTCAGCAAACTCTATGGTCCCTGAGTCCATTGGTTCTAAAACAAACACATAAATCATTAAAAAAAGGGTGACAAATGTTTCGTTTAATTTAAAAAAAATAGGCTTAGAAGTAAACTACAATAACATGGCACTGAAGTTTTAATAAACATTACTCAACCTGATTGAATAAGTGTCTTTGTTAGGGACCATCTAGAACTGTGGATTTGGTGTTTAAGTAGTTACACCCTTAGAACAGCATAACTAGAGTTTCCAAATGTAAGCAGAGTAAGCAGACAATTCTTGTTAGTAGGATCCATTCATCATTCTTATTCTTCAAGGAGGGTTAGGGTTAGATTAAAAGATTAAATGTTTTTTTTTAAAAAAAAAAAAAAAGGTAAATGTGTTTTAATTGATCAGAGTAAAAGCAGATTTAGAGGACATGAAGGTCTTTAGAAGAGAAGTGATTCAAGTAATCCGACTTAATCACAAATCATAATACTGCACATTTATATAATATCTATAATATCTACATTTAAGATGATCTGTAAAAGAGTCATTTTGAATTAATTTACCAGTCAGTTCATCTGCCCTCTGTTTCAGATATTACTACAAAAGAGAAATCCTAGAACGAGTAGACGGACGCAGACTCGTTTACAAGTTTGGAAGAAATGCGAGAGGATGGAGGGAGTCGGAGAAGTGACACTTTCATTTATTTATGTTTTCTTTCATGTTGTATGAAAATGTGATGTGTTATTTTTGTTTTCATTGACTGTTTTTGATAAAGATTTGTTTGAACTGTTTACACTATGTTTTCCTCACTGTTTTTTTCCCTTTAAATTCATCTCTTTGTTGTGACACTGCACTGATATGTTTTTTTGTTGTTTTTTTTTACTGTGCTTTATTAAAAACTTGATAATTATGCCAGCATGACAGCTGTCAAAGCTGTGTTTACATAAAATTCAACTGAAGTAAGGATTATCAAATAGAACCAACCCACCAAGCATTGTAAATCCTGTCTTTTCTACGTTGTTTTAAATATCTTCCATAAATCCCAAAGGAGGACATGTTGATAGCAATCAAAACACATGTGGCAAACAGATGTATGTGTGTGTGTTGAGTGTTTTGACTTTTATACTGTGAAGTGTCCTGTGGGAAGGATGCTTGATTACTGCAAAACAACTAAATCAAATTATAATAAAATTGCATTCAATAAGCATAATACAGCAATGAAGTGCAAGAATACATACACAAGTGATAAACCATAAATATTTACTTTGCATTCATTTAGCTTTAAAGAGAGTATGTGAATCATTGTTGTTGATTAATACAAATAAAGCCTGTCATTGTTTTTACATCCTGGAAGTCATTTTTTCAAGAACTGCATGCATACAAATTGGGTGTAAATCCCATGAGGATCCCTGTAGCCTCTAAAAAATATTAAGAAATAGTTATTCTAATGAATCACATCCATCAGCATTTTGAATTCAGTCCTCCACTCAAATTGTAGCTCTTTGGAACAGACTCAGTCTGTTTATCCACCGAGTGTGATTTAGATTTATAGCTGCCATGCTCCCACTAAATCCGCTACAAGCCTGATTTTAAAAAGCCTTGTGCTCACAGATAGTGCAGGTCATTTCTGTTCATCATGACAGTGTGAAATGCCAGACAGTGAAGTGTTGGCTGTGCGTGCCATTGCTACCCCACTGGTTCCTGCAGGCAGCAGACGAATGACAGAGACAAGATTGCTAACCAGATAAAAGCAGTGTTAGTATAGGGCACCTTTATTTGACCTGTGTTCACAAGCAAATCTGTGTCTATTCTTTATTCTAATTTATCAGACTTACATAACCCCTCTTTTACATAGCATGGCATTGATTGACGCCATGTTCTATTATTATCGTGCACTGCAGGACCTCTTTCAGTTCTGTTGCTCTGCTTGCAAACATCAGCGTCACCATAAATAACACTGTCACTATG
>JAPZDZ010000023.1:9278826-9293693 GCA_029783805.1 Acanthurus tennentii | reverse complement strand
AAACTGAGGCATCCTAATAGAAGTCAGCCATTATTCATATCAGTACTGAAATCCTCTGTGTCTTTTCTACTGTGATATTTGATCCATTATGAAAGGAACATTTAGTTCAATAGTCTAACAGTTGTTTTGTTCTGGCATTGTTTGCAATATGTGCAGCATAACTGATAAGAATAAGAAAAATGTGGTGATGAAGTGATGATGATGATGATGTTGTTGTTCATGTTTATGTTCATGTTCATGTTCTAAACAGATTTCAAACATCCGGCTAAAAGATCTTAACAGCTTTTGTGGGTCATCTTTGTCTCAAGTGTATGATTTTGATAATAATGGAATATTTTACTTTAATTTTTTATTTGAAAAAAAAAAGATTAATCTTAAATATTGCAGAATTACCCTGAAATATTAGAATGTTATTTAAAGACTGTATCACCGACAGCCACCCCTAACCCATGCACAGAGGGGTTGACCAAAATGGACTATTTCAGCCTTGTGTGGTCATCTGCTACATTTGTCTCAAGGGCTTAACTAAGGTGGCCCGTGAGAACATGTAGGCAACATCAGGAGAGGATGCCCACACACAATTTCACAGTATTATTGAAAAAGAGCTCCTGGATTAAAAAGTGGCAGAGAGATTTGACTGCACTAAAAATCTTGTTTCTATTTTCTCAGACAGTGCTGGCCAACAAATTTCAGTTACTTAAAAAAGAAGAATAACTCAAGTTGTTAATTTCAAACTGCATTATCACTGAAAGAGTTGAATTGCTCATGCATGTATAACTTCTCTTATTGCTTTGGCCTTGACTTTAACAATCACCCTACTAGACATCATTTACACAAAGTCTTGTGACTTTACCTTATATCCAGCAGGTGGCAGCAGCACACAGCAACACCAGAGACATAACATGATTTGCAAAAAAATAAAGGAAAGATTGATTTATTGACAAGAGGCAAAGCATAAAATCCTGGATAGCCTGTAAAATATCTTATTTAAGAAACTAATACAAACAAAAACAACAGTGTCTTAATAGTAGCTTACTTGACATATTTACTTTGATGTCAGAGTCAATGGGAAAGTTTTGTTTGCTTATTTATTTATTTATTTTTTTAAATAATTTTAAACTCTCTTTGGTCCATAATTATTAATGACAAGTCTAATGTTCTAAAATGTGTAATCAGGGACAAATAAGAAAAGATGACTCTCCTGGCTGTTTTTCCCCCTTCCAAATACTTATTAATTATTTGCACATGAGAGACATGTCTTTTGATCTTTTCCAGTATTTTTTATTTTAAGTGCTTATGGTGACCATTATTAAGATTACCTGTACAGGCAACATCATATTATTTTTAGGGCATGGTTTTATTTAAACTGATTTTGTTACACCAGTTAAAAAAGCTCAAAAGATATTGAGATGACTGTGTCACATCTTACAACTCCTCTCTTTACCTAATCTGTTTACTTTGTCTGTCTCTCATCCCTTGTATCAATTTCTCCCTTTATACAGACATACATTTCTGCAATATGAGAGCAGTTAACAATACACTAAACAATACAATAAACGTAGTAGTTTATCTTGATTTCTGCCTTGTCTGAGCTTGACTGTTCTTTTTCTGCACCACTGCTGGCTAGTTGTAGTAAAGCAGATATGTATCTGCACCTTTTGATTTGTGCTTTCCTCTAACTGCCTGGAGACCTGGTGTAAAGCATAGCGCTGAGTCCATCTCTGGCCTCCTGAGTGACTGCAGCTGGTGACGGTGGGGGGCTTTGATGGTAGCTCAAAGAGAGTGAGGGTGCAATTTCCATCTTCAGCCTCTGGTGAAGTGTCAGCCAGGATCACATTACACAAGTGACCTGCCAGCATTCTTCTGTCATACCAGCACCCTCTGCTCCTGGGCCTGGCCCACTGAGTTGAATGTGTTGCATCCCCCTGAGGGCTTGTTGCAGCCAAACCCTACTACTCCCGAGCATTTTCCTTGATTTCTTTTGACATTCACATTGCTTACTTAATGCTGACCCTATTGTAAAAAAAGGTTCTGAATTTTTTTTTTCATGGAAATGTGTTTAATTTCTGATTGAGGTTTTAGCTTGACGACCTCTGATTTAATTGTTTTATTCTCTTTCTAACCTGTAGGTGTCAGCCCACTCAAGGTGCAAATGCCTGCTCTCTCCCCCACCATGGAGGAGGGAAACATTGTCAAATGGCTGAAGAAGGAAGGTAAAGAAACATGGGACACAGGAATTCATTTGCCATCTGTCATTTCCACATTTTTTTGCATGACTTCTTTTAATGAACCTCCTGAAACAACGGTTTAGCAGGTTAGTTACGGAGTATCAGCAAGCTGGTCCAAATACACTAAATTCTTACAGTAACAGCCTCTTCATCTGTGCTCATAAGATCAGAAAGCTTGCTCCTTTTCTCACAATAATGGACCAAAGATAGCACTAATCACTTCCTTGATGACATCACTTTTGCTCTGTAAAGGAGAGGCCTAAGCACCGGAGCACCTGAGGGCTTCTCGTGGCTAATTTGCCCAAGGAAACACGGCAGTCGCTATTCATCACTGCTTAGCAACTCTGCTCAGTGAGGCAGCTCAGCCACACTCTCATTTATCAGGAGGCAGCACACTGAATTCCGATTGGCTGCTCTGTGTTGCCATGTGCTTCTGTGACTTGGGATGAGATATGTATATGTGTGTGTAAGAGAGAAAGGAAAGAAAAAGAAAGAGGTAATTTTACAGTGAGAAGAAAAACACATCCAGCACACAACTGTTTTCCCTAAATTTATCATAGCTTTAAAAAAATATTTATTTTATATATGTTGATATGATTAATTGCGTTGCAAAAGGGTCTTATATTTTTTTGCCAACAACTACCCGTATTTATTTTAATCTTTCTAAATAATACATAGATACATAAATAGAATATATAAATCTCTCTTGAATGGAAACACAAGCTGTTTTAAGTTTTCTTAAAATAAAGTACATGTCCAGGTGAAATATGTTAAGGTAGCCCTGACCTGCATTTGTAAAATAGTCTTAATATTTTGGTGTTGTTATTTCCATTGCCTTTGTGGTAGAGCAAAGGTGAAAAGGCTCGGGGTCGCCTGTTTAATCTTTAATATTGCACATCACACCTAACCCCTGGGGTCATATGGTGTTAAAGCCTCATACAAATCCAATCTCGACTCCACCACGGCTCACTCTCAGGGGCTTCCAACGTCAATACTCTCTCTGCTCTTTCAACCTTCCCCTCACCCATCCACATCCACTCTTCCCTTGACCCACCCTGTTTCTCTTTTTTTCCTTCCGATGCATCTTTCTACCTTAAACATAGATTATAAACTGTTGTCTTTTTCACTATGAGTAGCTGAAGTTTAACAAGGTACCTCCTTTGCCTTTGTCGTTGAGCCTTGATTGATTTATGAACTCTTTGTGACATGTCCATGAGGGGCAGCTTTTTTGTCTGCCACATGACAGAGACGTGACCAAATGTCAGATCTGGATAACCCTTGACCCTTATCTGATATATCTTGCTTCCTCCTAGCATCTTAACACTTGAACATATGTCACTAAGACGATTCAATCATAGCGAGCCTCCTCTCCACTCTCTCCATGAAACAGATTTACTGCTAGCGCTTAAGGCAAAAAAAAGCATGTGCAGCAGGCAACAGTTTAATCAAAACATTCTTTAGCTAAAACATTAAAGTACTTATTTCTAACAGTCATTTTATGCACAAATGGGAGTTAAACTGGCAACAGTAGTTTTTTTCCTACTCTCTTTCTTGTCCACGAGAGAATGAGGTCCATTTATGTGTGTATTTTTCCACTGGAAGCCCTTTTTAGCTTCTGCACAAACAAGTGTAGTATAAAATGGATAAGTAAGCATGGAGGAACCAAACCAGTAGCTTTTAACTGCCATCCCTTTTCAATGCAAAACATATGCTAATATATTCAATCTCTCTGGTGGTGGACCAGTGAGAATCTACTGGGACCCTAAAGATAGGCAAAGATCTCCCCTTTATGAGATCTACTGTGTTTCGGTATCTCACATTCTTTCCCATGAAACATTGATTAGGCTCTTCGTTTGATATGTAGGCCAAAGACTGAGCCTGTGTTTTCTTGCATAACCTCTCTTGTCCCTTCAATGGAAATCTTTCATTTTAATGGCAAGTAATTTGTTTGCGATGTGCTCAAAGGCCCAGTGCAAGAGGAGTTGTTTTGAACATGCTACTAAAGATAATGATTTATGCATTTCCAGCCGGAGCTGTGTTGAATCATTTGCACTATAGTTAATGTCGAAAAAACTTTTTCATGATGAAAAGATTGTTTGGTAATTAGATGCTATAATGCAAAATAAAAACAGATGTTATATCAATGATTTCTTCATTAATGTTTCTTCACCTGTACAGGTGAAGCAGTGGCAGCAGGTGATGCCCTGTGTGAGATTGAGACCGACAAGGCTGTTGTTACCATGGAATCCAATGACGACGGTATCATGGCAAAGATATTGGTAAATATCTTAAAAAACCTCTTCTGCAGGAGATGATTAGAGAAGGCAATTTATCTGCAAATAACAGGTGAACTCAAGCCCTGAGTGTGACTTAAGTGCATTGCCTAGGAAAGTGGCAGTTTGAGAGAGTATTTAAATGCTGTGTTTTTAACTGTGTGTCAGCACAAGGATTTGAAATTGTGTGCACTTCTCCTGTTATTATGCTTTCAAACTATGTAAAATCTGTGATTTGCAGTAGTTCTGGTTGCTTTTGAAAGCAGCTTGTAGTCACATTTATTTACATATTTATCTAAGTATCCTTCATTTTTGTACTAATTGGCAATGCTAGCGTCTGCTCTCTGCATGCAGTGACAGCAAGCCGTTGTCGAGGTGTCTTTAGTGACAAACATTCCACACATCCCCCCCAATGTGCTATTTGTCGTTTGAATTTTTAATAGGCTGCCAAAGATGGAGCAATCAGTTGTCTTTCATCAGCACTCCACCACATGTTAGTCCCCCGAACAGAGAGAAAAAAATGTTTTATCTTACTTTGCCTTCAAATTGATCAGCGAGAGATCTGACGACGGTGTGTAAAGTGGGAGGGATTGGAGGCTGTTATTTCCTAGTCGTTTAAGCTAGATTTTACATTCAGTTTTGTAGGTTTGCTCTCTTTCTTTAAAAACCAATGAGTGACTGAGGTACTCCTGATTTGGTTAATGCACATGCACAACAACACAAACCCTTGCTCCATGCTGCCAAGAGTATGTTGCTAAATAACACCGCATGCTCCCTGGTCATGTAATTTTGGACATGCTAACATTGTGGTGATGTCCAACTGGGCCAAGATCTTTAATTAGATGATGTCTGTTTGTGCAACCTTTACAAAAAAACACACAAAAAAAGCAGCAAGTCTGCACCAGCAAATGACCAACAAAAATGAATGCACGGAAACATTGTTCATAAACAATTCATTCCCTTTGTTAACATGCACAGGCAAAAACCCATAATCACGGATGGCATAAAAGAATCAGTTATCACAGGGATGGGTGTCACATTTAAACTACAGGCTTATATCTTTTTTTTCCAGCCACTGACTTCACTTGCTGTCATTCTTTCACATTCCTGTACTCCATCATTGTCTTTGCCACTGTGGAGAAGAGGTAGTTTCCATAGCAACCGCCCAAGAATTGGGGGTAGGGGCTTTAGAGCCGAAGCTCACAGAGAAAGATGGTCTGCATTAGATAAGCCCCCAGCTCATTCTCTGACTCTCTCTCTCTCTGTGACAGAGAATGTGTGTAAAGTTAATAAGAGGAACAGCAGCTAGCTGCAATATTTCAGAGATGTGTACACTCCCTGTCCATGGCATGGCCATTGTGGCATCTACTTTGTCTGGGTCAGAGTGCATTAGCCCTTAGTGGTATAATTGTGGCTCTCAAGCACCCAGTGGGTTTCTAATTTAGAGGCTGCCGTAATTACCTGCCTGTGGCCGAACACCTGGACAGGCTGCAGCAGACATGGGACTTCCTGTGCTCCACAGGGGTTATTTATAGGGGTCAAGTAATACTGAGGCCCTCTACCAATTTCCAACCATTCACTGGGGAGGTGAGAGAGCAATGGAAGGATCCTGCTCATATTGGGACATGGCAGAGGGGTGGTAAGAGCACCAGCACCAGGAACGCAGATTACTGTATCTCATCATACTCTTATAGTGTTGCTCTACCCTGACCCGAGGGCTTCAATCTAAAACCCTGCCCTGGGTACAATCAATCATAACCCCTAGGAAATGACAAGCACGTGTTGGCAGATACAAGCTGCTCCGATGTATGTGTGAGTAAAGATGAAACTGTGTAGGATATGGAGAATATGGGCCTAAAAATATAATAATAAGTACTCCAAATGGAAGTTGTTATGGATCAGTTAATGATTTATGTAATAAAAAAGAAAGGGCAGACTGATAGATGTATTAATAGATGGATCACTGGATAAAGATACCCAACATACTCTGCTGTGCTAACCTGTTACTTTGCCATCTATCATTCCCTTTCCCCTCCTCAATCCATCTCCTCACGCTCTTGTTCAAGGGAGCAATTTGTCAATTGAGAGCATAAATCACTTTCTAACTATAAATCCGTCTTTGGTCAAAATGGGTGAAAAGCAACTGTGCTCTGTCAGTTCCATAATTTCCAACCAAATAATTGCAAAATGACACTACCTAGACTATATAAGGTGTTGGCCAAAAGGCTGGACTGTATTAGTTTGCGTTCCATCTTTTCCTCCAAGACAGACCAGCAGGATTTTTATGCCATCTAACCTTTAGAGGAAAGAGAATGTGGAGAGCCATAGAAAATATAGTGTAGGGAATAGGGATGACGTGAAAAAAAAAACTTATCATCAGGAGAAATTAGTGTCTTTCTGTTTTAATGTTTGAGATTGCACGACGCTGACTGGTTGTTATTGCTAAGACAGTAAAATGTAGCTTCAGTCCTCTGGGCGATATCCATCATGCTCTGCTGTCTTGCACCCAAAACAAGATCGCTATTTTTTTTTTCTGGGTTATTGGCATTTTAAAGCTAAATCTAGTTTCTTCTTACAACTTAAATTACTCAGACTCTACACAATCAGGTGCAGATCTGTGCTCAGCCCTGTTTGAACGTTCCACTGGAAACTGTTTGACCACAACTTGATGCCCCTGCAACAAGTAAAGGACAAGACAGAAATAATTAAGTTTATGGAACCTACCTCTTGTGGTTTATAGCCACAGCAACCAATAGTCAGTTGAAGTAGAAAGAGTGTTAATGACTTTCAAGGCTAAAGTTATTGTGACTGAACTGTTAAGACTCTCAAGGGGCATTTGGCTGTATGTTGGCAGTTTGGCAATAAGTAGGTTAACCCCATAAACGGTCTACTCTGACTTTGTAGCTGATGGGCTCTGAAGAAGTCCCTTAAGAGCTCCATCTGAGGTCTGTTAGACTTTTCACTGTGTGAATGTTGCTATAGAAAAGGCTCAAGACTAATACAGCCAGCAGACTTTCTGTCTTCAAAGTCATGGGCCCATTTTCTTTAAAGATCAGAAAAGGAATGACTGGAAGGATATGACAGGAAGATCAGTAATCACACATTGTTATTTATAGGTGATCATACTTATATCATACATTTAGGTGACAACAGAATGTCATAATTAGAAAAAAAATCCTCATCGCAGTGTATTTGGTTTAGTTTTATTCTGTTATTTCAGGGTCTATGAGTCTTGTCAGTTTGAATGATTTATCACTCTTCCCAAACACAACAGCAACTTAACATAAGTGCTAACCAACAGAGGATATTTGAACCACTGCTTAAGCTAAGATGTGAGCATCATCTATACCTCCTATAGGTTTCACTGTGTTCCACAACCATTTGATGGCAGTGTTGAGCCCCATACCACTTCACTGTCCTGAACATCTGTTTATGCAGCTACCCACCATTCATCTTACTGACTTCAGTGCTTTTTATAGTGGAAATTCAAAAATTTTTATGGTAGCAGTGTTGTTTTTTGTGTGTGAGCCTAAAGATTAAACTAAATGTGTCATACTTTATGTTATCATGTTTTTTTTAAAACATTCACTTTTGTAAGAAATGCACCTGGCTTGCGGGCACTACTAATGCACTATCCTGGGAGCAGTTTTCTTACATTACTCAAATTCTGTCAGTAATACTAACCATAACACAGATGGACGAAGAAATGTTTAGAAATAAAAGCTTCTTTTTTTATGGATAGGCATCTAGTCAGATGTCATAGTGTACACTAATCTTGAGTACAAAAATTGTAGGATAAATAATAGATTTGATGTTAATAAATAATGTGAGCATATTGAGTCAGCTGCAAAACAGCATTAATTTACAGGCTAACTTGTGATTGCAGTTTGTTGTTTGTTGATATTGTGTTGATAAACTGGTACCAGAGTGATGAATGATCTTTTATGATTATTATCAATAGACACAGCCATTTTGTTGCTGTGGAATGATGACATGTGCACTTGTTTGTGTGTGTGTGCCTATGTGTGTAACCTCTTCATCCTGCAGTGAGTAAATTAAGCATATAATGAATCCTGTCTTAAATCATTTAGACTCTAATGGATGTTTTCCTCTTCATTTAAAAACAGATATCTAAACACACAACAACATTTTACATGTGGCAGCTGTTTTTGTCATGATACCACAGTCATTGTGGGAAGTGTATTGTGTCTCTAGTCTCCACCATGTGGAAAATTCCTTAGGGCCTGAATAAAGGGATCTCTGTGGAAATTTACAGAGGTCTGGATTACTCTGTGAAGCCCTTACACTTACCCTCATCCATCAACTCACAAAGCAGTTCTGTGTTAATTACACATCCGACTTATTGTTCATGGTTATACTTTATCTAAACGTTTTGTCCTGAATGCATTTGACACTGTCAGGCCTTGTCATTTTGTTGTTGGCCAGCGTGTTCTACCTAAAGGTTAATATAGCTTCTTTCTCACTACCATAATATATCTTGTTCATAGAGAGCTCCACAGAAATGCTTGTCAAAAAAATTTAATTACTTAATAAATCAACAAGGTAAATGTGGAATGTGAGCATTCCCCCCATACAACAGCTCTCTGAATTGCAGTGCTACTTGCTAGTTCAACCTGCAAGTTGATTTTCTATGTGTTCTTAATTTTCACAACTGTGCTGAAGGACAATTTGGTCTGCAGTGAACTAAATTAGCTCAGAATAAACATAGTGAAGCAGCTCTCTACCAGTGAACCCAGGTGTTTATATATTCAGTTGTTTTTTTCCAGTTAGGTGGATGTGATTATTGGAGTGCTCTTGATTTTGCAAGCCTGTAATAGGAAGATGGGGTAGAGGTGGAGTACATTGACAATCGTGGGTTTATTAATGATGCTCAATTTGCACTATTGTGTTGTGTACAATCATGTTCATTTGGTCAATTGTTAAAAAAATATGCAGGTTGTTATGTCTTGAATGATCAGTGTTGATTTGGATGATTGATTACAGCAGCACAGCCTGGATACGATTTTCTTTTTTCTTTTTTTCTATTGCCAGCAATGAGAAAAAAAGACAGGTAAGAGAAACCTGTTTTGTGCAATACCTTTAAGATGTAGCTCACTAAGTGGACACCTTTTGTAAAGGGATGAAGCGCAACAGCCCGACCCTGTGTACTGTGTCTGGCCTTTCATTTAAACTGATCAATATTGACTAAGGAAAAACACCTAACACAGCTTGGGGAGGGTAGCAAAAGACTTGCTATGGATTTGGATTACTGTGTAACAAGATAATGAATCAATAGCTTACAGCTATGAACAACAAGAAAACACATCCATTGCACTCCGAGTACCTGTTTCAGCACAGTCAGGCTTTGGGAATGATATTTCGAGTTAACAGAGAGATAAAATGGAATGATGAAAAGGGAAGTGAACAAGAAGAGTGTCATTCTTTGAAGAGGTCCCCATATAACAGTGGTCAAAATGTCTGTCTTTTCAGTGCCTGCTGGGTAACTGATGAATTTAAGTATCACTTTCCTTTCATCCATTTTTTTAAATTCTCTTTTTTAAAATCTTTCAACAAAAGATCTTCAGCTTCATATTAGCCGTGTCACTTTTACTTCTGAAGTGACTAACTGTGTAAACGCCTCTCTCACCCTCTTTACAGATGGAGGAGGGCAGTCGCAATGTGCGACTGGGCACTCTCATTGCCCTCATGGTGGAGGAAGGGCAGGACTGGAAGCAGGTTGAGATCCCCCCTCCAGAGGCGGCAACTCCATCTGCAGCTCCACCTGCTACACATGCAGCTGCTGCCCAAGCCATACCCCCCGCTGCTCCCTCTCCACCTCCTCCACCAAAAGCAGCCACCTCAGGACCGTGAGTGTTGCCTTCCATCTTTTTAGCAGCTGAAATCATACCTGCCTACTGTACAGATATATCAAATGACAGTTGATTTATTAAATGGTGTGTACCGGGCAACTTGCATGTTTGTTTGTTTTTTTTCTCCAATGAAGGTCACATCTTCTTGGCCAGTCCTCTGGGTCCAGTCTTTTATATGGTGTTTTAACTCAAAATCAGATAATTATTTTGTCCCTAAATAAGCCTGATTTTGTTTATATGTCAAGCTTTTTCTTTAGTTCAGCTCACTGTCACAGTGTTGCGAAAACACGTCATTTGTATATTTGCTAATACTAATGACTTGTGCAATGTCATTAATAACATCAGGTTAAGCTAGATATTAGGTGCTGAAGTTTTAAAAAAACTTATATTGCTTAACTTGGCAATTAGTTTGCCATTGAATAGCTTTTTAATAGATGAAATAAGAAGTTCAATATCGTAAAGATACAAAAAGACTGGATTGAGGCTTACCCTTTTTTGTTTAGCATGCAGCTAATGCTAGGTTTTCCAGTTTCTACCAACATTGAACAAGCTGAATAAGACCATTTTTCTTTGTTCACATTCCAAACTGTCTAAGATCCTATATACCACTGTTTACACAATACTCTTGGGGAAAGCAAAAGGATTGCCATTGAACAAACAGGCTCTATTTGTTTTGCAAACATTTTACACTGAGCTGTCCACATATTCAGATTTGCACCTTAGCTACATCATAGATAGGGGAAGATGAATCTTGGGGATGTTGTGCCGCAAGCATGAATAATAGGCAAGAAACAAATGAAAACGTTATATTAGTGCAGTCAGGTCAAGTACAAGAAAACTAATGGTCTCTGAGCTTAAAAATAGGTCCTCTACCAAATTTTGTGAATGCAAGTGCTATGATATCCTAAGGCCAAAAAAAAACTTGAAAAAAACTGTTGCTGGCCTCAGACTTTCTGACACTTTGGCAAAAAAAATTAAAGGTGATATTTTTCTGGAAATAGACCATCAGGATTCCTGTTTGGCTTTAAAGCAAAATCACAATGTTAAAGACTGAAACTCTTGTAGAATTTTGCCTTACACTGTCTTCCCTTTTCAGGTTACGCCTCAGTCCAGCTGCAAGACATATCCTGGACACCCATGGTATAGATCCAAAGTTGGCCACACCCACCGGACCAAGAGGACTTATCACCAAGGAGTGAGTTCAAATGAATTGTTAAGCTCAAAAAGCTATTGACTACACCATGTGCTGTATACCCTCCCTAATGCAAGCATGCAAATTACTGAACCTCTGTGCTAATATAACAAGCATTCAGAAAGCAGTGTAACTGGGCCCAGACTGAGATTATAAAAAAGCTTCAGGTGTTCTTTATAAATATTTTATTATTTAATTTTAAAAAATTCTCTGCTGCTGCAAATGAGGGCATTAATTAAAAGAGAATAAATCATGCAGATTAGTTAAACTTATCAAGAACTGGTGATCAAGACAGCTGTCTTACATTTTGCTATATTTTACTTCATTTGTTTACACATTATGTCTGCAGTACTTTAATGTTGCATTGTGAGAGGCCTCAATGCATGATAACTCGCATATTTCAACAGGCATGGTTGAGTCATATTCTGGTCATGGCCATTTAAGACAGTTTGTTTTATTCTAATAAATGGACCGCGGTGTGTTTCAGAACACCCAGGACTAGCTTTCCACTCTGCTCCGAAGAGAACACGCAGCTAGTCTATTTTTGACAGATGTCGCTTTAGGCTGCATAGAGCACATTGAGACAAACAGAAAGTCAGACAAAAAAATGACATAGAGAATCCAGATAATTTTCAAAATGCACCCCACTGAACAGACTTCTGAACATATTAGATCACTACACACTAAACAGACAAATAGAAACATTTAAACTACACGGCCTTTTTATCTACAGTTGAAACACAATACATATGTAATAATAATAATAATAAAATCAAAAGAACAAGGCAACAGATATAATGTTTGGCCTCCAAAAAGCTTTAAGTGGGACATAAAAAAACAATGCCCAGTGGAATCAAGAGGTGAGGATCCCAGTTCGACCACCGTAACACTGCAGTATCTCTAAACAGAAGAGATGTTAAGAGAGCAAAGCAGGTTCTTGCCCCTGCGTAGGCAGTGTGAAGAAAAATTAAATAAGAAAAGAAATGTGGTGGTCAAGAATTCTGGTACTTTGACACTGTTATGTTGTAAATTCACACCACTCAAAGCTGTGAGCCCCCCAGCTCCCCACACACACACACACACACACACACACACACACACACACACACACAAACACACTCATGCACACCAAGCTCTAATAGCCACCTGCTGTCAGTAGGGACCTGATTGAAAGCTCTCGTTACCCACCTAACTCCCTGTTGGGGAATCTCATTAAGCAACTTGGGTCGCCATAGCAACCCAGTCTCCAGGACACACTGGTGTCTATAGAAACGCAGGTCATATGTTTTCAGGGATGTGAATCTCAGACCTCAAAAAATAATATAAATGTACATAAAAACCAAACATTGTAAAAAATCATATCTCATAAATTTTTTTTTTTAATGAAAACCTTGTTGTAATGTGGCTAATGTGAGGCTGGATTTATAGTATCGTTGCTACATTTTTATTTAAGTCCCAAAAACAAGTTTGTCTAGAGATTAGAATGTGTTCTAGTTTGGCTAATTTAAATGGAGTGTGTTGTGTCCTGGTGCCAAATATATACCTCTCACTGCCAACAGAAAATAAATTAAAACTCAAGATACAAAGCTTCTTAGATAGCAAGAAGAGAACATTGTTGGGATAAGACTTTTCCAGTTTAAATGTCTTGATTTCTTTTGTAAAGCTGTATTTAATTGTGTAGGTTAAAGGCAGATTATGCAGCATTTTCTTCTCGGAGTTTGTAAACATACAATTCTCTTCTTTGCTGCCATGTTTGCTGCGATCATTGTGACTCCTGCTACATGGCTGGTAACGACTTATTTATAATGTCCTGTGTGCCGCTATTGGCTGGGGGGAGGTTGCACCACTCTACCCAAAGGTTGCCAACCCAAAAACATCCCAAACACAGCATCGCAAACACAACAAACAACAAGAAAAAGAGAAATACAGGAGGGGCAGAGTCTGCAGAAAAACACACCACCACACACTTCTACTGGGTCATCAAAGATAATTTAAATACCTTTTTTAATGAGTCCTATACCTTTGATGAACCCAAGCATTATCTGTGCTATGTGGGTATCAGCAGCATAGGTTTAAATTGTTTAGTTAGCAATGCAGTTTCAATTGTTGTGCAGTGATTAGATTTTGTATGATTGCTCAATTATTTTCCTTCACCCCATGTGTTGGATTTGAGATTTGCATAGAAACACCTTTGCTAACTACTAAGCTCAGAAGGCTTTAGAAAGAGAGGTTTATACTTGAAGATAAGAGTAGACAGGTTTTGCAGGAGATGAAAGACTCTTGGAGCAAATATATTTGAGAGAAAACACTCTGTATCTTTTCTAAAAGGCCATCCTTGATTAAATGATGTGCTGTTTCAAACAGTTTGCTGGCCAAGCCACAAAAAGAACTCTGTAAGATAGCCCTTTTAAGGCACAGCCAAGCTTTGAAATAAAAAGGGCATTTATTTTCTTTTTCATAAGGTCTTTCTGTTTTAAAAAGCTGGATGTGAACCCTGATAAAAATGTTTGTTCATATAAAACACCTGCTAATAAACCAGTGACGTGGTGTTATTAATATGATTGCAAAAGAAAAATTCATTTGACTTCCTCATAATTCAGTCATTGAAGTACAGTAAGTTATTAGTAAGTTATCTAGTGAGATGTTTTTGCCAACCCTAAAATTTTCATATTTAAAACATGCTATAAATGCAAACTTTTTTTTATGGATATGACATATCCTTTTTTATGTTAGCCAGTGTTTTTTTTCTTTTATATATATGAATTTATTTGTGTTCAGTTATTGTCACAGAATAGTTGTAGGCATGTAAGCAATCACTGAGGTCTGTTGTGAGACTGAAAAGTTGTGTTCTTGTTGGAAACCAAATCTCCTTTAAGGGAATAGCACGCTCCTTCAGGGGGGTGGGGGGGCAGAACAGACCCGATTTCTTTTCTTTTGTCCTTTGACACATCAGATAAGACTGTAAACAGGGAAAGGTACCCCTCCTATTCCCTGCTCTGCTCTGGTGAGGCCCCACTTTAGTGGGCATGAATAGCCGAGGTCACGCAACTCAGAGATGAGATCATAGCATGTTACATAATCCATAGGAAGGTTTAAATATAGACTTGGTACAAAGAAACACAATTCTATGAGATGTTTTCTCAATTTTATCCTTAACCATTGTCATAAATAGCGGTGCCAAAAGACAAAGCTTGCATAGTGACAAGTACAGAACTTTTCTTTCCTATAAGCCAAGCCAACAGTGGCTGTTGTGGTTCCCCTTAGAATGTATGTAGTCCTTCATCTTCTATAAATGGAGCATGAC
>JAPZDZ010000023.1:9243440-9258673 GCA_029783805.1 Acanthurus tennentii | reverse complement strand
TTCTGCTAGCTTTCTGTCAACAGGTTTCTTTTAACAGGAAGCAGAAACAGGAAGCTACATTTTTACACTAAGACACAAATGCATTTCAGGATGGATTACAATTTTCCTCTGTTAGATTAGGTTAATAATCCCATTTTTTTTTTGTGACCATCTGATATATAACACAAAAGTTCTGCACCAGTAACCGTACACCATGTAGTTCTTTTCACACAACATCTGTGCTAATACTCATACCAGTGAATGTTTCATTGCGGTGAATGGTGGATTTCAGCTCGCTGTTCTGTACGTATATGGACATATAACAATCTCTACTAGTGGCATGCCAGTGACTGCACTGGTCGGAGGGAAAAAGGCACGTTGCCTGACAGGAATGCTGAGGAGGTGCCATTAGTCAGCCATTACCACAAGGATTCCCAACCACAAGGACGTCTGACAAGAGTGCATGCAAATGTGTGTGTGTGTGTGTGTCATTGAGCGACGATCATGGAATTTTTTTTCTCATCTTGCTGGATGCATAACGGCTGACTCAGCAGTCTGATGTTTAATTTAAGGCTCAGTCAGGCCTGGGATACAGCTGTTCACCTCCACTGTTTTTCTTTTATGAGCTGTTGTTACGTCATACACCAAATCTTGCCATATAATCACCCTGGAGCCCCAGTTAACTCTCTGGTTATTATCAGACTGGTCTGCATACAAATTGGCTTTATATTTCTCTCTTTTTGTGATTATCTTTCAAAGCCACTTCACACAAATATGGCTGGCACTAGGTCAAACTAAGGTGAAGAAGTTTTTTTTCCTTCCAGACTGGCGGTGATCAAGAGTTCCATTTGTTCCATTGTGCTCGAGTGTTGACCGAGATACTCAGTTTTTTTTTACATGTTTGAAAAGAGATTCATCATTCACAGCAAATGTTACATATTGACCCAACTATTCATTAAAAGGAGCAGATTGTATTTGCAGTCTCTGTCAATGTTGTTTCTCCAGAGAGAGAAACTAGGGCAGGCACTGTTTTCTGAGAGGGAAGCAAAAAGACTAGAGGTCTGGACAATCATTTGTCTGCTGAGTGTTTTGGTCACTCACTCTGTTCTTTTAATCATTATTTTATCCTTCTGGATTTCAATTTTGCTGTTTTATTTTCAGTTTTTTATTATTATTTGATTGACTCTACTTCAGTTTTTTTACACTAACTATACAAGACATGGCAAACATCCCTTATACAGCACATGTCATGCACAGGGGAATACCTCTTTATTGGTAGATGAAGAAAAAGCAAAATCTTGAACTAAATTGAACCCTACATGCTACAAACAAGCTCACTCACTTCCTGTTATTGCCTTGGAGGAACTTTAAACAACAGTCACTATGGCAACAGATAAAACAGGAAGTCACTTGTATCTGAGTGACAAAAGGTGAATCATTCTGATACTCTGTGTTTTCTTTTGACCCTTGTTTCCTGGGTGAAATCATGTGTTGGTGTGATTGCAGTCATCAAAAAAAAAAATCTGTTTGTGAAATTATTTCAAACAGCTGGTTGAGATTATACAGTGCATCTGTCATATTTTCTTAAAATATTCTCCAATTAAATTTTGTTCTTTTTATTACTAAAAGATCATCAATTTCTCTGTTTTTTTCATGGCCACCACTTGGTTTATTGGTGCAGTTAGTGGTTTACCCCAAACCAGAGGTAAATAAAGACTAGTAAAGGAAGTTCAGGAGCTTGTGCTACTGATCCATTTTCTTTAGCTGTTTAGCAACATGCTAAGCTTATTTCAGGCATTTTTTAGGCCATGTTACCTCCATGGCCCTAGAAATGACAATGTTAGTCTGTTGATCATTCAGTTGGTCCAATGTTTTGGTTCAGACTGAAAAATCTCAATACTATGTGATGGATTGCCATAAAGTGTTATGCTTTCATAGTCCTCAGACAGTGAACCCTAATGACACTGCTGCTCCCCTCCCTCCAGAGCCACAATGAGGTTGACATTTGTGGTTGTTAGCTGTATAAAATGTTGTGCAGACATTCATGGTCCGCTATGAATGTTTTGAATTATATTAGTGATTCCTCAGAGTTTTATTGAGCGCCATCACAGTGACAGTTTGTCCAAGACTTTAATTAGTTGCTAGATACTTGCCAGATATCAGTTTCTATCTAGCTCAGCTGTTCTCTGTTTTTAACGCTAGGTTGCAAATGTGCTAACCTACTAAACAAAGACGATGAAGATGGTAAACATTACATCTGCTTATGACCAGCATGTTTTGTTGTTAGTATGTTGATGTCAGCAAAAAGCAAAAGGCACTATTGTTCCTATCTACAGCCTAACAAAGCCACAAGTAGGCTTTTGTTGTAGACTTTAGATCTTACTTATTAACACTTCCTGTGATTGACAGCTAAAGCGCAAAAGATGCTTCCGGACTTATCTGCCTTTTATATCTGCAAGATTTCTCTGTTCATGTGGTTTCTACTTTTACATGTAACACTCAAATGTCTCTGTCTGTCCTACCCTGATATTAACAAAGTTGAATGGAAACGCTGTTATTAGCTTGCTGTACGCTGTTGAGTATAACAGTAAATGTGTTCAACTGAGCAGCCAGTTAAAGTGTTGTGTTATGGCCTAGCTGAGCCACTAGATAATGGTTTTATCTTAGCAGAAGACATAACTTACCAATAATGCATATTATCACAGTCACTTATTTGATATATTGCCAAATTACATACAAACAGCACAGGATATGCTGTCACTAGGGGGATTCCAGGAATCTGAGAAGACTTCATCTGTCGCCTGAAGTAAGTTTCTCATGTTCACTCTTATCACTGGTAGCATTCAAGGTTCTATGGCTTCTTGGCTGATGCGTAACTGGAGCTTTTCAATGCAATGCCTTCTCTGTTTTTTTTTTGTTTTTGACATAAGCTTGCGCTTGCATATTACTATTTTTCTCTGTGGTACGTTGGCCGATCAATACAATGAAATCAATGCAGGTAAAAACAGATGTTAGACTGAGCAAAATTATTTTGATTTTAATATTTCAGAGTTCTCCATCAATGTTTAAGGTTTATAAAACTCGAAGATGAGTTGTGCTCTCCTAAAATGGATGTGACCTCTTTTAGTTGGTGACACAGGATCACACTGAGACACACAGCAAAGAAAGACAGACAGAGAGAGCAAGGGAGCGTAGACAGGAAAATCGGATGAATTGAAAATGGTGTGAGGACTGAACAAAAGACCAGATGGGCTCTCAGAAACTGTTGCTGTCAGGAACATAAAAAGAGGAAGAAGAGGGGGAGAGAGGGAGACACAGAGGGAGGGAAGGAGGGAAGGAGAGAGACGAGGATAAGCAGCCAGACAGAAGGAAAAGAGGAAAAGATCACCTTCTTCTTATCCATTACTGTAGAGGCAGAGAGAGGGAAGAGAAAGAGCAAGAGAGGCTGTGTGAGTTGGGGTGGGAGGGAAGGTGGGGCAAGTGTGGGAGAGGCAGAGGGGTGTGTGCTCACATGAACGGCTCTTCCTCTTCTGCCTGTGTGCCACTAGCCTGTGTGTCATTCGGGCAGAGATTAGAAAAGTTGGGGCAAAGTCTGATTCAGCTGCAGCAGCTACCAGACACTCAACAGCAACTCCCTCCACAGTGACAGGTTTCTTCTCTCCTTTTTTTTTTTTACTGCTCACTCACTCCTTTACTCTCCCTCTCTATCTCTCTTTCTCACACACACACACACACACACACACACACACATGCACTAACTCACACACTCTCACACTCTCACACACACACATACACACAAACCACCCGTCACTCCTGGCAGAGGGAAGACAGGACCACAGGAGAACTGCTACACACCTTTACTCTCAGCTTACCCAGCCATCGCCAGACGCTTTGCCCAGGATGTGGCTGCTTCTCTTGGGGATCACCTTTGGATTACTGGCCTCATCCAGGTCGGAACAACTTCAAGGTGAGGGGACTTTGCCTTCGGTCAGCGGATGGCTCTTTGTTTGAGGATTTTTAATTTTTTTTTTTAACCTTATTCTGCCTAAAATATGCCCAGCTGGCTGTCTGGCAACATTCCTTTGTTGCCAGATTTCAGGACCAGACAGTATTGTTATTTTTCTTTTTCCTTTTTTCTTTTTTCTTTCTTGAGCCTTGTTGAGAATTTGAGTGAGTATTCATGTAGAGAGAAGACAGTGAAAGAAAAGCCTATGCTCTGCTGCTGCTCGTAGAGTGTTGAACGGATGCCGGCAAGAGAGCGTGTGCAACACCAGCAGCGACAGGCTTCCGTCTGGCAGTCTGAGACTCCTGATAGACACAAAGGAGACAGGCGCTCCTGCTCATTCACTGTCTCACACACATTCACCCGCTGGGAAGTAAGCCTAATTTATAAGGGCTGTGGATGATCGGTATAGCCTCACAAGTAGCTATTTTCAGGTTGAAGCAGAAATAGAGTTATTATTGTTTTTTTTGTTTTTTTGTTTTTTTTTATTAAAATTTTTATTCTGATTTATTTCTTTATTTACTCTTTTGGGGGGGGGGGGTCTGTGCTGCCATGCTCTGACACAAAGGATATTCAGCAATCGTTCTAGCTATTCCACCCTCAGTGTCTCTCACTCTTTTTCTTTGTCTCTATCTGACATGTGCTGTCTGTGTAAGGTTTTGATTGGATTTGTTGCCCTGAGCCATGTATATCTCTGGAGGTGAAGTTAGCTCTGAGTCAAACAGGTCTGGGTTCGTCTGGCTTGCTCCCTGTGGAGATGGTGGTGGGGTTGTTTCAGAAAGACTCCCAATGGCACCGTGCCAAAGAGCAGTCAGCATCCAACTATAAATTTGACCAGTATTTAAAGGCAAATGCAAGGCTACCTAGACAGCTAATATGTGCTCTGTAAGTGTGGAGAGGGAAGGGGTGGGACCCCCCCCCCCCGTGCTTTAACATGTGTTTGCTCACTCGAGGCTCCTTGTGTGCTGGGGAGTTTAGAGCTTTTATGTGTGTGTATGTACAAGTGCCTCTTTCTAAACGTGTTGACAGTAATTGGTATCCAGCAGAAGTGTCCTGTGGTGGTTATAGCTCGTCCTGGTCCAGACCTTGTCTTTAAACCTGAACCTGTAGCTGCTTTTTGCCTGAAGCATATCATTAGGAGCTGGACTCCTGGACTTTTGGCTTGGCCAGTTAACCAGGACTTGCTTTATGTATTTTCTTTTTTTGTAAAGTTGTCTGTATGTCCACCAATAGCATGTAAGAGCAAAACTTGTCTAGAATGGAAATGATTCATAGCTGCCACAGTAGTGAGTGGATGTTTCTTCTTCAAATACATAAATTTTTTCAATAAATAATTGAAGTAGTTCCATCCATTCAAATTCATGTACCTTTATGACCAGGACAAAGCATATTGGATGTACACTATGTATGTGACAAATACTAAAATCCCAATGAAGGATGTTAAAAACTTATTGCTGCCCTTCAATAATTTACTTGATCTTGAAACTGACTAACTCTCAAAATATAAAAAGTCAATCCCTTGTCTTTAACACCAAGTCAGTGATGATCCAAAGCTTTTAACATATCCAAAAACTTTCAATAACTCAACCAAATCTGTTCATTTTGTGCTCTTCTATCTTTTGAGTACTCTACAGGCAGAGAGTTCAGATTGTCCACAGTAATAAAAGACTGAGTCCTGCTTCTCCTATACAGAGGATTAGTAATGCAAGTACTTGGGCCAACCTGACCGCTGGACTTCCTGTAAATAAGGCCATATTTGCCTCCTTGGCATAACCACTCCTCCTGCATGCACAGTGTTATATTTCAAGGTGAGAGGTGGTCAGGGGCCTCGTGGACCGGGCCTGGGCCCTGACAAAGAGGGCTTGTGCCTGTACAGACTCTGAGTACCTTCTCTTGCTACCTGAGACTCTCTGACACGTGTTTGGCTTCCTTACCAATGTACCCTACTCTACAAATTTGCCACCCTGAATTCAAATGGCCCAGCACCAGTATCTTGAATAATCTCCCCTCATCCTCCCTCCCCTTCTTCTTTACCCAGCACCTTTGAAACTGACTAAACTGGTCTAAAATGTTGCAGACTACCTCATAACCCAGGTTTCGACCATCTCCCTGTGTCCTTCTAACCACATTTCAAACTTTATGTCAGTTTCAGGTTCCCTTTTTTGTGAGTTCCAGGTTTCTCTTCTCACATATGTAAAAGTCACTGAATCTTAAAAAAAAAAAAAAAAAATACTCACAAAGCAACGTTCACATATCCTTCTACTTGAGGGAGTGATCCTAACTCACTGTAACATCGAGCATAACAACAGGTAACATAAGATCTGTGCTTTGATTTTATGCACAAAGGCACTGAAATGTGCATGTTGGGACAGAACTTTGCACTAACAACAAATAGCAACAAACTAAGGACATATATTCATGAAAATATGTTCACAGCATGGGGGAAAACTTTTTTCTATTTGGTAAAATGTAGTTTGACAGTTAAAAATGTGAGCAGATGAAAAAATGCTGCAGTGAAAAAGGATTATGTGCAATTTCTACTGAACTCTCCTTATCTTCAAATCAGGATTTTAGAGGAGAATGTTGGAAGTCAAGAGTCTTATCACAGATCATCTGTTTGGCTTCACTGAAACTTAATTTTTAATTTAGAGGAGAGCTTTAAGGCTAACGTTTATTAAAAAGCAAAGGAAAAAAAGCACTCCTACCTTTTCCGTAAAAAAAGAAAGCTGCTTTTAAAAGTCTATGCAATGGGTGTAGGTGTGGGGAGACAGAAGGTGTGAAAAGAAATGTCACACAGACAGAAACATTGACAGGCAGAGTCCTTTTTGTGACCTTCAGGTATTATTTGGAGTGTGTCTGTCTATGTCTGTGTGTGTGTGAACAAAAATATTTGCACCACATCTCAGGTTTCACCTGTCCCACTGGCCCGGTGGACCTGTGACCAGTGGAGGGAAAGACATACATGCTGACAGAGCAACTTTACTCAAGTGTGAAAATGCAGGACACTGGAGCATTGTGGGGGTTGTGGTTACAAATTCTCTCTCCAAACCAGCTGATGAACTGTGGCTAAAAGGATGTTATGGTAATAGTGGGACATGTACAGTTGATTGTCTGTTCAAGCATGAGATTCCTGCCCACATGATACGATGAAAAAAACTTAAGTGAGAATATTTTCAGAAAGGTATGCGAGAAAAGTCAAAGTGGAAAGGGAAAAATAAGAATAAGAGGATAGAAAACCAGCATGTGTTGTGTGTTATTAATCTTGACATGGAGATATTGAGCTAACTGGCTCTCTCACTGTGCTCCATGCTGTGTTATGACTCTACAAAGGTTATGATTTAAGAAAATTGTGTTTGTGTGCGCAGATATCTGTGATCTGCCTGTGTGTTTGCGCACCTGCATGCAGGGGGTGATTTGTACTTTATTGCTGGCATATTGCTGCATAGAAAAGACAAACAGAGGGTAATGAGAGAAAAACAAGAGAAAAGGAGATAGAGGGTGGAAATAGAAAGTGAAATGGGAGTGGAGAGCCAGGCTTGTCTAACTCTTCTAGAGCAGCTGGGGGTTTTGGCAAGACGCTGTGTTAAAGCTCCCTTTCTCTCAGGTTCTGTACACCCAGACTTTGCAGTCTCCTTGGTTTCAACTCTATTAGGTGACAATGGAGCCTTTTGGGGGAGTCAGTGCCTTGGCATAGCTTGTTTCTTGACTGTATAAAGACACCCATGACTGTTCCCTCTGCATACTAATGATCACGCCTCAGATTCATGTCAGAGCCCTTTCAGCTCACTGATGCTAAGCTGTCCTCCCTTTGATCTCTCTGGGCAGGTTTGCAAGGCCAGGGTTCTTACTTTCAGGGACACTGTGCCATGTGGCAGCATGTGTAGAGGTTCATTTAGGTGTTTGTGTGCCTATGTGTGTGTGTTTGCTTGCGTGTGTGTGTGTGTGTGTGTGTGTGTGTAAGAGAGAGGGAGAGAGAAAAGCAAAGAACATTTACTGCCTTGCAAAATAAGTGTTGGCACTAACTCTTGTTGCCCAACTGCCACTGACAGCAGAGAGCTCTACTTCCTGCTGCTGCTAGTACTCTGTTTACTCCTAACTGCCAGTGGAAAAATGAGGGGACATTTTTAGTATATCTAGTCTTTTAGTAGTCAGCTTTCTACATGGAATAGTATTAAATGTTGCCACATAATTACACTTTTCCTTAATGTTTTGCTTAAAAGTTAAAGGGATGTCAAGCATCAACAGTTGGGATATAATTATTGTAAGCTATTCTCTTGTTTTTTGTTTTTTTTTTATTAAGGCAAAACCTCATGAAAACCTACTGTCTTATGTCACTTCATTATTTTAGCAATTGTTTGACAGATCATTCTTGCATTCACGTGTCTCAGTGCAGTATGAGGGCCAAACTGTTCATTGCTTCAGTGCACTTACCTCTTCTGATTATTATGTAATGAAGAACATATTGGAGGACAGTCATTTCTTTATATTTACAGGCATCATTCTTGTTTGATCTGTTTGATTAAATGAAATTAAAAGAGGGGGTAGGTTTAACAAGTTTATACGAACCAATTGTTAAAAAACTGCAGTTATAAATGGATAATTGTAAGTATTTTTATTATTCAGTGAACCAGCTTGAATTCCTCTTCTAATTACAGTCTTTCTTACCTGTAATTTGTGTTTTCTGCTGAAACAGTGAGCAACATTATCCAGATGAGAAATAATATGTCTCTCTATTTCAAGTGCAAGTCTTGTGGAGCACTGTCAACATATTTCTGAGAAATTCAAAACAGGGTATTAGCTGGTTTTAGTTCAGTGAGGTGTGTTCCCTCAGAGAAATCTGGTTAGTGCAAGGTGTTCAGTGGAGAAAAAAAAGTTGGTTTGCTGGTTTCTTTATTTGTCCAAAAGCTGTGGTCCATGTGTGACTGCAGACAAGATTAATATTTATTTTTTCCCTATATATACCAGGATTCCCTGCATGAAGCTCAGCCATAAAAAATCACCCCAGGCCTGTGTATTATGAGAGCTGTATTCATTGGGGTTGTTGCTGAGGGACTTAGCATGAGACATCTTTCATAACCAGTGCATCACCATGGCAGCACATTTATAAAAGCACCACCCAGATATGGGTTTCCTCTGTGGATGCCCAAGTCCGACCCAAATAACTTCAAATATGACACCTGTGCTTGTGATGAGGGATCCTACTTTTGAACTAAAATAAATTTAAATGTACTCTTCAATCAGCTAGTTAAAGAGTTGTCACATGCTGTATATTCTCACATGTTTTAAGCCCTTCAGTCAGGACTAACTATTAAGCTTCCACAGAATTAGGATCAGTTTCTTTTGATCTAATCTGATTTTTAATTTGTGAAAAGTTTTCAAATAATATAGTGATTTTTAAATGCCCCCCCCTTCTGCAAACAAAAAAAAGAGAAAACTTATATTGAAATATGGAGAGCTATTTGGGGAAGATCTATTTTTATAAATACAAAGTCTTGGGTAAATATTCAGAATGGAAGTTTTTTTTTTTCTAGTTATATCTCACAACCCATTTCATGTGGCATCTCTTCGTTTCAATTCTTGATGCAAATTATCACCTGCTCATACCAGGAAACAACCCAGATGTTTGAAGTCTTAAACCAGCTTTCTGCCATTTCCGACCATTACATCCTTTTTTCAGTGGCTATGTGGTATTTACGAGTAGTAACACACACACACAGACTTCCCATTCATCTGCTCATTTAGGCATCTTTTTTTGTTTGTTTGTTTTTATTTTAATAATTGAGAGTTGTTCCCTAAGGTTTTGTCTGTAGTCAAGCAAGCTTGAGCAAATAGTCTGAGAAACACACATGGGGTCCAATGTGCACCAACAGCCACATTGAACCAAAAGAACGTTCACTGATTTGAAGTGATTGATTTTACTTTTACAAAGAGCAGGTTTTGAGCCCATTAATTCTCAGGATTCTTTTGTAGTTTGAGTTAATATTGACTATTGAATGTTATTCTGAATACTAATTACAGTGAAAGTTTGGTTACCATCTTCAAGGATAACATACTCAACAAGGAGCCAGTTAATCAGTGTGAGAGGACCAAACCTCTGTCGTTTTGAGAAAGAGATCAGTTAATGTGGTGGAAAGGGAAAATTTTCCATGATAAAGATTCAAAAGCACACAGCATAGTATATGTGTGTGTGTGTTTGTGTGTGTAGCTTTGTCTGTCCTTACTTCTTATCTATGTGTTGTGTATACACTTGTTTGCACACTTTGTTTGGAACATAACAGACTCTCAGTGAGACCTGGGGGCTAAACACTGTAGCTAAGCATGCTGCCTGTCTCATGATGCTTCTATACTTCTCTCTCCAAGAACACGTCTGAACAAACCAGTCAACTCGTGACTCACACTTGAATACTGACACAAAACAAAACATGCATATATAAATCAGGATTTTGCTTAAATTTATTGGTTAAATGGTTGTTAGCATTTATGTGCAACATAAAGTCAGTTCAGCTTTTTTTGGCTGCACTGTAGATCCTCGTCACTGTATAGAAATGATTTGGATTTGACATGGTAAGTGCCAAGGTGAAGCAACAGAAGCAGTGACTAAAGAAGAACTGAAAGTGACTTTTTTTCCCTTCTCTTTCCAGTAAATTCTCGTAGCTGCAGCCATGCTGGAGTATTTCTGGTGGAGGGAGCCCACCGTCACTCCCTGAACTTTGAGAATGCTCAGAAGGTGTGTGAGCAGCTGGAAAGCATCCTGGCGAGTCCAGAACAAGTAAAGGAGGCCTATGCTACAGGCATGGAAACATGCAGGTGAAACCGCCAGTCTCTGTTTTATAGTTATTTTATGAACAGTTTTTTTTGGATTGACATAGAATATAACATCATTTGCCATCCAGACTCTACAGATCTTACCATGACTTGAGTCGTCTCACATCCTTTAACATTTCATTTTTTGAATCTCTTTTGGTTCTGAAATGTCACAGGAAAAGCTTTTTTTTACATAGTAAAAAAAATTCTAAAATCACATGATTTATTTCTTACTTTACATTCATGTGGTCACTATAATTGCACTTCATCAGGACATGTAAAACCAGAAAAACGGAAGAGGGAGAAGTATAACACAAATACACTGTAACTGCCATGTGGTTGAAACAATGTAAACCTCCAAAGAAAAAAAATACTTTTAGTTCCTCAGCTGCTTTTGTGTCTACTTCTCAGAGCAGTATGATGTAATGTGTTTGAGCCTGGCTGCTTGGAGACAGACTGCATTCCGTATCAACAAATATCTCCATATTTGCTGAAAAACTGTGTCAAAATATGTCCTCTAATGATAATATTTCCGTGTCCATTCAGGAACGGCTGGATAAACAATGGAAGCATTGCCATCCTCAGACACACACACCATGAAAACTGTGCAAAGAACCTGACAGGATTCATCATTCATCTACGAGAGAATACTGAAGAAGGCAATGATGCCTACTGCTACGAAGAAAAAGGTGGCCATATGTGTAAATAACAGGCAGTTACCCTTTATTAGTGAAGTCCAAAGCTGATACTGAAAAAACTTTGTCAGTTACTTTTTTCTGTAGGTGTCTGTATGTTTTTTTCATTCTGATTATGGCCACTTTCCGTGTCTCTTATACTTAAGCTGGGTCCGGCAAGAACTGTGACCATGAGTTTTCCAAGACAACTGATCACTTCGTGTCAGATGCACCAGGTTAGTATATTAAATCCAATTTCTTCTAATGCTATTATAATACATGCAGGTCATGTTTGTAACCATATATCCAAAGATGAGAAGTGTACTACTACTTTAACCAAAGCTCTGTAACCAGTTTCTGTCATGAGACCAACTGAAATGTTGTCTTGAATTCATGGCTGTTAGGATATCAACATTTAAAGAACATGCAGCGCCTTAGGTTTTAAAACTCAGCTGATAATGTATTCATGCTTGAAATCAGTGATGAGAATGACAAAAAAAATTCACTTACAAATGTAAGCTTTCAAGCCATAAACCCTCTGCATTATTATATAAGCAAATGTAAGCAAAGACAACAGAACAAAACCTCTTGGAAAATGCCTCTGGCTAGTTACCCAATGATCTCATCTCTACAGTCAACACCAGCATCCTTCAGCTCTTTGTTACCTGAGGTGAGACATACAGTCAGGCCAAATCATCACTGGCTGAGCAAGGAGACAAGGTTACTTTCCATAAGCGCCTGGAGTGCCGATGAGGAATCATTTTCCACAACACCAGGCTTTCTTTTATTAAAAGCTGCAATAACAAGCTCCTACATTAGCAGTAATAACATTTTACATGGCCTCTTTGTAGATTTTCTAAACTATAAATGTATTAACAGAAGAAAAACAGGTGAAATCATAATATAGGGAGTATGGATGTACAACAATTACTTTAAAACAATGTGTGGAAATTAAAACAAGCAATACCTTCCTAAGTGGGTAAAACTCCAACTGAGTCTGACTTTGACAAAAATGAGGTGTCCAATTGGTTTACAGGATATTTACATGTAATTTAAGAAGCAAAATATAAGCAAAAATAATCGCTCAAAGTTTTAAATATTTTTTATATTTAAAACTTTGAGTGAAGAGAGTTGAATGGCTCGAGGAGGATATGACAGGATAGTATTTACATTTATCACTTCGACTATCCTTTTTCTTATGTGTTTGAGCAATGAATATTAATTGTTCAAGTATAAATAAATACCCTAAATATGGCCGAATTAATCTTAATATGGTTATTTATATAGATTAATTCCAGTAAATGCCTTTAAAAAAATACAAGGTGTATTTTATTGATTTCTTGTCATACAGTGTTTTTTAATCATTGATCATGATTTTGCCCTGGATATGGCAACACACAGTGGTACTACTGTTTTTCTAGCTAAGCTTATATTATTTCTACATTCAACTGCAGACATCTGTTTGCCAAAAAAAATCTACATTAATTTAAAAATTCTTATTTTTTAACAAGCTTAGAAGTTTGCTCAACACCAATGGCCTTGACACTGATTTTTACATGTTACCTTTCAAAGGAAACTAAGACCAAGCATATACCAAGCATATCTCCTGCTTGTATACTACATATACAAGCAGGAGAGAAAAAAACCCAGAACTAAAGAGAAAATACAGACGCTGAACTAAATAGCAAATGACACTAAGGATGACACTTGGAACTCAGGCAGTGTTGCTGACGAGACCCAAGAAGGAAATGCAGGACTGTAAACAAACAAAGACAAAGAATGAAAACAATTAGACTTCAATACAGTAAAGATAGAAAGCGAATAAGCAACTGTTGAAACTAACTAGATCAGCAAGAAAGATGGGACGAATCACATGAAGACAGGAGGTATAACAAAAAAAAACATGAGGAAAAACTTACCAACTTAAGCAGGAAACAGACAAATTAAAACTCCAAGTCAACAGCCTATATTTGACTTTTTTGGTCTAATTCAGCCTACTTTAACAGGGATTGTTTGGCTCTCTTGGACTGTTCTGACAACCAAGGATTATAATATGCATGCTTTTTTTGTGTTGTAATGAATTATTATTGAAACATAAATGATGAGATTATCTGAAAAGTGAAAATTTGAAAACAATGTTTAAACCCAAGATCTTTAAATCTCCAAATATAAACTCTGATATTACTAAGAACAAGTTATTTCTGTTCTTACAAATCATACAAAAAGTATGTGATTTTAACCATCCATTACTCTTCTATTCTTTAATCAGCTGAACCCTCACCACAGCATCAGAGCCCAACAACAGCAGATGACCAAGAAGATACAACTCAAAAAGCACAACCTCAGGAAGATAGTGAAGGTGGGGAGGTTACAGCAACACCTGGGGAAGGTGCTCGAGAGGATGTGACCCTGTTACTCACAACTGTTTCCATAGAACTGATCCCAGAGGAGCCAGAGGCCTCAACTGAGGGACCCTCTGTGGAAGAATACCCCTTTGGAGGGAGTGCGAATGGCACTCTGATGCCTACTTTTACCACCAGAGAGTTAGAGCCCATTGGTTCAGGGATGCTGCCAACCCTTCCTGAGAAGGAGGAAGCCTCTCCTACGGCCCCTGTTGGCAAGCCAGAGGAAGCACAACCTACAACTGAAAATGAACAACAGAACGAGGCAGCAGAGCCTGAAGGAGAAGATGACAGAGCAGAGAGTAAGAAAAAAACAAGCCAAAATCAATTAACACACAGCCGCTATGAGTCAGATCACATGTAGAGCTGTGAGTTTAAAACCCACTGAAGTATTCAGGATTTTTGTGAAATAAAAACACCTGCCATGTAATCCGTTCCGGTGAACAAGACTTGCAATAAAAAGCACCTCTGTTGTGCTAATGATGTTTTTGTGGAGGCTGTATAAAAAAGAGCAAATGCTAATTCAATTAAGCATTTTTTATTCCGTTATGTTGTAAACTGTATTTGGTCTTCCCTTTGTATTTGCAAAAGAGTAATCATAGAGAATGGAAAGACTCGTAAAAATTTATATTTAAAATGCAAAAAAACATAATAAAAGAAAAGCACCTACTGCCATTCAGTGCAACAGGTTTTGGGAGGACAGAAGTTAACTTTAAGAACATGACGCCCCCTTGTGTTGCATTAAGCGTGGAGTGGATTTTTACTAGATCTGCCTCAGTGATTTTTTTCTGTGTCCCTGACTGCCAGTATCATCATATCCAGCTAATACATCTAATGAATAAACATGTGAATCAAAAGCACTAAAACATGTACAAAGTTAAGTTTAATGTTCAAATAAATTTTAAAAAAGCAACTTTGTTATTATGTGGTTTGCAGTATCTGGTGCCACAAAGCCTGCAGCCTCACACTGAGATGATAAATGCATTTTTCATTCAAATTAATGTGAAAGACATTCTCCGTGAAACAGTCTTATACATTTATGTATGTCATCTAGATTTGTGTTTTAAACATGTTTTTTATAGGATAGGATAGGATAGGATAGGATAGGTTAGGATAGGATAGGATAGAATAGGGAACTTTTTAGCTCAATCTATCAGTGATTTGGCCGAATCCAAGATGGTACGGATGTTTAACTATTGTTTTATTTGACATGCAGCTCAACCACCACAGCAGCCTAATGACAGGGGACGTGTTCTGGGTCCTGCTGTGCCTGGTCAGGATGAAAAGGAGAGCAACGATTCATCAAGTGAGCAATCACGTTACTTCACATATAACTCGAACACCCTGAGGTCCTCAGTGGTTGCAGTCAAA
>JAPZDZ010000023.1:9231960-9243340 GCA_029783805.1 Acanthurus tennentii | reverse complement strand
GTGTGTGCTGCTGTTGCCAAGAGAAACACGTATGACTGATTACTTTATTATCTGATACTAATTGAGCTGTCATGTCAAATGTTTAAACATCAACATTACCCCCCTGATTCTCAGTCGAATTGTTCACAGCAGTCGATAGCAAGTCTTCCAATTTTCACATATTTCGTTGCAGACTGAGGGATTGCAAGAAAAATCAATAATAAATTAAAATGTGTCTAAATGTGCAATGTGCAGCTGGTGTGGCAAACAACAGACCCTGATGATCACACCCAAAGATGGCGGCGAAGGGAATGGGGCAGCAGCATCAGCATCCAGCTCCCACGCCCAGGAGAGAGAGCAGGAAATGGTGACCCTCATGAACAAGGAGAAGATCCAAGAGAACGGCAACACAGAGGAGTTCACCGTTATCACACTAGAGGAGTCACCGGATAAAGAGCAGCTGTAAAGAGAGGAGCGTAGGGAGAGGCAGACAGGAAGGCATGGGTGAGGGTAGAAGGGGTAGGGTGAGGAGATGTTTGGGAGATTGGGCGGGTGGGGCTCCAGACACTGAGAGTAAAAATCTTCTTTGGTGGCCAGCACTGAATGGACACTTAGTAAGCCTGAATATGTGTGTTGTAAAGAAAGATTGTCTTACAGGGGTACAAAGCCTCACAGTGGGACCAGGTCTTTCAAACCAGCATGTGCAGCATTTGTCTATAATGTCAGGTTAGTTAGGACTGAATGCATGGTGGGGTATCATGCATTGGTGCATAGCAGGGTGTGTGAATGTGTTTTGTGTCAGTTCTGTGTGTGTCTGTGCGTTGTTGATGATGGGGCTGGACATAATTTGGCTTTAAAGGGAGGTGATGGTGAGGGTCTAATTTGTTAAAATGACAAAAAATACTTTTTTTATGGAATTGGTGGATTTTAAACTGTAGGGTCTTTTGCCTAAATAGGAAATAATAAATGATTGGTGAAAGCTGGGTTATTTAATTTGACATACATCATATTGAAAATATTGTTTTCAGCAAAACAACCCATGATGTTTTCCATGTGTTTCATTTCTTTGTTTCGTTTGTTTACTATTGTAACCTTGTGTATATTTCAGACATTGCCTGTGGACTGGACTTTGGTTTTTCCATTTTCAAAAAACCTGGGGATGTCACAATCTTAATTTATGCAGCTTTGATTCCCTTTCCTTATTCTCTGTATATAAAGTATATGTTTTGGAAATGCCTTAGCAATAGCTGCCAGTGCTTTGTGTTGTTTGGTAGGAAGGGGACCTGTATCCCTTTCAAATCAAGGAATGTGTTTGTTTTTCCAAGAGTTATTTAATTAGAAACAGCACCTCAAAGGTTAACAGTTAAGACTGGATATGGCAATAGTCAAAGTAAAGTGAATATTGTATGAATCAAGTTGATGTAAAGCATCCGAAACTGTGGAATTGATGCACCACTGAAGTCAGTTGATAAGGTATACATTTACATTGAGTTGTGAATATGATGATATGAAGTCCCTGATGTTATCCTGAGGATAAGCAGAATGATAAAGATTATGTATACATACTATATACACAGTGTGTACATTTGGAAAACAAAGAAAGAGCGAAAGCAAAAAAAATTGGATACGGCAGATAAACAATTTTTTAAATGCAAGATATAAGCTCAATGGAGACAAGTGAGTGACAGTGGCTCGGCTTTGAAGCTTAACTACATGGCACATATGATAATGGGAGGCCCATGTGCTGTAAACATGTAACAATGTAATGGTTTCTTCATAAGAAAGAGGCTGTGACAGCATTGTGCGCCACTGAGGGGGAGGGGTGCAATGAATGAAGCTAGTATGCTTGCCTAGGCCTCAATGTGCCGGTCAACCTGTACATTCACACATGTAAACAACATGCTGCAGTTTTTTCTACTGACCTTCTCATCGGTGAAATATATCATAAATTGTGTCATATCAATATTATTCTCTGTGTGAAGGCTAATTTCTCCCTGTTTTTAGCATAAACGCTGAATTATATACAGCGATTGCAAATGGATTTTTGTTTTATGACTTGTTCTGTTTATTTCCTGCTTTTGCTCTTATATGATTCATTTTGAGAAGTAGCAAATGTACTAGTCTAGGCTGGTTTTATGACAGATTAACAAAAATACATTGCTGAAAAGATTTGTAAAGTCATAAACAAATAAATGTGTATAGAAAAAGGATGTGCAGGAATGTGGTGTTTGCTCACTGATTAATCTTTATGTGTGGAGACAAAAGGAAACGAGAGAATGGCGTGACGGGGAAAGTGAATGGTTACATTGCCCCCACATCTGAGGAAGTGAGGTTTCCATGGCACCATGGTCATGATGTGAGAATATGTTGACACAGGAAATGAAGGCTGAGATAAATAGATAAAGACAGCCATTTTGGTGGCATCTTTCCATACACTGTTAAACTGGAAGGAGCACAGTAAAAACTGTCTCTGCTAACCAACACTGAAAAGAACACAATTACACCCTATTTAGCATGCATTTATTATGCAGTTCACTCAGTCATTAAATACTGTTCAAAAGCTGCCACAGCAAAGACCAGCAGCTGTGTAAAAAATCATTCCCGTCTGGAGAAGAACATGCATTCATTGTGAACTTGCTTCTCATTTTTTAATATATTCTCTTTTAGCATGAGCTTTTATCTTTGTGTGATGCAGTGGAGACTGATGAGAATACACTAAATATCCAAAAGCTATATATATATATATTATTGACTATATATTAATGACTTTTTATTGTTTTGTTTTAATATTTCAGTAAATTATTGCTTAGTTTTATAATTTTTCAAATAAAACTGTAACATGCTTGGCTGAAATGATTTACACTTAAGCATTGGGTTAAAACAACAGAGAGTCTTTTTATAGTTATCACCACATTGTCTACACCAGCTCATTCTCAGCCTGAGACCCAAAAAAGAGTTCTAGACCCTAAAATAAAAGTGGTACACACATTACAGACTATTCCATTACCATTGACAAAAGAATGGATTAATTTCCAAATAAATATCTAATTAGAGACAAGCCCTCGGCTCGGGTTGAATGCTTGAAAATCAATTGCAAGATAAAGGCATCAGTTGATGTTATGTTGACATGTGATGTTAGCTAGCTAGCAACACACTAGTGGTCACCAACAGCTACAGGAAGTAGTAAATTCAAATGCTACATATAAGCATGGCTGACTTACATTTCCACGGCTATAACACTGTCTTTTTAGTCTGTCTGTGCAAAGAACAAAATCTTTTAACATTTTATGTCGAGAAGAATCGTTTGGAGAAGTCAGTTACTTTGTCTATTTTAAGGCTCTCATTACCCAACAACACACAACAAAAAATACAAAGAGGCATGTACTCTGCATTTCAAACGAGTTTGGTGAAGTTAACTTATTTAAACCCTCCTCTTTTTGTTTTGACACCATGCAACTGTTCAAAAGTTAATTACAGTTTCTAGTTACAGCCAGATAGTGTGAATTCACTGGTCCAGGCACACAGCCGCTGAGCTGAATGAACCAGCATGAAAGAACCCTTCTCTTAAACTTCAATAAGGAAAATTAATTTATATAAATTAGCACTGAAATGCATTTGACCTGTGAGTTGATGACCCTATAAAAACAGGTCCGTGACACTTTTGGGTTGCCACCCTCAATTCAATTTAATGGATATCCAACTTAACTTTTAATTTTAGTAATAGTACAGTGTCATGCTAACTCTTTTTTATACTCAAACTTCAGTTGCATACATATAATCTTTCCTTTAAAAACAGCCAATAAACAGTTGATTGTCTGTTTCAACCTATTTAGCCCCTAATTTAGTTACTAAAATGATTGTCGATAATATACTTGTGTTATAGATCTTTTTCGTTTGTGGATTTTACATCAATAAAATTAGATTGTCTGGACTATCTGGGAGTCATACTGCCTGAACGGCAGGAATACACATAAAAAAATGTGCTTCTGCGTGTGCATGACAGTTATGTGACATGCAGTCAATAAATGAAAAATGCAGGCAATACTTAGTTATGAATCAACATTTATTAGTTATATCTGTATATGTACACCAAAGGTACAACACTTATTGATATGTAGAAACAGATTTTTATGTATACTGTAGACCAAGGACAGAATTCATGTATTTTTTTGTCTTTTTTTTCTTGATAGTGTATCTCCCCCACATATACGCTCTGCCTTTACATCAAAATTACAACAGCTTTACAAAGAGGGAAGGCCTAGAAAAGTAAGATCAGGAAAGCACGTTGTAGGCAGGAGTGAGACAGGTTATCAGCTCTCTTTAGGAGTTTTTCTTCAAAAAGACATTTCAGTAGAAAAGGACAAGCATGAAAGATACACTGGCTCTTTGTTGAAATACTGCGTCACTCAGTTTCCATTTAGTCAGTACCATTTAGCTCAGCAAGTTCCAGGTGTTTGTGCGTGCATAAAGTTTCTGAGTAGGAAGCAAAAAAGGCAAGCGGAGTAAAGGCAGTTTACCAAGCGGGATTTCTATAAACCTCAATCATGTTGAAGGAACGTCAGAGGTCAAATGTGTGAATATGTGGCATGTAAACAGGGTAACACAGAATCTAAAGATATCTCTAGATATCTATGCCTTGCAGCTTTAAATGCACATGCACCAGGTAAAAAAAGTTGCCTGAGACTAAAGCCAGTTTTCTTCATTAAAAAGACAAAATGGATCAGATGTGTCACCTGAGGAATGTTGCTCTACGCTGTAACAGGCAGCTGAGTGTTCACTCAAATCAACTACTAGGCTGTGTTTAATTCCTTCTAGCCTACATGCAGGGCAAATTTGATCAATTCCTTTATTTTTACTTCCTTCCCTTTCAATAACCTTTACCACAGTAATTCCCCACAAAATAATTCATGTTGCCCCCCCCCATGTCAAACGTGGAACTTTCCCTTGCTTTCTTTCTTTTTCTTCACTCTCTTTCATTCTCTTCTTCATGCAAACTGTGTTTGCTTCAGGATCACTGTAATTTTTACTGTAAAATTCGGCATTGCCACTGAACAGAACAATTATATATTTATTTATGTACAATGAAAATGAATGAACACTTCTTATATCTTCTTGGAACAAACATTCAGAACGCTTACATTAGATTAAAAAAACATATTTATATATTGGTGTGTGACAGGTAAGTAAAACAACTAGTTAACGACTATTAGCGAATAAAAAAAAACAGGCAATTTATTACACGATTTCCTCTCTATACATTTTGTCTAGTCTAATTTTACTCAGGACATAGATGATATTTTTTTCTCTATAGGATTACATTACAGTAATGAAACTATGCTCCTACATACCATTTCAATGCCCCCCAAATGAAAACAAAAGGAACAAACAAACAAACAAACAAACATCTGTTACCTACAATATATACACAAAGTGCAAGGAGGCACTTCAAAATATCATGCTTTTTAAGATAGTGGTGCAAAAAAATCATTTTTATTTTTATTCATGCTTCTAAAACCGTGAGTTTGAACATAATAGTGGTCCAACACTCAATCCCCATTAATAACACTACGGTCTGCATTGTCTCCTTACTGGAGAGATGTTTGTTTTTGTTTTTATTTTTTTAATTCCTGAAGATCACGAGGTTAAAAGATCAGACTCGAGGGGCCTGTTAGGGTTTCAGTGCTGTGCTCTGCAGCCTGCTGATTGCAACTATTAAAATAGTGGCCTTCCAGTGTTTGCAAGTGTGTTTTACATGTGCATGTTTGGATGCATTTGTGTGCATGTCTGTTTTTTGTGTGTATGGTGTGAATCAGTCTGTGCAGAGTGCTCACTGTTGTATCAAAGCACTCTTCTGCTAGCTGAGCTTAGGAAAAAAGCAAAGTGAAAGACATCCTCTGAGAATGTGTTCCAGGAGCTAAAGGACAGAGTGCATTGCTAAGTGGTTTGTTAAATTTCCTAGTGTTACTTTAATTGGCATTTGTTTGAAGTGAACATCTCCAAGGCAAGGTTGTCATTAAGCACAAATGAAAAGAAACAAGACAGGAGAGAAGGACTCTACACTGATAAAAGAAATCAAATCTACACCCACATCACAGAAGTCTCATCTCTCACTCACACAGACTAAAAAAAGACTGACAGCCAGTACTCCAAGCTCTGTTTATGTGATTTCCTAAAGTCATTTGGTTCTATGAGAGGAATGTGTATTTTGTTACCTGGCAGTTGGCAACATTCTGGCATTTTGCATGGGAAGTGTCCATTTTTCTGTGCTTAGTTTCCCAAAACATCTTTGCACCAATATGGACACAGCTGCAGCATCTAGGGTTTGTAGAAACAGTCTTGAGCTCTGGTGGCGAAAATAAATTGTTGCTTACCTTTTTAGGTCTGGCTAAGCAAGAAGCTGGCAAACGAGAGTGTTATCTCAAGGATGTGTTTGTGCATGTCAAGGCTCCATCTGACAGCCGAGCACTGTGCAACTTCTTTTTTTTGACATTTTTCTTGGTGGTTCCCCTCGTGTAATTTGTCTGTGTTCTACAATAAATGTGTCTCTGCTTTCAGATAGAAAACAGGTTGTAGATCATCAACCACTGGAGTACCGACTGAAATGTATTTGTGTGCTTCCTCTACATGCTTTCCAAAGTGACTGTCTTTCATCAAAGATTTAAGTCGTAAACTATCACCATTTCCAGATTTCCAGAGACAAAGTTTTGTGCTGCTAAGAGGGCCTTTTCTTGAAGCTCCAGTGAGCAAGTAAACATTTTAGGAATGCAACATTTTTTCCTTGTAAAACAGTAAACATACAAGCCTGAGTACCTTATGCTGTTCCCTTAGTGTTATCAAAATTGAAATTTAATCTTAAAATACAATGTGTTTGGGCATGGAATGAGAATGTGCATTTATTTTGCCAGCGACTGAAAATTACACTTGTTAGCAATTTGGCTTTAATTGTGCTTCTTTTTTTGTGCTCTCTATGACATCTTCTTTGTGCTTCTATTTACTCTGATGTATCAGTTATTTTTTTATTTGTTTGTTTCTTTAAGTAGTAATTTTGATGCTAATTTTATTTTAATTTCATGGGCTTCAGCAAAGTTTATTTTTGGAGGAAAAGGAAAAGTTTCTTCATTTAAAGTTCCACATTTGGGACAGAGGTTCAGTTCTAAATGGACATCCATGTGAGAGACTGAACAAAAAATGTGTGAGTGACAACATGGAGGCAGTTCAAAGGCCTCTGTGAGTTGATTGATTTCCTGCCTGTTTGGTCCCTATAATTGACTTGGTCATGTTCTTTGCCCTCTCTCTCTCTCTCTTTCGCTCTCTCTTCCGCACACACACACTCTCACTCTCATTCACTCTCTCAAATACTCAAACACACTCCCAAACAAGCTTTCAATATCACTCTGCAAATGGCAGAAAGAGAAAAGGTCCCTGTAGTTCAAAGTGGACCGAAAAAGTAAAACAAAAAGGGCAAATTAAAAAGGGCTCCATGGTATGGATTGTGCTTTCCACAGTAACTGTGCTTGTAGGTTCATCTCTTCACTATTATCCTCCCTACCTCCCACCCTTTCATCAGTTTGCTGAACCTCAGGGATTGTGGGTAATATTGGGCAAATGCAATCAGCTCACAGATGCACTTTCAGAGGCTTTGACAGTTTAAGAATCAAAAGTGATGTTCTCTGCTGAAAGACTGAGCTGAGAAGGTAGAGTAGAAGCTTTGTGCACACAATGAGAAGGTTTTGACAGGAATGTAAAGCAAGGAAGTTCAGTACAAACATTACATTGGTTGTCACGATTAATGCTCTGACTCCCACTCATCCTCTGAAATTAGAAAAATGAATCACTTGTATTTATATGTGTATAAATCTTGGAAGATGATCTCAGTACATCCCATGTTATACAGCCTCTTCTTCTCTTGTCTTATTAATGTAAAACCAAGATGTATTGCTAGGAATAGCTTGTCTAACTTTTTCTCTTCCTTCCCTCCCCAAGCCTTGAAGTATGTTGTGCAAGTATCTGCTATACAGGACATAATTGTGCTCTAACAGGTAAATGTATACCTCTGTTATCATTCACGGTTAAGTGAGTTAGTATTATATATCAGTCAGATAGACAGTTACAAAAATGTTTAAAGGGACTAACAAAAAAATAGAACTAAACAACATATAAAACAATTAGTAGTTCTGTTCGTGTGACTTTTCACTCTTTTTATCACCAGGTAGGAAAGCTTGTGGAGCCCAGGAGCAGGGGATCTCTGTGCTGCCATTATTCATGTTTCCATGGTTCCTCCTCTACAAGCGTGCACTCCGCAGCAGAGCCGTTAGTGGCTGAGGTTACCTGCAAGCAGTCAGCAGGAAAACAAGGCACAGACGGAAAACACAGTTCATTTTTTATAAAGCTTTTGACAAAAGAGTTTGTAGTAACACAACATTCTTGACTCAGTTTTCCCACCTATGAGATATTATAGCTTAAAGTTTTAACCAAACAATCTAACTGGTCAATGAGGCTTACAAAGCTCATAAAGCATCACCATAAAAAAGTAAAACCCTACCAAAGAACTTCTTATACACTTGCTATGTCCTGAATTTAAAAATCATATTTCTGAGGTAAACTTTTTGGTTATCACACATAATAAAAAACATAGTATAGAATGCTATTCAGGACATTTTTTTCTGTAATTGTGTGTGCTGTAGCAATGGTAATACTGGCAATTAAAACATAGCCTCTTTGGGCAGATGTTTTGCAACATGCAAAAATTAACAAGTATTACTGTAACTCCTGTATGATTACTGATGATCATGCTAAGACTGGACTTGTTTTTCACTGACCTGGGAACAGATCACACATTCATGATGATGAAAAACTCAGAAAGCAATAAAAGAATGTACAAACAAATAAACAGTGAATAAAATACATTACACAAAAAACAAGGTACAAACACTAACTAATGAATGCATTATTAGCTATTTTGCAAGCAATCTACAGTGTTTTCTGACAGTAGTGCTTGAGAACAGGGTTAGAGACCAAGACATACTATTTACAGGCAAAGACCAGAAAACAGAAAATAAAAAAATAAAATTAGTCATGGAGATACTGGAAATAGCGAGCCTTTGTGTCACATTTATATGCAAATGTCTGTTGATAAATAAAGACAGGAGGTTATAACTTTTTACTATGGACAGATTACTTGTCTGACAGGTTGTCAGTGTTGCTAGGCAACATCTTTCATCCTTTAATAAATTAATAGACTCATCAGTAGACCTTTCTGCATGAGGGTGTGTGTGTTTGTAAGTGTGTCTCAGTGTCAGGGAACAAGCTCACTGAACTCCCATACACTGAATTATTCTAAAAACCTGAAATCCATTTAAAGACTGCATCCGAAGTGCAGTATGTTTTACATCACAGGAGTTCCTTCATAGCTTTTGATTTCACAGTACAGTTCTCACAATGTGCAGAAATAGCTGGTGTTAAAATGTTAAATCACCAGTGATGACTCAGTCACACTGTGGTTAATGTGTTTATGAACCACTTATTAGTTGTGACACTTAATCTTTGCATTTTGAGTCCTAAAGGGAAAGCCTGACCCTTTGGAAATAAACCTGTTAAACAATTAAAGTCCACTGCATTTTAGGATAAAGCAATATGAACAACACTAGACTTTAAGCCTAACAAAAGAAAAATAAGGACTAAAAGGATTACAGAAAAGGGAAGAGATTATTCCATCAAGATGGCTTTTTGGAAAAAAATTAATGTAGTGTGAACTTTTGATAGATAGGAGAGCTGCTAAATAATTCCTCAGGGTCATAATGAGGATAATCTGGTGCTGCCTTTTGATTTAAAGCCAATCTCCAATGAGTAACAGTCATAAGATAAAGCTGATTTATCCCTCCTTTTCATGCACTGAACTTGAATCATTTTTCAGTTTGTTTAATTTTGGAAATCTTTTGGCAAGAGAGCTCATTTTGAACAGTTGTTCAACGCAAAAGCTGCTATTCCAGAAGAACGAACTACATACATACACATGCATCTGTTGTCCTCTTGCTTCACTTCCACTGGGAAGTAACAGTAGGTGTATATACTTTATTATGTACAAAGATGCAGTGAATAAAAACAAACAGGGTCATGCAAAAGTGCAGGGTGAGCATGCGACAGCAAAGAGGGTTATATACAAGTCTCTATGTCCGTAAGCATTAATTGTACCTTGCATTCATCTACTACGACAGAATTGTTAGCAGTGGCAGAAGCAGTTGTGGTTGCGGTAGCGGTTAAGACGCACTGGTTGGAATTGTTTTCGTGGTGGTTCTTCATGTCATCGTAGTAAGACTGGGTCTTAGTCATCATTTCAATATCGTCTGATTTAGCTGCATGTGCGTCCAGCTCCTCAAGCTCCGCCTTGGACATGTGGTACACGATGCCTGCACCGTAAGAGTCACCCACCACGTTAACAGAGGTCCTGAACCGATCCCTGTGGAGAAAAATGGTGGTTTTGATGCTTTTCCATACTTTTTATATAAGAAATAATAAGAAGAAAAAAAATAGGAAAAAATGCTAGGAGGGATTTCTAGATACACAACAATGTAGAAGCAAAGAAAAAATATAAGTTTCAAACCACAATCTTGTAAAACTCACAGCAACCAGTCAACAGCCACCAGCAAACTGATGTCCTGGGTTGGCAGGCCAACAGCAGTCAGGATCAAAAGCATAGTCACCAGGCCAGCACTGGGAATACTGGCTGCTCCAACACTGGCCAGGGTGGCTGTAAGACTGGAAGAAAACAGCAACATTCTCCTTCAGTCACATTCCTCTGACCCCTGTAATGACCTAAACCACCTAAACACATCCTCAACAAGCAACACTCCACTCTGCCACAACTCCTCAGACACTAATAAACAGGAAAATGCTACACACCACAGAGACGGATGAGCACATGCAGTCTCAATGGTACTTATATAAAGAGGCCCAGAGTGGATCCTCCACTGCAAATGAAGAGTGGTTTAAAAGTGGGAGATGCAATGTTTAATTTGAGGGTTTCCTGATTGATTTGCTGTAAAAATGTCAGGCTGAAGGTCGTCTATCCTTGACTCACTCTATTAACAGAAGAGCATTTGGGAAAGATAGTTACAGACACAGCTCTAGCACATGTTGTTGCCTCCTCCTGGTGGTTTATCAGAGCCACAGTCTTTTCTCCAAAGTTGCTGCTTTGAACCCTAATGCTTTTTTTGTTCACTGTTGACTCTATTCTGCCGCTGTGTTTGTCCTCACTTATTAAGAGTTAACTGTGTTTGCTGAACTTCATCTTCATGGATCCACTTAAACCATCTTTGAAAAGTAGGAAATACATTTCTTACTGTAATGAAAATAGCTTTTCTTGAACCACAGTCTGACTTCTGTGTGCAGTCAAGTAAGAGCC
>JAPZDZ010000023.1:9214369-9231950 GCA_029783805.1 Acanthurus tennentii | reverse complement strand
AAATACATTTCTTACTGTAATGAAAATAGCTTTTCTTGAACCACAGTCTGACTTCTGTGTGCAGTCAAGTAAGAGCCCATTTAAGGCATCTGTTTTTACACGGGGATTGCTTAAATGTCATGGAAGGTTTCATTATCTCACAACCTTGATGCTGGCATTTCATACGAAGTATTAACTATCATGGGTGTCTTCTGACCTGACAGTGACAATCTGACCAGGGTCAAGCTGGATGCCATTCATCTGGGCAATGAAGATGGCTGCAACAGCCTCGTACAGAGCAGTTCCATCCATATTGATGGTGGCACCAACTGGGAGTACGAAACGAGTGACTCTTTTGTCAATGCCCAAGTTCTCCTCCAGACAACGGAAGGTGACGGGCAGTGTACCAGCACTGGTGGAAAAAATCAGAGGAAGGTACATTATACTTTGTATGAATTGGATAAATATCAGGAAACATCTATACATTTATTTTAGGGCTGTCAGTCAATTAAAATTTTTAATCACGATTAATCGCATTAGTGTCCTGAGTTAACTCAAAACAATGCAAATTAACGCAAATTAATTAAATTTTTTTTACCCTGCTCTATATGTAACTTAACAAGATATTCATTGTGTTTCTTATACTCTAGGAAAAATTGGAGAGGATAATAATAATTCTTTTGTGGAAATATTCTATTTTAATTTTCATTGGAACATTCCAAACAATTACGTACTCATACTGTCCATATACTCTCCAATCATGTGGTATTTAAGCCTGGACGTGCTCCGGTGGTAACTTAGTTCACATTTACATTAAATACAAATTACTTTTTTTTTGTCCAGGGAACCATCCGGCAAAACTTGAAAGCTAAATTTTCCGTTTAGGAGTCCCTTTTCTGTACCAATCTCTGCTTTGTAACTGTTTGCGATGTTATTTTAGCGTCACTTCCTGAAACTACGGGAGCTCGCAAGGCACAGACTGTGCGTGCGTTAATCGCGCGTTAAAAAAATTTGTCGAAGTCGAAGTTACGCATTATTAACGCGTTAACTTCAACAGCCCTAATTTATTTTGATGCTGACCTGGACGCTGTCCCCAAGGCAGTGATCCAGGCCTGGAAGATCCCCAGGAAGAAGGTAAAAGGGTTTTTCCTGACAATGACAAAGTAGATGCTCGGCAGGAAGATTGCTCCATGGATGATGAGGCCAACAATCACAGTAATCATATACATGCCCAGCTGCCTGGCCACCACCTCGAGGTCCTTGATGGAGATGATCTTACCACAGATGAGACAGGCAATACCAAAGGGAGAGTACCTGATGAGACAAGACAGCATTTGTTACTCTGATTAATTTATCCCTATATACATATAATAACAATTTGTCTGGACTCAAATTCTTCATAAAGCTTTGATCTTTTAAAATGCCGAAATGACTTGAGAAATAACTTTGCATTAACAGTTATTTCTGACTCAAAGCAATTAAGTGAGTTTAAAATGAGTCAATGAGATTCTTAAGTGATACTAACCACATGATCATGATGACAAGTTTCATCACAATCTCATTGAGGATGTTGAAGAATTCAATCATGAGTCTGGCCTTCTCTCCCATCTTGCCCATGCAGATGCCAAATGCAATAAAGAAACCAATCAGACCTGTGGCAGAGAGTCATAAATGTGTCAAACTCTGAATGCCAGTGTTGACTGGTGAGATGAATTAGTGTTCAGAGATGAAAGGTTTTACATTTACAGACAAAAAAACATTGGGTTTATCCAGATGTTTAAAGTTCTGTAAATGTAATATTGAAAGCATCATTTTATTTTAGCCTTAACAGCATGCACCTGTGAGTGAATGTGTTGGTTGGCCAGTCTAACAGTTTAATTTAGACTGAAGTATCTCAATAACTATTCGATAAATTACCATGAAATTTGGTATGATGGATACTCATGGTGGTCTGAGAATGAATTAACAAAGAATAGGTGACACCATGACTTTTTTCTTGTGCCACAAACAGTTCAAAGTTTTCCCTTATCCTGAAAAATATCTTCAATGGATTATCAAGACATTTGGACATCCATTCACCCATCAGGACATCAGTATTTCCCATTTCAATGTTGTTGTTTTTTTTGGAGATCCTTTAGCTTTTCCAAAAGCCACCAAAAGGTTTAGACGTGTGGTTTTGAAAGACTGGAAAGTCTCAACAACCACAGGACGCCATCCTCGGGGTGGCAAACCCACAGTCATCAGGTAGAAAAATTAAACATGTGTTGCTGTAGATTTTTTTTTATGATCAGATATTCACAAAACTAATTACATTCCAATCAAGTGTTCCAATCAAGCTGTACTTCGCGTTAAGTGTTAATGCTGATGTTAGCCTGTAACAAAGGCTAAACTTTGATAGTAGACATGCTAAAAATGACACATGCTAACATTAGCATTACATTCTGGTGGTGCTTAAATACAAGCTCACAGAGCTGTTAGCATTGCTGTGGACTCTCTATCTTGAGAAATGTTATGTTTTTATATACTGAGGATGTTTTTGGTTGGTTACATACCCAGAACATTCATGCCACTTTTGAACTGCAGGGACTTTTTGACAATGAACTGGGGCTCCTTGGTAAGGTTTGCCACCAGGCCCTCCACAGTGGTGGCATTGACATCCTCCTCAACAACCACCTCCACTTTCTTTGTTACCGTCTGGATCTGAATTATGGAAAGAGAAGATACTAGTGATGAGTTAGATGACATGTAGTGGATTCATATAGCCTGTGACACACCTTATGAAACAAGGCCAAACTCAACTCAGCCTTCTTTATTACTAATAGGCATTTGGATTTCTCTGTCAGTTAATCCACTCAAACAAGACCAACAGTGACTTACAGGTATTGCAGACAGACTTTCTAATCTTCTAATCCATGCACTGACATTCAAAGTTCAGCTCTGGGCCATTTGCACCACCCTGTTCATTTCATTTTCCATTACCTGTTGAAAACAAGCCTGCACCAGGTTCTCAGGGAACAAGTTCCTGATCAGATCAAAGAAGGCATCCAAGCTTGACACATCATCATTTTTCTCGCCCTCGCCCAGATTCTCCTTCAGTTTAGGATTGCCAGGATGAATCACCAACACCAGAATGACTCCCAGGATAGCAGCAATAACAGTGGTGGACATGTAATAGACCATAGCTCTGGTGCCCAGGCGACCACTGGATTTGGCATCCAAGCCGGCCAGACCTACAGCCAAAACAAGCCAGAACGAGTTAACCTGATAATTACCTGGATATATTGAATGAAGTTATTGACTCAATTCTACAGGCCATGAGGCCTGGATGCACAAAAACATTTGCAGATTATATATGTACTGGTGTTTTTTTAATTAGATGAAACTATTATCAATTTAAATTTCAGTTTCAGGGTTATAGTTTAAACAAAGCATTTTCTTTGTGTCTATGTAGTAGCAGTCTAATAAAAGTGAGTGGTGTGGATGAGGAATTTAGTGTTTATTTGCCCTTGAAAATATCTTTTACTATTAAGAGCTGCCCGCTTTTAGCAACAAGTGCATTACTACAAAATGCACCAGCAAAATGTAAATGGTTTGCAAAATTATTTCAACAATATAACATTGCACCTGTGATTAAACTGGAGATGATGAGCGGCAGGATCAACATCTTCAGCATCCTCATCAGGATATCTCCAGGAAAGGCAATCACCATGACGATATCTGGATGGATTGGGGAGGCAACACGAAGCAACATCCCTGATACAGCTCCCAAGATCACACCTGAGGTGAAAGGAAGAGTGTGAATGAGTGAAACTGTTGCATACAATGTGTTTGTCATAGAATAGAATCTGGAAAGATTGTCAGATATCACATTTAAATCTGTAGTTTCCCAAATGAAAGCCATTGTTTATAAATGCATTCTGTGCTAATGGTAAGGACTTAGACATATTCCATGAAATACCTCAATGACCAATGTTTTTTTTTCTTGAGGAAGGTTTAATAGCTGACAACTGTCTTATAACATCAGTTGTTTGGAGCTGTCTAACAGGCTGACTGTTACATAAAGAGGGCAGTGGGTTGAGCAGATAAATCAAAAACCTGCTAAGCGAGAGTAAAGCTCATGGGGGATTAAGATCAGATCTTTGAGGAGGAGGCAGCATGTTTGATTCCATGGTGAAGCATCTGTAATCTCTGTAAAACCCCAAATGTTTTTGAGGATTTTTTACTTTGTGATAGAGCAACTAAAAGAGACTTTCACTAGGATTCTTTAAAAGATGAGGAGGTAGTTGTCCCTGATTTCATATTAACCTTGTGCTTCACAGAAAATTTTAACTATCCTATGTGCTCTTTTGCTACCCAACCAATCCTCTGTCCTTTATTCACTCTCTAGAAGCCTATAAACTGTGACATTTTAAATATCAGCCCCTCCAAAACAAAGCCACAGTTGACCCTTGACATATGTCTCTTCCAACTAACAATTCTTTTTTTGCCACAGCATTTCCCCACAAAAATTAAAGATGACCCCTGTGTGCTCTGACCCCCTTGAAGCTCTTCCTACCAGGCTCTGTGGTTGGCCTCTGTGTCTGTTTGTCTCACACCAGACAAAACTCCAGCATCCCCCCCGTGACTGCACTTCCTCTGCTACCCCACCACTGCCAAAGATCACACAGCCTAAGACCTTGTTTAATAACACAAACTTAAATTAGAAATTCCTCCAGCATTTTTAAAATATAAATGTACACTGTCGTCTGTGCTTTAATCTATCCTCCAGTCTAGCAGTATTCTGTGGATTCTGCACACCCATTGGTTTTGGATGGCACTTGACGTTTTGTGCCTTCTCTTTGGCCCATTTGCAATTTCCCATTCAGGCTTTTATCTGCCAAGTGACAGATGATCAATGATCATGCTGGCTCACTTGCTTTGCGAGAGTCCTGCCAAGTGGGGTGAGATGTACACATTACACATGCTCACACAAACACACATCTCTGCAAGCAGAATACAGATAGAGAAGCATGCATTCGACAAAAGAATGAATGCACATACATATATTGTATGCATTTGTAAAGTTTTAAATGGTTCACAGGGTATATGTGTAAATGGCAAGATAAGGAGAGACCACATAGCTGATGGACACAACACATGATACATGATATGTGCTGGTTACACACAAATCTAATCTAAGAATAATAACCAGAAATTGCATCACTGCTTTCCTGCCTTTTCTTCATTTCTTCTTTTCATTAAATCTCCCCCTGTAGGACACTGAGCTGCTGCTAAAATCACATTGTTTTTTTATGCACCGTCAGAGGCTGCTTGGGTGTCCAGTGCTGCAGAGAGCTTTTGATCGCATCAAGTGGCACATGGCTGGGGAAGGTCGGGACACCCAGTCATCTCACTGTCTGGTACACTAAGCAAGCACAGATGGCATCTTCTTCTCATGTTATGAGCAGGCTGCATAATTGAACTCTGAGTTTACAGAACACTGAGCTCAGTGGTGGTCAGGGCCCATCTTTAACGTGCCCTTTTTTATATTAGGTGTTGAGGGGAAAAAAAAAAAAGAAAGACAGAAATAAAAACACAGCAGTTATGAGTTGACCTACCGAGGACGGTGAGTGTGAGCAGAAGGTTCTTGAACATCTTGGAGCAGATTAGGGCACATTTGGACTGAGGCCGGGCCTCAATGGGCTCCAGGTGACTCTCATGCATCCTCACCTCAACTTGTTTAGGCATACTGTTGGCACTGAGACAGAGAGAGAGAGAAGAACAAATGAAACATTTCCCATTCCCAAGTGGAAAACCATTCTACTGAGAACCTTCAAAAACACACACTTGGCCATACAGCATTACTTTTCATCATGTAAAAATAATCTTTTAAGCCAGTTTCTATATTCACCATGAAAAAAAAAACAAAACAAGGTTATGCAATAAATTACAAAATACAGAAATTAGATATTTTAAAAATGTATCATGAATGTATCAAAAACAGCTAATTATAAATGTTATGTATTCAAGTGTGCTGCCAAGCTGTCACTCCAACACTGCTGATGGTTCCTATAGCTTCCAACAGATGGAAGCTCACTACAAGCTGCTGCTTATAATTGCAGTCTTTAGGGACAAGACTTGAGACACGGCATCTCAAGTCAGTTTATTAAAAACTGAAAATCTATTTATCCTTACTGTACAGAATTTTATCAGAGATTTTTGCCATGTATTTCATAAATAGTAATTTCTTGAGGTTCTGTCCAAATCCCAAAAAATGTCTACACATTATGTACACTATGTATTTTAAGTATACAAGTTTCAAACCCAGGTAATTTACTGTCACATTAAGATCCAAAATGTTACCCAGTCATGCCAAATGCATGATTTTTAATGAACTACTGTTTGAGGTTGTTCACAATGTAGACAAAAATCCCCTGCTCAGCATCTGGAGATTTCTATTTAAAAATGAAGGAAAATTGAAATACATGCAACTCTGACAGTACAGATATTTCCTTTTTTTTAAACAATCAAACCTTTATTTAACCAGTAAGTCCCACTGAGATAATAAAAAAAAAATCCTTTTCAACTGAGCCCATTTGATAAAGTACAGGAAGAGGTAACAAAATGCTTGTCAAGACTTAACATACTTATACATTATCACTCACAGTTATGTTTTATGCCAGAGCAAATTTAGAAGCACTCAATACCTCACACAATACAACAGTAGGAAGAGAGAGCTCAGTCATGCAGTCTAATTAATTGAAAAAGCGGTTTCCTATTAAAAGCAGCACAAAGCAGTTTCCTGTGGTGCCATGGAGGTATGAATGAGTTTGTTAGCGCTATGAGAGCCAGCTGTGTCTGTCACGTGCCAGAAAGACAGGTGTTCAATAGCTCAGCAGGGAAAGTGACTGAGAAGGAAAAAAGAAAAAGAGACACAGCAGCTTTATTGTCTCCCCAACAAGTTGCAGGAATAATCTATCAAACTGTTGTCACTTGGTTTGACATTTTCTTTTGTCTATGAGGAAATAGAAATGTCTATATTTTGCTATTCATCAACAATAACCCAATGAAGAAGTCAGCTGTGATGAATTTTAAAGAGCCCCCCCCAAAAAAAAACTATGACTGACCTTTCACCTCACCCCTGGGGTTCAGGCTGAAAACTCACAAAGGGAAGCCACAATGGTGAAGTTTGCCACCCCCACCCCCGGCATCTTTAGTTGCATAATGATGTCAGAACACTTCATAGATATCAATCATGTTGGCTGTCAAGTTTCTTTTTAAAGCTGAGACTACATCAAAGCAAGACAGGGAGCTCAAATCAATAGGAAACTCCCTCCCAACCAAAGGCTCTTTGTATGTTATTGTCGTTGTGTAAGTGGTCACTAATAATTCCACTTGAACACACATACAGACACAGACTCACACTTTTTGTGTGATGAGAACCTGGTTTTAAGAGGACCAAATGGTCAGCTTGAAGGCTTACAGCTGGAACAGTCCTCTCTCTCCCTCTTAATTATTTTACAGGAAAGTGTGAAACACAGAGAATGCAGCAGGCAAACAGTAGCCACCCTAACAGTCAACCTCTGTGTTGTTTTCTCCTTAAAATAAGGCTGAATTAATTCATAAAACCCCAGAAATAAAACGCTGACAAATTTGCATTACCATGTAATCTCATTCCATAAGAGTGATGAGTGCTGCTAATTGAATTTCAGCCTTTTCTCTCACTTTCATTATTTTTAGCACTGAGGGAGAGAGAGAGAGAGAGGAAGCAGACGCTGGACATCACCGAGGTCGGATATTATTCTGTCATGATCCTCTCATTAGCGCTAGTCTCCCCAAGTCAGAGACAGATGAGTGAGTGGGCTCGAGAAAGATGAGAATGAAAATGTACAGCGAAGATTAATCAGTTACAGCGGAGAAGTTTCATTTTAAAACAGTAAGAAATAACAATGTTTATTATATCACAGAATAATTTTACTGGATGGAAAATCTTCCCTGCTTATGCATAATTTTGGCTTTCATTAACAAGACATGAACTTAGAATTAATTTTCTCTGCCCTACAGGATAACTCTGAGCTTTTTAAGTTTTCAGCATCCATTGACTTAAATAGATCTGAGCTGCTTTTTTAAGAAACTGTGAATACAAGAAATGTCGCAAAGATGATACCTCATAAATTTTATTTCTATTAAAGTGGGATTCTATGACTAAAAAGTTCCACAGAACCTTATAATTCAAAAGTCATGACATTCACATTTAGATACACGTAGATCTGCACCCACACACATGCATTTAAACACTGACTCTCCTGCGCAGCCTCTAATGGGATCATCTTATGAACCGGTTAATCTTGGCCGAGGGCTTAGTCAGATTAATTGCATTACAGGACCGTAAAGCCATGAAGAATTAATGAAGGCCTTAATAAAATAACACCTGGTGTCAACCCAACTGAGAGATGTTCAAATTCAGTGAAGTTAGTGAGCTTTCTTCATATTTCCGGCTGGTGTGCATTAAAAGATAACACATTTTCACTTTTACATTAAAAAGTTAATTGCTTAATAGCTGATGAATCATTTAGTGGCTGACACAGTAAAACAGAAAATTTAAAAGCAGCAAAAGTATTTTATGCCCTGAACTGTGAATGGGATCCATATTACTTACTTCATTTCTGTTGGAGTTGAGGTAAGTGCTATATACATTGACCAGGTCAAATCTTCAGCCTTTGGTATTTCAGAGTCAATCAGAACGAGAAATTGTTAATAGGATCCCAACTATTCCATCCAAAAATGTTTCCAGTTGACAGCAGATAAGGTCCCAGGTGCAGCCGGCGGCTGAAGAGCACCAGAGCTCCGCTGACAGCTAGCAGCTCTCAGCTGTCGACCAGCTCATCCAAAGCATCCAGAGAGGAGCTACACACCAACACAGCCCAGACGACAGCTTCAGTCAGAGCCACAGCAACCTGAAATGCCCCATCCTGATGTCTGCATATCCCCCTCAACCCCCACCCCCTGACTCCACCACCACCACCACCACCGCCACCACCCACAAACAGCTACACACCAATACACACACAGAGCACATATACACATAGCACATACACACCTCTAACAAACCTAGAAATAAATAAATAACTAAAAAGAAGAAATGGAGGGAGGAGTCAATATCTGAGCTTAAGAGCCAAATCCCACATGGACCCTCCATTCCCCGGGTACAGTAATCCCCCCAGAGAGCACGCTCCCAGACACGTCCATCTACATGGGATAGTGAGGCAAAGGCCAGGCTGCTTGAGATGAGCATGATGATGCCCGCTAATGGCACAATAGAGTCCGTGGTGCTTTGTAAGAAGCCGCTTGCTGAAAGAGGAATAAACGACATAGGAATGATGAATGGAAGATTTAGCATCTATAATGTTGCCTTATCGGGGCTTTGAGTACATCCTGATGGACAGCAGAAGGAGGGTTAATGTTTGCTGATCTCTATAGTTAGGCCACAGCATATTATGTCATTCTTGATGAGAATGCCGAAGAGCATAAATTATGTGGTATACTTTGACTGTAAATGGTTATGTCACACACGGCATCTTGTCCAAATCATGAGATTCAAAGTATGTAATGTCCTCAATAACCTAAAAAGTACTCATTTTAAAAAGGGCTGCAGCTTATGCCTTTTAAGACATTTGCATAATAAGGTTCACACATACAAGTCACACACACTCTTAACGTATAGATTTACATATTCCCACTATTCAGTAAAACTCCAAAGCACAAATAACTGACGTGGTTCATGTGAGGATGGTGTCATGCTGATTTCCCTGTAGTCTCCCAGCAGCATGGGACTTCTCATTGCATTGAGCAGTATCACATTATTCTAATTAGGGAAATGTGTTGGAAAGCTATTTCCTCTTCAAACAAATGACCAACCGCACAACAAAAGCCAGAGGAATCCCGTTTCTGTCAGCAAAGGTTGTGTCATGAGAAATCACTCATCCTAAATCCCTTGACATGTCATACTCATTCAAAGGGCCCTCTCAGGAAAGAGGGAGCATTTTCGGGATGAGAGCAGGACAGAGAAGAAGGGGTTACAGGGGGGAGGAAGAGGGACACTGGGGGGAGAAGGGGGTACTGGGGTCACACCAGCACCTCTCAGCCAAAAGAGGGGCCTGTGAGGGGAAGGCTGAGGCAGCCATCCCTGCTCTTGGCTGGTACCATGTGAAGCTCTCTGCTTCCTCTCTCTTCCTTCTGAGGGGCTTTGTTTCACACGCAAACAGTGGCAGTGGCCCCAACTCGCCCGGCCAAGCACTGCATCCAAACTGGCAGGGGTGAGAAAAGAAGGGAGGGGGTTCCAACGGGAGGGGAGTATAAGGGTATAGTGAGGAGGGGGGGGCAGTGGGCATGTCCAGAATGCCAGTTCTTTCAGGCCACTGATGTCATGCCTGTGCCCACCGTGGGAGAGCAGTGGAGGGACCAAGGCGCCCCTTTTTCTTTCCCCCTCCACAGTCTCTTTTTCCAGGATGAATGAATCTTTCAGAAGCTGCAGCCCATTGTGTCCCATAATCGACGGCGATTATCCCGATTTTATGCTGCCTTCCCAGTGCGAGGAGGTTCCCTGAGTGCTGGTATTGAGGACTGCTGCGATGCAGCAGGGACCACGAGGAGTTGTCCTAGCAACACTCTGTGGCTTAGACAGAAGAGGATGAAGGGGAAAGAGGAAGCTCACAGCCACACACACACACACACACACACACACAAAACAAGCACACAAACACATCACTTGCACACACACCATTAAAAGATCGAGTAAGGCATGAATGATTAGCAAACGGACAGAACCATTACATGTTTACCTTTGTTTTCATCTAATTTAATTTCACTTTATATAGAGAGAGAAGCCGTGAGGCATTCAAACACTTAAAAACTTCTCAGGATATTTTTAAATAGAATTCCTTTGTGTCCTTGCTACATGATTACTTAGCTAGTGTCACATACTTTGCCATTAATGCCACCCTACCATCCACAACATGTGCTTACATAACAATTAATTAGTACATATTAGTGTCTGGTTGCGTGGCTTTACTTGTCTAATTCAGGTTGGTGGGATCTGTGATAACACAGAGAAAGATGTAAAATATGTAAATGAGAATACAAGTTTCCCACTGGTGTCTGGATGGGGCCCAATGCCCGTTCTCATGACTGAAGCATCACAAAATACTGTGAGGTAAAGACAACTGGAGCTGCGCCAGGCTCCGGATATATCTGGCCCCTCTGGGCCTCACAGCCACTTGCCATGCAGTGGGAAGAAATGGGCTCACACATACTGGCTGCCTAGGAGCTGTGACACCCCCCTCACCCCCCCCCCACACACACACATACACACATAAAATGAAGCTCTCAGCAAACACATCAGGTTGTGCTGCGCATAGGAAGTGGGAGATAAATTCCAGCATCAGAAGAAAGGGAAACTTTGTCACTCTTTGCCTCTTAATTACGTATCCCTGGATGGTTGTCAGGGTGAACGCATTGAGTGAGAGATAGTGAGAGATAGATGCATGGACTGTCATGCAAATCTGGATTAGTCCTTCAGCAATGTGACTTAGTGCAGCTCAACAAAGCACTGAAGATCCCTCAAGGATCTGCAGGCTTCTAAGAAAATGTATCTCCTTTGAGTAAAAGAACCAGCTTCCCATCAGGTAGAAGCAGCCTGGACACTTTGCATAACCCCAAAAACCAAAACAACAATCAACACTTCTCCGTTATTCCCAGTATACGTTTTCCAAACACATGTCCATATAAAAATTACCTACTAGTTTCTTTGTTTGTTCTTATACTCAGCACTTCAAATCTTACAAGTGTTGTGTATTTTTCTCTGATCTGCAAAAGAGTGTAAGGGTGCAAAAGAGATCCGCAAGGGTGTATCAACTATGGCATATAAAACTGTGATTCCAAAGAAGGTGGGACATTGTGTAAAATGTAAATGAAACAGAATGTGGTAATTTGCAATCTTTTTGAACGAATTCACAATTTAAATAATGTAAAGATATGTTATTTACTATTTTGCCTCGTCAATTCATACGTTTTTGTAAATATTTGTCTATTCTTAATTTGGGACAAAAGCAACATGTTACAAACTATTTGGGACACAGGAAAAAACAGACTGTAAATTCTGTAGAATGCTCCAAAAAAACAACAACTATTAGATAGTTCATAACAGCTGATAGTATCAGTCATCCTTGTAAGGCCCAGTCATTTAAAAGCAAGGACGAGGTGAGGTTCACCACTTAGTAAAATATATGACTGTTTAAATTTAGGAACACCGTGTGAAACAACTGTCTGTTAAACACAACTTATTCACAAATGAGTGCATTCTGGTTTTAATTATTTTTTATAAAAACATCCTTTTTTTTTTTTTTTTTTAGGAATTGAGGAATAATCAAGTGACCCCGAACAAATGTAGATGTGCAGAGTCACAGGTTTTCATGTAAAACTGTCTTCCATATAAACTCCGGTGTGAAAAAACAATCTGATCAAAGACTGGCACAGAGGGAAAGAAGCTGCACTATGAATGAGAAAGACCTACAGATTCACCTTGTTTACTGAATAATTAAGCTAATAAATGATTGGAGAGCAAAGCACAAATCTGTAGTAATAAACATTCAGAACAATCTAATTTTAGTAAAATAAATGGGACAACTTGATTTATTTAGTGTTTGTGAAAATAGGTGTTTTGCTTTAATATTTACACTCACAGAAGTGTGTTGTTTGTAATAAATTGCTTTAGAGGTTATTCAGGAAAACACTTTTTCAGCTTTTGTAATATGTTTACATAATCAGGTCATTTGCAGCTATTAACAATTACAGTCTATATAAAAAGAATGCCTCATGCTTCACTACAAAATGAAAGTTAACACACTGAAACAACATTTTGAAATGCATCTTCAGAAGGCATTTACAGGTGGAGCTGCTTATTGGATGTATGACTTAATTTCTAACAAACTGTTGCATATTTTTAATTGTGTCTTATTTTCTACTGATATGCTAAATTCTGCATTTTTGGGGCTCTTATGAACAGCTACCTTGACTGTTTTTGCAGTCTGCTCTGAAGGGTTCACCTTTCTAAACAGATATGTGGTGTAGCAGGGCAAGCCTTCAGTACCATGGTCAGTGACACAGCCTCAGCTAATGCTGACCTGAGCTGAAGTGCTGCTTTTACCACAGCTGATCCCAGGTGATCTTAAAGTTAGCATGCAACATTCCAGCAATAACAAGAGCACTTCATGCAAAACATACTAAAGTTGGCACATTATTAGAATGTAACCGCTGACAGATAGTTTTCATAGGAATTCACACACATGTGGTGTCACCTCTAGGAGCAAATCTAGTATTGACAGAAATCTGTATTTCTCTATAACAATTACTGTCCATCATGTGCAGCAATTTGCAAAATGTTTTCACAGTGTATGTAACTACTGTAAACTGTCTTACTCCTTAGTTTTCTGCTTTCATCACATTTTCCATCTTTACCCTGCTATTTTACAATCAGGGTGCGTCAGCATTCTGGCAGTGCATGATTGAACCATACTGTACGTGCCTGTCCCTCAGCATCCTCTAAGGTTTCCCTTTGTTTGGTACCACTCTTTGTGTCCATAATGAGGCAGTCATTAGAGAGAGCCTCTGGGAATCCTGAGGCTAGTGTTGTAGTCTGCATAGGTCTCTCAGATGTGACCAATCCCACTGTAATTATGTCCTAACAGCCCATTATGCTGGGGAGTGGTTGTTATAGGAATGAATTGGGTGATTCCCATTCATCTGGATAATGTCTGCAGAGAGACTTAGTTTGATGGCATCTGATCCGACCACGATCCACTGCACAGCCAGAGCTCCGGTTTTTACTCAAATATAATTAAATACTCCACATCTTTCCCTCTCCATCTCCACCTCTAAATCTCCTCTTATCTCTTTTTTTGTTACATTCAAAGAGAAGATTTCCCAAACTCTACGGCATATGTGTTGCGTCTCCCTGCTTATTTGTCGCTCTCTTTCCTACATCATGTTGTCAGAGTCCCAACTGTGATGCTGTGTTTTCACTTATGTCCTACAAAGAGACAACCAAAAGGATTTTGCAACTGCCCGTGCAGTATCTCCTGTTCCCAGCCCCCATCTTTTGCTTGAAGCTGAGGGGATGAAAGGTCAACAGAGAAAAGAAGCTAATCCATAGTCATGAGATTTCCCTTCTGTACCTTCCCACAACTGCTTCTATCAGATAAGTGGTCACACACCTACTGCAGATAGTCATCTCTCTGTCTCTTTTTTCCTGTAACTGCTCTTGATTTCATGCATATGAAGCGATGCTACTATCATTAGCAAAGGCGCATCTGTTTAACAGAGATGGCTCTTTAGCAGAATGCAGCTTTTGATGGCTCCGCTCTGCTCCGATCCCCACAGGAGCTCATTAAATCTGCCAGTAAGGCAGGACCACCCCACCCCCTACTACAACCACCTCTATGGCATACCCGCTTCATCGCTGAGAAGGAAACGACAGAGGGAGAGGCGTATACTAGACAGAGGGAATAGTGGGAGGGGGAAATGGTAGGAATGCCACATAAAGATAGATGTGTAACAATATATGGGGGAAGGGTCAGGGAAAAATGGGGGAGGGTAGAAAAGGGAAGGTGTGGCGGATGAAGGTAAGGATGGAAAACAAAGGAATGGAACGGCAAATAGATGAGAAAAAAGGTGTCTAGATGGTAAAAGGTGGCTGGAAAGGGTGGGACATAGGTCGAATTAAAGCAATCAATTGAAGTGGAGAATGAGACGGCGCATGTCGCTTCGCTTACGGAATATGAAGGCTTTCCGTGTTATCAGATTGTCTGTGGATATATGAAGAGCTGACATCTGTGTTGGGCATCTGGCCAAGTGAAATGAGATTAGTGCACAAATCCAGTTTCATACATCAGTAGACTCACCTGCCACACTCACCAATTTAAATCTGTGTAGACTGTACACACACTTTGAGAAAGTCTCACTGTCTAACACCCTATCCCTCACATTTGTGCCAGTATATGTAAATCTACACACACATGCAATTTTATACTGTTGTCTGTGGTCATAAATCTCAGTCAGTCCAGTCCCGTGGTATTTGAGGCAGGGTGGGGGGGTTACAGACTCACTCAGGATTTGCCAATAAGAGGACTAAGGAGGATGGATGTTCTCTCACTAATTAAACACTGGAGTCTGTAGGGACTGAGCACACAGCCTGCAGCAGTGGCCATGCCCCGCTCTCCTCACACCACCCCGCAGTGTTGACAGAAAGGGCATTCCTTCACACACACACACACACACACACACACGCACACGCACACATAGAGTTCATTACATAAGCTAGCTAGACTGGTCAACCACACATGCACAAACACACACACACACACACACACACACACACACACTCGTATACATACATACACATTTTAACACATGGCTCAAATAACCCAAAAGACTGGTATTCAAACAAGAATTTCAATCTATAGCATGTTATGTTATGTCTAAAATAATGCAAGAGAAAGCTAACATGGTTGGTAAAGCTTTAGAGATAATAAGACTAGCTTAAAATTTATTAACAAGACTTTTTTAATCTTTTGGGGTAGCCAAATACATTAATGGGAAGGTCATCTGCAATTTTTAAGGTTCAAATTTGGATTTAAATGTTCCCATTAAGATAAGTTAAGAAATGTTTTTATTCAATCCAGCACAGTTCACTATATACAGAAAAAGCAGAAGTAAAATATGCTAATCTTCCCCACACATGACCAGCAGACAATTCTAAACATCCAACTAATTCATACAGTACTGCTGGTTAATTGGCTCCTGTGCTTTTGAGATATGTGCCATATGGTATATACTGACTGGCTGTCATGTTATGCTTATTACTGTAAACTGTTGAAAGATACAGTATGTAGACATGGCTGATGGTAATATTATCATCACATTTTCCTATGAACTCTGATTATTATCTAGATAAAAGAAGAGGTTCCAACATAAATACCCCCTGTACTCCTTGTTATGCATTCTGTTATTCTTTCTTTTGTTTGTGTGTGTGTGTTTTTCTTTGTAATCACAACACTTCTTGTCGGTGTATCTGCACTGAGGAACATATCACATCAAGGATGACCACAATACAATGGGGAAGCATATCAGGAAAGCAGAGAAGTGTGACAGAACTGTCAGTCTCTAACCTTCTTTGTGTGTGTTATCTACAGTATGCATCTCTCCACCTCATTACACTCTCGCAGTCACAGTATCTCCATTTTTTCCACTCAAGTTTTTCTTTGTTTTTTGTCTTACATAAGAACACTGTCTTTAGTGTATCTTTGCAGTCACAACGTAAGGTATCAACCAAAAGAGATGCTTCAGTTGCTATGCATGTCTGACAGATGGACACGTTTTCAGCAGAGGCAGATAACTAAAACTAAAACTAAAACTCTTGTTTCTAGGCACAGAAGCACACAATAAACTGACAAAGCCTGCAGTGTGAACACCTGGTGTGAACCTGGTTATTGGCCAACTGTTTTAGAATAGCAAGCAGAATTTTACCAACAAATTCAAGAAAGCGTGAAGTGGTAATATTCTAAAATAAAACTGAAGAGATTTAGACCGAGTGGGATCCAACAAATGTGTTTGGTTTGTATTGAAACAACTACTTTTATGCCACTGCAGCAAATCTTCAGTGTGTCCTGTGAGCACAATGACCACTGGCCTCTAACACTGCAAGCCTGCTTTCCTTTCAGGACCACTTCACTGACACTGTTCTTTCAGAACCACATCTAAATGCATGAACCAGGAGAGGCTTTCAAGTGTTTTTTTCAACACATTGAAAATAACTATATATAAATATGAAACATGTGAAAAACCCCAGAAGGACCCCCGCCGCTGCTCTCTCAGTTAATTGTTTTTCTTTCCACGTCATTATTCGCTGCATACTTTGTCAAACTATGTAAATATTTCTTCAGTCACATGCAGCACTGGAATGCCGTCAAGAGTGAATTCGCTCACTTAGGCTTTTTTCCAGAGCCTAATTATGACAGCCTGCCTATACACAGTCACAGTCAATCACTTTCAGAACCTCTGGGCGAAAGCATTTTCAACACATTTCCACTGTTTGATCCTCAGTCACAGCCAAATCCCCCGAGCACACTTATCTTAGCCTACTTAGAGGATGGTAAACCCCCCTCAGTCAAGATTTACTGTAAGGCATACAACACAAATTCCCCGAAATCCTGGTTCACTGTAATCCTCACACAAAGAGAGGACCTAGAATACCCAGTGAAGTCAGGATCCATCTGGATACAACGGGATTTTGTACAAAGGGATGGATGTCAAACTGATCTGAATATGCTAGATTAATCTGAATTAATTTAACTTGGCATTAAATGTAGAAAAAAATATTTATTATATTTCTCAATTTCAGAGGCAAGGGTAATTAATTTATAATCTTGGCTTAAACCACTGGGGAAAAAAAGTTCAGACAATTTATTATGTAATAAAGAAGTTGAGATTCATGTGTAGATAGATAGATAGATAGATAGATAGATAGATAGATAGATAGATAGATAGATAGATAGATAGATAGATAGAT
>JAPZDZ010000023.1:9201286-9211864 GCA_029783805.1 Acanthurus tennentii | reverse complement strand
TATATTTTACTCCCATAACAGCTGTCAGGTGATTTCCTTTAGCTGTCTTGTGGTAAACTAAGGAGAAGTTAACTTTCAGCTGCCAGATAATTCTTAGACAGATACAAGTTGCACTTGAAATGAAATTAATCTTTTCTTCATGTAAGGTTCCAAATAAGCTGCTAAAAGGCCAAATCCCCAGGAGAGAATTATTTAAGTGTGGATTTCATGTTACATACACATGGTTTTACTTCTGGTAAAGTATGTTTTACCCATCAATCCAAATTATATGAGCAGTTTAATGACTGCTGCTGTCTGATAGCAAAACTGATGAAATGCCTTGACCATGGCCAGCAGAGATCTATCGTTTTGCCGCCCAGCAGCAGACTTGCTATTGAATGCCTCTGTTTCTGTTCCTGTGCAGTCATACAGAAGTGAAGGGAGCCAGGCTCTTTGTTTGGTCAACCCATGGGAAAGGCCTCACTCTGTTCTGCTCTCTGAGAGCTGAAACACTGATTCTACAGGCAAGACAAGGGCTACGAAAAAAAAAGGGGGGGGGGGGGGATCCCACATATCAGGAAGATTCACATCAGACATACAGTGATGAAGGGTCCTCAAAAGCAAAGGACAGGACAAGGAATTCAGGAAGAACCAAGTGAAGAAACAAATGACACTGATTGATATTACAGTAATTAGGAAGAACTGAAATAAATGAACAGTAAGAAGAGGGTCAGTTCAAGGAGTATTGAGGAAAAGAGAGACAGAGGTAGATGATCATGAGGGTGGTAAAGAGTGAAAAGATGAGCTGGATGGCACTTTGGCAGCTTCAGCGTGTTCCCAGGAGGATTACTCAAGCACTAGATGCCACAGACTGCCAGTAAGACCACAGAGAAGCTCCTTGAATGGAGAAACACAACATGAACACACACACACACACACACACACACACATACACATCCCTGTGGATGTCTCCCTGCCATATTCTAGTGTCTGTTTCACCTGTTTCCTCTCCTCTTTCTCTTTTTTCCAGATCTTCTGTCCTTTTTTTCCCTTTTTTTTCTTTCATTCCTACACATTTTCCAGTTTGTTCCCCACCTCCCTTTTCTCACTCTCTATTTTTAACACTTTTTCTCAGTCTCTCTGCAGCCCGTCCAAGCAGCAGTGAGAGGACAGGCCAAAGACAGGTAGCTTCTGATCCATCTTCAGGCTGCTTTTGAAGGCTCCTTTATATCCTTATGCATGGGCCGAGCTCTCTGTTCACAGAAATAAAAAATGTCCAGGAGACGAAACAACCCTGACTTCTATATCCTGCCGAATCCCTGCGTTAGCCATTTATCTCTTTGCAACCAAAGAAAGATTTCAATGTTTTACTGTCTGTCCTCCTTAGCTTTTTTTTCTCCTTCTGTCACTCCCACATATTAAAGCTACTCTCCCACTCCATCTAACACTTCTGGCAGTGTAAAATCTCAGTTTGTCTGGCAGAAACTGAAGTGTTTCCACATTGTTCTTGTGTTTTATTGTTTTTCTCTGGCACTAAACTGTACTGAAGTACATTATGGAGCTGTGCACACAATATGAAAGCAGCAACAGAAATAGGCCAGCGCTATCTGCAGCCTGTTATTTTGAGGTGTCAGGCTTTACATAAAATATAACTAATTCTCGATGGGAAAACAAGAGCACATTAACACATTCTATCCATTACATGAGCATATTACATGGCATTCAATTAATCTTGCATTTTTCTCTACAGCATCAGTGCAGTTTTCAATAAATCTGCTTACTGGTGATGGCTCATTTGCCATCTGGTCTACCATTCTCAGTCGTCTAAAAGTGCTTAAATAATATTTATCAAGCACAGCCGCCTACTTTAATCGATCCATAAAACTGTTTAGATCGATTGATTAAATTTAATTTCCACCATAAAACACAGTCAATGAAGAAGCTATCAATTTGCCAGCATATTGATTTTTTTTCCTTAGCTAGCCTCCTATTACTCCATTTACCTTTCTTATGTGTGTGTGTGTGTGTGTGTGTGTGTGTCTGTTCATATTTGTGTGTGTGTGTATTCTTTTTACAGTAGAATAGCCTGTATTAAATCCAAAGACACACTCACAAACAACTATGTTCATGCCAACATCTACTCTGCTCTGAGCGCCCTGGGCCATGTCTACCCTAATTAAAGTAAAGTCTTCACAGATGGTTATCATAACAGATTCTCAGAAATCTGATTTGGATTTTTTTTTTTTTTCTCTTTCAGTGGGGGATGAGCGATGCTTGAGGGTTTTGTCTGGACATTTGACTGCTTATGTATGTTGTGTATTTGTTTATGTGCGTACATGATTTCTTGAATAATTTATGTGGAATTCAATATGATGCTGTATTTATTTTCATTCATCCCGTCTATTTAAAAGAGAGTTCAATTTTAAAGATTTCCATAAACTGATTGTTGCATTAAATAATAAAAGTATTAAACTGAATATGTTTCCTATGGCACCATACAACAAAACATAAACGCTGAGAGGACAATATATTTCTCTTATTTCCTTATTGCTCTTATAAAATGAAGCTATCTTAAATGTAAGCTGCTACATAAATTCCCAGACATGCCAAACCAACATCAAAGGACTAGCACCAGTGGTCTACCGTTGCGTTGCCTCATATTGCCTCTGTCCTGTCAAAAGAAACTGCACATGAACACACATCAAAGACAGCCAATGTCCAGCTAGCATGTATGTTCTGCACCTGCGCTAGAGGAAATAACTCTCCATACCAGCAGGTGGCGGTAGTCTGTATTTCTCATTTGAAAGGGAAACCTAAGGACCTAGGAAAGTGGATATAGAAACCATTTTTATGATAAAGCATCTTTGCCTGCAGTTTTCAAACGGAGCTGACCTTTCCTAGCTCATGCTGATCAGTTGGTCTTCATATCTATTTGTCTACTTTTTGTACTCATGTGTTTTAGGCCAATCAGTGTAATTTCTTTCATCGACGGGTCCTGCTGGAGATTTAACATGAACAATGAGCTAAAAAAATTTAACAAGATCAATGAGCTGAAAGTTGAGAGGATCCGTATCAAAGATGTGGGACATGCTGACTAGAGTCACAGATGTTCACCAGCAGAACAGCATTGGACAAAGGTCAACCATTGGTTGGTGTGTCAATGTCATGCTGGACAGTGATGTACTTCCCTGCAAACAAATGTTTAATATATGAATAATGAACTCAAACAGACTCCCTTTAAATTGGATGTGAATTTTCTTTGTGTGAACTGGTTTGTATGGCTGCATTCACAGCATCTAACTCTCTGACGTGATTAATTTATAGACTCTTATTAAAAAAGAAATCTCCCCATACAGTTTCAGGCCTTACGTTTATATCATTAATGACTCATCCTGCCTTTAAGCATGTGTGTGCTTGCTTTATATGTCTGTCATGCTCATTCATGTAAGGCAACAAATGCCACAGTGCAGTAGTTAAGGGAGCAGCCTCTGGGGAAAGGACAAAACGCATTAGCTGCATGGACACTTTCCTTCACAGATTCTCCCAGCAATTCCACTGGAGGCCAAGGCCTTCGCTGATCCCAGCCCTGCCACACTACGTGTATTGTGCAGCCACTTCCTCTCACCAGAACCACTAATGAGCCACAAACGGAAATCTCTCAGAAGAAGCTTCACCTGATTTTCAGGTTTCATCAACCCAAACCAACCCGACAACCGTCTTCAAGTGACAAGCCAAGAGTTACACTGATGGCGATCAACTAATGCACAGAAAGCTGGTTTCCATGGTGACATTGATGGTGCTATTGGAAAATGTGCGTGTCCGTATGTGTAAGTGAGTGTGTGTGCGTGTGTGTGTGTGTGAGTGCAGACGTTTTAATATGAAAGAGGAAAAGGACCACAACGATTGGCTCTAAAGGTGGGTGGTGTTAGTAAGGTAATGAGCATTCGGTGTTTCCCATCTGTGGCGTTTACGAATTTTGTGCATAATTAAAAAGCTTTTTTGATGTAAACCTGATGTTCCCATTGTATAAAAAAAAAATAAAATAAAATAAAATAAAATAAAATAAAAAGAAAGGCGTGGTTATGGACAGAACATCACTGATATTTTGCATTGAATGGCCATTAAAAGTGCAATATGCTGCAAATATTTTCCGAGAACAACAAACTAAGACCATTGAACACTGCACATCACAATGAAGTCGATTTTCTTTAAAAATCAAACGAGTTCACAGAGCCATCTAGTCAGTATCTACATGATCTAAAAGTGCATTAGTCACACCAAGTCCAATGTTTCAGCACACCCACACTGTAACTTAAAGATACTGGTTGACTAATTCGTCATCAGAATCACTGCAATTAAAGAACAGTGGTGATTCTACAAAAATTACAATCCCACCCAGTGTATGACCATGATTTACTGTAGGCTTTACTCATAAAGTTGCTGAGAATTGTCACATGCTCGTTATAAAATGTGTGGGCGCCATAGCTGTTTTTATGAAGGAAATGCTTTTCAAAGTTCACAGTTATAGAAACGCTCTGTCCAAAGCGGCCTCTTTTTCTGTGAATCATCCAGCACTTTTTTTCTATTTTGATTGGTGTTAGTCACAGGGGCCCCAATAGTAAAATTACAACAGCCAAACATTAAAGAAAAAAGATTTGTCCCAAAGGTTTCATTCATAGCTTTGTCACTGAAGTGTTGCCAGTGGCTGCTGTCTTAACAAACGTTTCAAGAAATGTTCCTGGAATGTAGAGCCAATGTTCACCAAGATCATCCATCCACAGCAAATCAATACCACTTTTATTTATACGCACGCATCTTATTTACTAAGGCTATTTGTGAAACCCCAAAAGTGATGTGAGTAAATGCAGCTCTTGTATTCACCTATATAGTAATGTAATATACAGCGCGGGCGTATTGTTGACGGTTTGCGCTCCGGGACTTTTCGCCGCAGGTTGTCACTTCTATGTTTAAATTCATGCGCATCTGTGGAATATGACTTTTATGCAAAGAGGTTAACTTAGAGGTTAATTTACGTGAATTCTGCAAACTGGCGGTTTCTAGTATTTGTTTATGGTTTACCTGCAAACCCGACCCCCGGTGTACCTGCAGTCATTTCTCGATTAAAGCAATTGTATCAATCAACCTGAGAATTCTTGTGATGATAAACAACAAATTAAGCTTCAAGTCACGATCGAGACAAACCAAGCATATTCTTATCATCTCCACTATAGTGCGTTTATTGATCATGTTTGCAAGCTAAAATAAAAAAAAAATATTAAAAAGGAAAGCAGTATCCTACCTTTGTTGAAAACCACGATGAAAAAAGTTTTTGGTCTGGTTCCCTTGCAGGGTCTTATCGCATCCGCTTCAGAAAGGATCAGCCACGGCGAGCTGCAGAGCGCACAGCGGTCCAGAACACAGGGGCGCTTCACGGACCAAACGGAGGGATTTTCTGTCAGTAAAATCCGAGGAGCTCCGCAGCTCAACGATCCCACTGAATGAGCTCTGCCTCACCTCACTCTTCGCCGCTTTACTCCCCCACCCACCTCCGCCTGTTTCCCCCCTCTTTGTCTCTTCTGCATGGGAATGCCAACTCCCTTTGGTTGAGGATGCAGCCTATACCGTGCTCATCTCTGTCTACCCCTCTCTGTCTCTCTCTCATCCACTCTCTCTCACACACACACAACCTGATTTGCAAACACCTTCAAAGTTGATGCAAAAAATAGTATCCTAATTAAATAGTGTATTAACAAGCAGAGGGTGTCCTGCAGGTTCTCTGAGCCTTGCCCTTCTTGGCCAGTCTTTGATGTTCCTGTGACCTTTACATTGTTGCACTGACTAGATAGTCTAAAATCATTAAAGCCAGTGCTTGATTTATATAGAAGGAAGGACTGTGTTATCTTCTACACCACGCTCTGGACTGCAGGTCTAACTCTGTGAATGCATTTCAACAGAAACCATCTTATTTTCAAAACTCAAAGTGAGGTAGCCTTGCATATTTCATTGAGAATTAATTGATTTCTTTTTAGCTTTTGTGGTTACCTATTTTAGTGTATAAAAAAATATTCAAAAGATTCAAGACCATGGAAGGAGAAGGGCATGGGAATATTTCAAGCTCATGGCATGTTAGGATACGGGCTTGGTATGACGGTAGAAGAGAAAAAAACATACAAATCAAGGCAAAAGAGGGGAAAAACTAGAATCCTGCAATTTGTCTGTGAATATAAGGTTCTTCATAATCAAGGCTGCAACAAATATTATCAATATTGAGTAGAAAATTTGTACACTGGAGATGGTGGAACCGAGAAAAGGTTTATGTCAGTTTTCAAAACAGCTGAAACAAAGTAATAAATGATCATCTACGACTGACAAGTTTGATGTGTATGCACAGGAGGTGGAAGTATTTTTAAAGAAAAAGTGACACAAAGTTCAAAGGTCAGAGAAGTTAATTTACACACTGGAATTACATAGTTGTAATTTAGAGTCATGAATCCACTTTTTCAAAGAGGAGGAAAGAAGCAAAGAGGGAAAGTAAGAGGGAAAGCAGGCTGGCTGGTCATTTTGCCAGAGGCAGGGCTATATTTCAAAGTCACTGGGCGATGCTGCCTGGTGGTGGATGATATGTCTTCCCTCTAAAGATTAGTGACTATGGACACTGTCCTCTAGAGAAATATAAAGGCACTGGTCATTTGTTCAGATGTATGTGTTTGAGTGAGTGTAGCCGACAAGACCCTGTTGCAGGGTTGTGTAAAATAAGAGTCTTTTATGACCAAAGGCAGAGTAAAGGGGTCAATATGCTTCACTGTTTCATTCATTATTAACAGCAATAGAATAAGTGGAGGGGGGACTGACAATCACACCCACTTCATGTGTGCAGAGGAGACAGGATCTTAATTTATCTCTTTAGTTCTGTTTTCATTCTTAGCACAATGCACAACATCGCCAGAGTCTTACAGAAAAGGCAGAGCAATAACACTATTATTCCCCTTGTAATTATTGTTACTCCTCCCTGTGACAGCAGGCTGCTCACCCCTCCTTTGGATATGACTGTTCTAAAAAGCCACAAACTCTTCATTCTTTATGCATTCATATGCAAGAAGCTTCATGTTGTTATAGAGCCTTTAAATCTCATCATGAGAAGGTCAGGGTAGATGGATTGGACATCAGAGCATCTGACTATGACATGTGAGACGGCTGTACACATCCTGTTTCCTACAAAAACCAATGATACTGGTCAGTCCCCCCACCAAAATCTATAAATCGCCATCAGCAATCTGTTTGGAAAGAGTTTATTTGGTAGGGGGAGGTCTCCCAGATGGGTAAGAAGCAGCACTCAAGGTCATCCTCCTGCTAATAAGTCATTTAGAAAGTAGATAACACTGAATTGTTATTGCAATTTTATTTGGGTCAGTGATCTGCATGTCTTGGAAGTTTATTTGGGAGCAAATGAGAGCACGGGGAGTAATAAAAGCTAAACCCTCAAAACTGCTCCAAGAAATAGAGCCAGATGCCAACTAAGACATGAGAGTGGTTAAGCACCTTTTTAACTGAGTTCATATCCCACTTATGTACAATTGATCAAAATCAAAGTTTGCATTTCTGACAAGGACCTAGCTTTTTCAAACATTTGGGTGAGGCATTTCTGTATCCAGGCCGCACTGCTGCTGTGTGGCAGTGATTGTGCACTAATTGGAGTCTTAACTGATTCTAGTTACAGCTTTTCACATTTAAAGAGGAAAAGGAGAAATAAATGCTACAGTTGCATGAATGAAAGGGACATTACATAATACAGCATTATTCATAGCAATGAATGGTTTTGTTTTTGCTCACATGTGTAGTGGAAAATTTAAACTGGTTTTGTGTCACATTCAACACACATCAGAAAATCATCAGACCGTTAAAGTAGCAGCTCCAGCAGCAGGTGTATCTTCCTCTATTAGAAATGCGAGCTAGATTCTCCACATCAGCCACATGTTGGTTGAAATTATTGTCGTTGAATGAGTAGACAGCCAAGAAGAAGCTGTCAAGAGGCAACTCTCCTGAGAGAAAGAATGTCACCAGGTACAGTCATGGTGCTTTAAGTGTTTTCTGCCTGAAAAAGGCTACAGCTGGTGTTTTGATTATTACGATTTGCTTAGTTTTTGCTTAAATAATTACTACATGATTTTGTCAGGACTTTCAAAAGTACTTTGTTTTCTAGAAGCAGTTTTAAGAAACTAGCAGCTTGTGAGATCACATTAAATTTCTTTGCAATTGTTCTAAGTCATTCTCTACATGACAGCTTTTGCCTGATAAACTGAAATAAGCAAGTAATTTAATATTATATATTTAAAGTTATAGCAAAACTCCAGGTTTATAATCATCTAGATGATGATATTACAACAGTAATATCAACAGCTTACTGACTTATGTAGCTAATGTTGTTGGTCAAAAGTTTTCCCTCTGTATTGTACTAAAGTATGGAGGAGTCCAACCTTTCTGTGGACAGAACTGTCTTCCTTTATGTGGGTTTGTTTACATTTTTAATCTTTTCCTTCTTAAGTTCTCTGTGCTAGTCTCACGATAAATATGAGTCAGTATTTAAGCCCCATTCGTATTTGTTCTATCCCCGTTTAACTTCCCATAACATCTATACTGTTTAATTTCTTGATTAAATAATTTTCCTTCTTCTCTCTCTACCTCAGGTCCACTGCAAAGTCTATTTATGATGCTTGATGCTTAGATGCTACAATACTTGTAATAATTGAAGCAGCCCTCTCCTTTGTCCCCTCTATCCTGTCATACTCATCTGTGTTTTACTGGTCCCAGATTTCATCCTTTGGATGAAATCCTTTGAAATCCTAAAATGAAGAATTCATTATTTGCAATTTGGAATTTTGATCTAGGTTTACATTCCTTAAAACTAACTGGCTCACGTTCACTCCTTTCTCATTTTCTTTTAGAGGAAGTGGATGGTCTTTACAAGTGTTTGCTTGAGATTTACATATTTTCAGTGATGCTTTTAGGAATGTTTTGAGGTCATTGCTCACTCGGAGCTATTGCCTAAGATCAGCAGGATGATTGCCAAGTTGGCTGACATTCAGACTTGGTTTTTTTTCAGACCAGTTGGCACAGTTAAGATAAAACAAACCTGTTTTCACTTCCATCTTTTCATTGTTTCATAAGGCAGCTTGGGTCATAACCATTGACTGTATAAGGTCATAACCCGTTGGCATCGCTTTTACAGTAGAGGGTTTCTGCTTTAGCAGGGAAACTGATATGGATAACCACTATAGTTACTTTACTACAGTTTGTTTGGTGGAAACTGACAAAGTACAGTACAAAGATCAAGTGACAGAGTTCAGGGCAATGCTCAGAAATGGAAACAGTTGTTATATGTGAGGCAGGAAAAAAAAAATTATATTTAGATTTATATTTATTAGAGAGCATATTTATATTATTTAGAAATTTGTATTTTTTGCAAATTGGCATTGAATTGTTAGTTGTAATGTGCTGTATATGATAACAATAAACAAAACTTGGGAGCCTCATAGCAATGTTTTGCCCTGATAACATGTCTTGAAGTGGTAGTCTGACTTTTAACAAGTAATAAAAAGGACTTTGAAGCATGCAAGCCCAGCATTTACTTCAAAATCCTGTCAGAATAGGCTGACTGGCCTTATGATCAAAAACAAGCATTCTTGCTAACACAGCCAGAAATTATGGTAGCCTGGCCAAATGGCTAACAGAGCTTACTAGGAGCTATTGTAGAAGCAGTTGCATTTTAATTCAGAAAACTCCATAATCACTGAGAGTTGAGGCAGAGCAGCTACAGACCATCAAAACCAGAGAGTGTTTTCTCCATACAATATGATCCAACATTCCCAAAATAAACGATGTATGCATGTGAGACAGATTGCCATAAAGCATTGCACCTTTTTAGTGCCTGCTAACCCAAGTAACCACATATGAGAACAGGAGACTGAGACAGAGACACCATTTAAATTCAAAAGATTTTTTTGTAAATTTTAGGTTAAATTGCCACAAAATGTTGCTTTAATTGTACTATGTGCTTCAGTTGATAGCGGTGTACATGCTCCAATGCATGTAAGTTCAAGATTTACTTGAATCTCTACACTTTAGCAAGACAAGGGTGCTGATCCCAACAGGGTGTGACTGCAATTTTGTTGCAAGAAAAAGCCAGTCAGACAACATTCAAAGCAGCATTTTTGTTAGTTTGTCTTGTACATTGCTTAACACTATCGGCCCATCTTTAGCAGCCCACTGAGTGTAATTCAGTACAATTACCTTTGCTCCACTTTAACACTATGGGCATAAAGTAAGCCAGAACCCTTCAAAAACTCTGGATTGCCTCACTTATGGAATTGTTGAGCTGATACTTAATGATAATCATCTCCTTTTGGCACTTGAACAGTCATTTCTCAATATCAATTGTATTCTTGTGCTGTATTTTTATTTAGCATACTGCTTTGGGCTTAAAGTCACGGTTTGCCTTTTTGCCTTTTTGCCTCTGGTCACTGATTACATCCTGCTGCAGTTAAATCTTCCACAGAATTTCAGGAAAATTGGTTTGCTTGCCCATGAGACACAGACAGTCAT
>JAPZDZ010000023.1:9169900-9180974 GCA_029783805.1 Acanthurus tennentii | reverse complement strand
CCTTAAGGTAAGTTCAGAAAGCCAGTAGCAACATGGGGTCAATCTACTGGATTTGTAGCACTGCATGTGATAGATCTTAAGACTATAACTGGTGTCATTTAAAGGTTTTTAGACCAAGACACCTGCACATGTCAGTCCCATATGCAGTGTCTATACTGTCACACCAAACCCCACTGATGGTTTACTGCTAATAAAAAGCAATTTATTCTTAAAATTCTTAACTTGGTTTTTTAGCCAAAGCTGACATCCTTGCATTGTCTCTTTCATTTAGTTCGACCTGCCTCCCTACGAAACACAAGGAAAGTCATAGATCAGGATCAGACTGTTATTTTTGTGGAATTTTTTTGGCCAAGTGTGGAAACCACAAACATCTATGGCATGGGCATGGTCTGTGTGTTTAGAGAGATGTCTGTTGAAAAAGACACAAAGAGTGCAAAGGAGGGAATAATGTACTGTACTGTGACTCAAACACAAATTGTATTACGACATATTTGGCAATTGAAAAAAATGTTTTTAACCACCACCACACTGAAAACTGCAATTATCCTCCTCAATATAGTTCAATAAAAAACAATTGATTATACATATAAACAGACACACTGTATTTTTTTAGGTCATACATTCTTCCTTCTTGCCAAAAGTGGGGTCCTCTATCCTGTCTTTGCGCCAAAACAAAGTAAAGTGCAGCAAAAGAACTCTTTGCTCCATAATATAGGCTAATTAAAAAAGTAGTCCCACCACCAAAATGTTGTCTTAACTTAATATCCTAATTCATAGCTACTAATAGCTAATACACAGCTTAAATATTTACATCCACTGTGTTGGCCTATGTTAAAGTCTGACAGATTGCAGTGTCTGAGCTGGAAAGTTTAGGAGACACAACACTTTCCCTGAGTCAGAGCAGCTGGTAGATGATGTGAGTGCATTAGAGTTGGCATTAGCTCTTTTTGCATTATAAGAAACGACATTAGAAGGGAGTTGTGGACCAATATATCCAGGAAAATTGGAAAATTCTTTGCAGGTTTCACTGCAGGCACAAAAGGATTAAATTGCCTCTTTCTGTAATGATCTGTGGTTTTTAGTTTAGTTATTTCATATTATTATTTTTTTTATTTTATTGTTTTGTTTTTCTCTTGATTTTTAGATACTCCTTTTGTTCAGACATGGCACTGTTATATATATAAAAGAGAACTCTATGTCACCAATTAGCAAATCAGTGCAGTTCCCCTTCAATTCGTCTTCTTAATAAATGAATTTACTTAAAAAACAACATTATTAAACAACATACTGAAGTTACTTATTACTTGATTACAGTGGCGTGCCTTTGTTTTACTGTTGGTATGCTCGATGTCCATTTAAAGACTAGTTTGCTTTTACTTATACAAATTAAAATGCAGCTGGAAGCAACTACATTTAAAAATAATTATAACTGCTGCTCTGACTGCAATACAACCTAAAATACATGAGTCTGAGGCTGAACATCCTTGAACAAGAGAGGATGGACTTAAGCCACTGTCAGCTGCGTTACCATCCTATTTTACAATTTGGTCTATAAAACACAACCATTAGCTGCCTTGCTATAAATAACAGTGTTAAAAGTGGGATGCCTTCCACATGGGGATTGAGTGGTGCAGACACCAACTCCTCACCTGATGGGACAGCTTTTCTGCTTACTCATCAAGGTTTGTAAAGGACACTGTCCAGAGGGGCTGTGAAACCCGATTTATAGGACATAAACATGAAAGGGTCAAAAGGCTTTATGAGCTGGTCTGGTAGTGTCATTACATGGATGGCTTTAGTGTGTCTTGTCCTTAGACAGAGAAATAATATCCTGGGGTTGCAACTGCTCTCAGCAAACTTACAGAGAGGACACTGATTTACAGCAGAAAAGAATAGATGTTTATTTATTTAACTACAGCTGGAAAGTCATCTTCTGCTTCACCTCAGTCAGTGAAAGAGCATGCGTTTTTGATTAGTTTCCAGATTCCTACAGATGCTCCTTGTTGAAGCAAATAAACACCGTCAGCAGCATTTGCACTGTTTATTCACTGTAAACTGATTCAGTTTGCTGACCTTCAGTTCTGTTGATAAGACTGTTATGTTTTTCTCTGAAGCAGCTACGTAAGGTTTTCTCCCCCACTTCTGGTCTCATGCTGGAATGCATCTCTATTTTTCTGGAATCGTTGTCCTCCCTCCTTAATAAGTTTTTACTGATTTACAACATTACATAACTGGGCTCTGACTCGTGCCCTGGTGATATGAATTTAATCATTTTAACAACAAAGCACTTTGCTGTTTACATCTGTAAGGCTTCTAGGTCAGTACCTGCAGGTAACTACAGACTGGACAGTAACAGTTTTATATGTTTTTACAGGAGTTCAGGAGGGTTTACAGGTGTGAAGGTGCACATGTGCAGGAGTACACCTACGAGCAAATTGGTGTTTGTCAAAGCATCAGTTCATGCGTGTTCTTGCCTGTTTGAGTTTTAAGTGTGTCAAAAATAGCATCATTTCTTTTTGAACTGTTTCAAATCACACTGCTGTATTTTTTGCAAACATACGTAGAACATTTTAATTGGCGACAACAATGGCATCAACATGCAAATTTTTCAACATTTATCCTTATGTTCTATTACTCAGACCAGCAATTTAAGCCAAGACTGTGGTTATGCTGAGCGCCTGTGGCTAATGTGTAGCTAATCACAGAGTACAAGTGTTGACACTTGTCAGAAGAAGGACTGTTACTGGGGTGAAATTCATCTGATAATAAAGTTTGCTTCCTTTTTGTGCCTCTTGGCTGTCTGGCACACATCTTTTCCATCCAACCTGTCTGATATTTATGTATTTTGGTCTGTGCGAGAGTGTCTACATATCTGCCTAGGGTACACATAGCTAGGATTGTGTGTGTGTGTGTAAGAGAAAGAGAGAAGAAGCTGGCACCAAGCCATCAAAACACAATTTCACAACAGATCACAAATGTTGTTTTTGGGGTTCTTTTTTCCCCCCCTCAGTCCTGCGGCTAAGCATGCAGATTTTTTGTGGTTTGTTTGGCTTTTCTGATCTTTTGGAAGTGGTCTCTGTTGTTATTCCGTTGCAGATGTTGAAATCCTTAATTTACTCCTCAACATGACTGTCAAGAAGCCATATACAGCAAAATAGCAGTGTAACAGGCATCATAGCAGCAGCCCCATCCCCTGGTGAGGTCTCTGTATGTCATGAAGCACCCCCCACTCACTTACAGGCTACGGACCTTGTTTGTCAGCTGGTTGGTATCGCAGAAATCCATGTGTCCTGTGAATGTGTGTCTTACCTGGCCAAGAAGGCAAAGCATTTGCATGTTGAACTCATCTTAAAGTTCTCTGGACTGGCATACTAACCACGGCAAACCCTGATTTCTTCTCTTATTGCTCAGTTCTCAATATTTTTTCTTACCCTAAAAATGCACTTTGTGCAAGTATAAAGTTCCCAGATACACAACTGTGTCTGAAGTCCTGTGAAACACAAACTATTACGGTGCAGATGTACTGAATTTGACCTTGAAAGTGACTCATAAACCTGCATCAGCTCCAAAATATGGTCCAACATTTTCTTCTGTAACCAAGTTAGAATAAAACCCAAGGTCAGCCTCTGACTTTTATTTGTTGTAATTTTATGATAGCATTGACTTTTGCCACAGTTCACATTTAGAACCGAACTCTGCCTCCAAACTCTCTGAGAACTGATTTTGCTCTGATTGGGAACCAAATATTATCAGAAAGCAGCTATGCTCACTGCTTTGTGTTCTCTCCAGCTTAGGTATGTCTTTTTCTTAAAGTTATCTAACATTTGAACACTTTCTTGGCAAGAGATAGTTGAGAAGATTGACTCCATGACATGTGCATATGGTAAATATAAAGCAGCCCTCAGCAGCTGATTAGCCTGTCTTAGCTCCCAAAAGACAGGAACAGAAGGAAACAGCTAGCCTTGCTTTAAAATATGTAACTGAAGGAAAAAATGACACATTGTGGTTTTTATGGGCGGTTATGTGTTGGACTGCTTCTTGGCTGGACACAGTCACTTTTAAGTCACTTTTGGACAGAGGCAGGCAACTATTGTTTTAACATTAAGTTCATCCATGTTACAAAAAAAAACCAAAACAAAATTTAAAACTTATAATCTCACTTACCCTACTGGCAAACAGCAACACAGCCAGTGGCCATGATATGAGACCATGCTGCTTTGCGTAATAATCAACATCAACAACACCACAACATCACTGAGTCATACTTGTTCGCTGTCATGATTAAGTGAGAAATTATGTCAGAAAAACATTCCCTCTGAAGAGAGTGACGGGTGCAGTATACAGTATCCTCCACTGAATAAATAGTTTCCTCCTAACAAAGTGGTGCTTATTTCAAGCTGATTTATCATGGAAAAAGAGTTGTTTTACAGCAGCTGTGAGTGCATGTGCCGCTCATGTACGAGTGGATAAGTCTTCGTGCTCACTGCCCACAGCAGCTGTCTGGTATTTTGAGGGTGGAGAGATTTCGCTATCATGGAACAGGGAAACTCCCAGGGAAGTTCTGTGGGCATTGCGTATCTGACTGGAGTCCGATCCACAGGGCTGATCCCTGTGGTCATCCTGTAGATTACTTTAAATAAACTTCCCTCCGCAAGTAAACCACAAACCCAATGAAATAGCCGATCAGGGTATTATCCGCTTTGGTGAAATGGTATGTACACACACCAGTATTTGGGTCAAACAGTCTGAGATGTGCACATTTGTTTTCAACATTCAGCTTCTAAACTTGGAGTGAACTGTCTGATATGACACACTATTTTTCCACATGTTTAAACAGAGGCCATGTTTTTCTTATTTCTTCACTCTCTCCAAACTGTTTTTTTTTTTTTTGACTTATCCTAGCATGGGTCTTTATTTCCAACAACACACTACCTAGTACCCCTGACAACTTCCCAATGGACCTTACCTAAACACACTATGAGTAGAGTGTGTCAACAGAGCAGGATATCTCCGAAATCAAGCAAGTGAAGGATCCTAAACAGGAAGAGTTATCTCATGTCTAAACAGTGACAGGAATTTTTTAAAAAACAGGGATTTTCCTTCCTTCCTTCCTTCATTCTCAAAAAAATTCCATCTAAACAAGAACTGTTTTTAATAATCTCCACTCAAACTCAATTGTAGTGATGTCATGAGCATTCCAAACCAACAGGTGGCGATATAATCTCTACTCAAGGGCCATATTGGCCAATCAGATATCTGAAAATAAAAGCTATCATGGGCAGGCAAATTGCAACTCTGAGTTTGACCAGTTCATGTCCAGATGCTGCATCACTGACAGAAAGTGGGCTGGGTTGAAGGAGAGCGGGGTTGGAGTTAGTGACCTTTTGTAACACACTCTGATGCCTCTGTTCACCTTAGGGAGAGAGTGACTGTGCATGTATGTGTCAGCATGTAAACAGCCCTGTTAGCAATGTTAGCACGAGCACTATATCATCTCAAATAAAGGAAGGAGAGAACGGCACACACTCTTACATCAAGCACAAATGCTAGTGGCCCATTATCTGTAATCACAAGCTGAAAATGTAGTTTTAGACAACAAACACTGTTTCCAAACATTTTTACCTTTTTTGGGGTTTTCCAAAAAAACTGTTTTTAGTCACCTAAACTAACCTGTGTTTGTGTGCAAATGAAGGGAAAATATGCACAAGAAAAGCTTTTCTTCGATTTATACGTGTGTGTTTGTTGACAAGGCATTACAAAGATCAAAAAGGCCAGAATAGGTACACCAAAACATTAGCAAACTGACTTACACACAGGCGCTCACATACACACACACACACACACATGCACGCACACACACACATGCGCTCACATAAAAACACACACACACTAGCACTAGCGAGTAAACAGAAATGTCCACGGAGCCAGGATTTGCATGTAAACATGTCTGGTTTGCTTTAAAAAAAGGAAACTATTTTAGGTTGCTCAATAGAAAACATCCATCATCAGCTGATAATGCACGATTATGAAACAAGGCGAGCTTAGACTGTGTGATTCAGCTGACACAACATAAGAAGGTAGCTCTGCCAGAGGGAACTCTCTCGACACACACAGCTGCGGTCTGCCCAGCCCTTTGCCACATTCACCAGCATTACAAATCAAAGTCAGTCTATTATTTTACAGCTTGGTAACAGTACAAAAAGGCATCAGACAGAGAGGCAGAGTTAGGAGTCTTGGAGACGGTGTGTCGTACACACATTACCACAGTTAACGGGATTGACTCAAAGGTGACTCATGTCTTCCTGCAGCAGGTTAACGTGGTCACCCAGAGAAAGCAGGCAGAGATGATTTCAATCTCACAACACACTTAAAGCGATTACAGAGACGCTCTCACACAAAAGAGAATGAGTGCCAAGATTCAACAGCCCCCATTAGGACTCCAGCCGCCTCACTTTACCTTGTGGAATGTGTGGTCCCATCCACGTTCTTTCTACTTCAGAGCAGATAAAACAATATTTAATTTACGCAAAGAACAACTGTAATAAGTAGAAAGGAAAACCAAGATCATAGAGTCCTTTTTAATGGGATAATAATCAAATCAACAGAGAACATTCCCTCAATCTGCATTTCAGAACAAGAGTTGTACCAACACAGGCTGCACAAACTTGTCAGCGCTGTTTTAATTTGTTGCCTCTGAGAGAAGCTGGATTTCACATCAGTTTCTCGTTTACAAGTCTTGCTGAGTGCTGTTGTGATCTGAGAGGACAGAAAAGGAGGAGGGGATGGAGAGTGCTGATGCCGGCTTTTTGAGAACAAAGAAAATAAAAAGCCGAGAGGCTGAGCCAAAAACAGAGACAGACAGAGGAGCAGTGAAGGTAAAGTCTCTTACCGTAGGGCCAGGCTGTCCCCTGGGGTGAGGACATAAGGATGAAGAGGGAGATGAAGAGGAAACAGCCTCTCTTCCCAGAGATGAAGGTGGTCATCCAGGGGTTTGTGTGGGTGCCCCCGTGGGTTTGCCCCAGCTGCAGTACTCGTCCCGCAGACAGCATGCTGCAGTCTGGAACTCTGTTTACTTTCTGAACTCAGCTGACATCACCTCTCGGTCCTTCAGTCCTTCCCTCCCCCTCCCTCCATTTCTCTCTCTCTCTCTCTCTCCCTCTCTCTCTCTCCCTTTCCTTCTCCTCTCAACTTCTCCCTCTCTCACTTCTCCTTGGCTTCAGGTTACAGCCCAGCCTCGCAAGGAGTTCCACTTGCAGTGGTCTCCCAAAAACTCTCCTCATCCTGCTCAGGGGACGACGTCACTGCTTGTGAATGAATGCAGGCTACGGCTTTTTATGCTCAACTCATTATGATGTCTCACACACACTTACACATATCCAAACACACACACACACAAACACAAGGAGTGAAAAACAAAGAGTTTATGTTCTAGACCATGTGCCTGTCAAACTGCCAGAAGTGAATTTGTTTGCTTTATTTCTTAACTGCTCATGTCTAAAAAAATGTATTCTGTCTGTAATCAAAGCAAGTTTAAAAGAGAAGCTTGACATTTGGCAAAATACACTTATTTACATTTTTGCAGAGAGTGAGAAGATTGATAACACTCACTACTGTTTGCACACTAACTATGAAGCTACAGCCAGGATATGTTCCGATGTTATTGCTGTTTTGAGTAATCCATACAAAAACTGTTAACAACAATGTGATGTTTCAAGGAGGGTTTTGTGTCAGACTATTTTCTTGGCTGAGAAAAGGAATTCTGTTACCTTTGGACAGAGCCAGACCAGCTGTTTTCCTCTGTTTTTCAGTCTTTATACTAGGGCAAGCTAACTAGTTCTAGCTAAAACCACAGACATACACATGATGTCAATCCACTAACCAGAATCTGAGACCCAGACAAATAAATGCATTTCCCAAAATGCAAAATTATTTTAATAGCAACTGTGCAGCAGTGTTTTTTCTCTGACCAGCCTCTTGAGACATAGATTAGTTTGTTAATATGCACTAAAACTATTTGTGCATACTGCATCTAAAATGCTCATACAAATGGTAAGTGTTTATTTGCATATTAAAGAGTTGAGTGAGTTTTACCTTTGATTGCAAACCTGCTTTCAAACTTGATGACTAACACAGTTGTTCTTTTTATGAACTCTTGGGTGTGTTTTATTTTAGCTGGACACGACACTGGAATTAATTCATTTGTTGTTCTACGCTCGCTTGGACTCTGCTCTGCATGCAACAACTAATGCGGAATACAGATCAAACGACCCAGAGCAGGAGAATCAAATATCCAGAGCAGTTTCCTAAAACAGCAGGAATGAGCCTATAGAAGGAGCACATGAGCAGTGTTCCAGCTGTGTTTGGTAGGGACACTGAAAAACAGAATAAAGTCAAGAGAGTTTATGAAGAAAATAAAGCAGAGAAACTGAAGGATACTCAGGGAAGGAGCAGGGGAAAAAGAAAAAGCAAGGAGGAGAGGGGGAAAGGAAATACTGTCTGTCTCGCTGCACTTTCTATCCACCTTTCACCACCTCTCTACTGTTTGTCCAGATGCCTAATGGTTTATTATGAGAAACTCAAGACTTTCAGGTTAAATTGGACAACGTGGTTTAGTATTTTTAGAGTGACCACAGCTGCAGTCTGCTCTGCCAAAGAAATACAGAGTAAAGAGTACATACCTTTTGTTGTATTACATATATAGAAAGTGTATGATGTTTGATACATTTGTAATCCTCAAAGGTCTATTTAGCTTAAAAAGCAGGAGAATTTTCACACCTAATAAAATAGATTTACAGGGCATTTAAACCAAAAGCATAACACACCAAACTCCAAAAAAAGCTAATTTTTTTTTTTTTTTTTTGCAGCTTAAAATCTCAGTTATGTCACCCTACACTTCTTTTGGTACATGAGGTAAAAAAAACTCAAACACTGCAGAAAAGAATCACATAGGTGTTTAAGATACCAGATTAAAATTCAAATTAATGTTATTTTTTTTCAAATTTTTCTGCAGTTTCAACATCCCCAGCTGTTTTGTAAAATCATGTCCCACTCTTTGATTAGCACATCATTTCATGCAAGCTATTGGGTTTTACACATTTAGTCTAAAACCTGTTGTAACACATCCAGATTTCTGACAATTCGAAGTTGTAAACACCGGTGACACCTGTTTTTCACAAAACATCAACAAATTAATGTCTCACAATGGATGCCAAAGATTAGATCCATCATCTAGCAAAGTAACACACTGACATGTCGCTCTGTTGTGTTGTTATAAGTACCTGTGTTTGTCCACTTCACGACAGGACACTCATATCATTTTTGTTAATCTTGCCAGAGTCCTGCTGCTAGATTCATTCATCACTACTGAAGTAGAGACTTTTTCCTGAAGGGAAACATTTTCTCATGACCCACAGATCATGTTCATCCTGGGCTCTATTATACAAACCTCTCAGCTGGCACCACAGTGACTGCGGTTGGTCAAAGAGAATAGGCCCCCTGCCCACAACACACAGTAAAATCTCATTACCAAGTACATGAAGGAAGTGGTGTGGTGCGGGCACAACAAATTACCTGGGAGTCATTACACTTAATGGCATCTACTGTTGACTACACATTTGTTATTGAGGGTTTTCAGGGGTTATTTCTTAAAGTAAGTACAGTCCCCAAAGTATCTTGGAGTTAAGCGTAAATGGAGTTCAGACAAAACAAAGGTGTCTGACCATGGAGCCATGTGGTTTTAATATGAAGGAATCTAATCATGGCATCGCATTCATCTTATTTCCATGGTTACGCAGCGGACACAGAGCAAACACAAGTGCTAATTCTTTTCCCAGCAGGTAACAGTCTCATTGTGTCGTGGCACGACCTGCCGTCTCGATTAGATGCAGCGGATGGAAACTAGGCCGTCTGCTCCTCAGGTGAGACAGATGCCTGCAGCAAGCTGTAGCAAAGCAAAGCTGGCGACAACTGTTGCCATAGCATACTGCCATGATGAGGCACAGTTTAGCAACTTAATAGCGCGAGACAGCGCTAAACTGGTTGCCAATTATGCCCTCCTTTATGTGCTGCACTCAAAAGAGAGCACTCTTCTTATGAAGACTGCTTCTTTTTATGAACTGTTTAAAGGTTAACAAGTTTCTCTGCACGGCCAAAGTGTTTATGCATAATTATCTGTCCCTAAAGGCAGCAGAGGTCTGTCTGTCCTTTAACCTCACCAGTGTTTTTCCTTTGTAACACTCACACACACAGCCAAAGAGAAGAAGGGAACAAAAAGAGGTGGGAAAAAAGCTATAATGACGCTTTGAGTGATGATATTGAGTGACAGTGGATGACATGTATGCCTATAGACACGTCATGCTACATTAATTTAAATGCCATACTTTGTGAATTATATTTCCCATTATTGCAGCTGCTCACACAATTCCAGATGCCTCAAAGCATTCTTAGTGCTTGAAACACATATTATATATCAATAATGTGTCCAGAAACCTCTACATAGTTTTGGATCACCCTCCTTTGTTACACTCACGCCTGCCTTTAATATACCTCAATTTATAAGTCACATGTAATGCACTTAGGCGTACACATTACTTTGCTGCTTTGAAGCTCTAAATCTTCACTCCTTGGTCTCCACCCAGTAAGGTTATGCAGCTATGGCTGCCCTAGCTGGAATGGACAAAGACTTGGATTTCACATCCCAGTACACCCTTGTTAATCCCACAGCAATAGGGCCAAGAGCGGGAGGTTGCAATAGCAGGGAACCACTTTAAAGTAAAGATTAATATAGCACTCACAAGGGCATCTATAGATAGGATGCGAGGAATACAGTGCACATATCTGAGCATACACACATGCATGTGTGACCTGGTGAGCTCCAAACCAGTATATTATCCAGCAAGCAGCAGAAACTCTTCCATATGTACCTCCAAGAGCGCTCCATACAGTCCAGTCACTCTCTTTAATGTAAAACTTCTGACGACCTGCAATAAGGAACTTTAAAGTGAATTGTGGGCTCTCTCTATGGATCAGAACATAGCTGATTCTTACAAGAGGAAAGTTTTAATAGAAACCAACT
>JAPZDZ010000023.1:9157166-9169800 GCA_029783805.1 Acanthurus tennentii | reverse complement strand
TTTTAATAGAAACCAACTTCATCTAAATGACAGCACATGCAAGAAAATACCGCAGACATCAGCTTTTCCATGTAAACCTATGGACAGCCAAATGTAAAAGAAGCCAGAATTGAATTATGACATATTTTCCTCCAAACTTTTACTGTTTAATGAAGATACAACAGCATGAACCCAGAGAACCTAGTTAGTTAGTTTGAATATTTTCCAACAAAAAAATAAAAAACCTCACCACTAAAAATTGACTGGAGACCCATTATGTTTGAACCAAGTCAACCATTTTTTTAATACTGAGAGCAGAATTCGTCTCAGTTAATTCTCACACCATCATCTAAAGGGCTCCTAGGAACATATATACTGTCTAACAAACTCAAGTTTATAGGGAGGCTGTTGACTCCAGCTGCAAGATTGAACAGGTTCTCATTAACTAATGTGCAAAATTCTAAAAAGTCAAATAGTTAAAAGGCAGCAACTGCCACGAGCACTAGTTGCACTGGAAGCTTTTTACGTACCTTCTGATCAAGCTTTTCAGCTGGAGGACAAGGCTGTGTTGGAATTTTTTAAAAAAAAAGTCACTCTTATAATGGAAACTCAGGAGGACATGGAAGGGGACACAGTGGAGTGGTGTGGTATGCAGGAAGAATGAGGCCATTTTTCCATCTGCTCCGGGTTCTAATGGGGGACTCATGAAACACAACAGACCTGCCTCTGCTTTTGTTTATTAGACAATTGCATTTTCTTCCCCTGATACATGTTTATCTCAAAGTGACCCTTGTTGTGTCACTGCTACTTAAGAATAGCCATGCGAGCAAAGACCTAGACAACTGTCTCACATGGGAGACTTTGTTTTGGTGTAACGTGGCAACAAGGTTTCTGTTTTGGTCATTTTTTTTAAATCCACTTCCTGTCACTGTATGCAGAGAAGCACCAAGGCTGTGACATTGTGTGAAAATAACTCGGTCAAAGAGAGATATAGGGAAGACTGGAGGAAGAAAAAAAAATGGACTAAGTGATGTCAGCATTTGAGACTGGAGTTGGAACCACTAAGCTACTTTAAAGTGGAAAACAGTCACCCAAAGCCCTTCAACAGAAGCCCAGCATTTTACAGCACATCAGCTCCAATTCTCCTGGCCCTCTCAAACTTTGCAGCTCGGAGAACAGTCTCTCCTCTCTGAGCTCTCTGTGTTTTGTTATTCGTTTCTATTGGTTATAGCTCCTGAGGAGTGTCCAGACAGGAGCTCAGTGATTTCAACATGTTCTCAGTGACATCAGTGGCATTTTGTGTGAGGAATGGAACACTTGACAGGAGGAATTCACAGTTTTATAGAGCAGAGCCCCTTAATGAGGCTCAACGTGAAAAACAAACAGTAAGGAGATCATGTTCATTGTGCAGCATGTCAGGATGCAGGGTGAGGACGTACAGCTCCACCCTCTCGATACTTGATCTGTTGTGTGTATTTATAGTCAGATTAATTTTGGATTTAGTTTTATGGGAGGGTTTGTTGCTTCGCAGCCACCATAATAACAGAGGATCCAGGGTGGTATTACGTGCCTGGGGTCAACATGCCTTTGCACAAATATATGGGATATTGTGCTTGTGTCACGGTTCAGTCACAGCACTGTCAGGTTTTTGTTGCTTTCTGTGCTTTTGTTGTGTGTTAACACCACATTTCCTCCTGTGCTTCTCCCCAGGGTATTTTTCTTTCCACGTCTTTCCTCCACACCTGCCCCGAATTGTGGCCCAGAGGCATGCACTGCGAAGTGAAATTAATGGGTTAGCGAGGTATGCTCAGTCTAAAGCCAGAGTTTTCTGTGTTATGAATGTGGCTCTCTTTTAACTAGGCCAGATCACCATGGTAACTCATCCTGCAGGTCCATCCCGCTCTGAACCAGGTTATATTCAGAATTTTTGCCTGTAGCCAGTTAAGAAGCACCTTTCAGTAATCAGATTTGTTGGAAATAGGGAGATTCCATACTGGATTGTTAAATATAGCAGCAATACAGAGTCTCAGCTGAGGGAATGTGTCATATGTGCAAACTGATGTTACTTTGGTAATGGCACTGAATGAAGCTCAGTAATAAACAATAAAATGATGCCAACCACTCTTTCATCACAAGAAGTTTAATGAAACAGCATTTCAGTCAACACAGAATCTTTATAGGCCACCAATATTTATGGGTTACACCAACAGGCTGATAGGCTTCAGGGTGCCAGATGTGGTAAATTCACTCAACCATTTTTGGATGACACAAAACAAAAGCAACACTAGTCATTCAGAAATTCAATACAATTTTAAAATAGGTGCATCAGAGGACAAACAGCCACATGACAAGCACCACAAAAAAAATAAATGATAACAATGGAAAAGCATCCAAAACACTTTTTTAAATTTTAAAAATGTTTGTTTATAAATGTCATTAATAGTGATATGTGCTTAATCTGTTATTCATAAAGACAACAACAACAACATCAACTCACATACCAGTTATCTATATTCAGATATTCAGTCACAGAAAATAATAGATGATTCAAAAAATATTGCAACTGCAGCATTTTTTATAAGTTCAGGTCAACATGTGAAAGAAGACCAGTATACCCATGTCATTTTCTGGGATACAGGGCAAAAATCTCAAGGCATGTAAACATGTGTGGTAAGTATAAGCTGCCAGTCTTATTTATTATTATTTTTGTAGAAAATGTTTTCATCATATTCTTGGTTCAGACCTCTAGGAGCTAGAATCTGAAAAGTGAGTATATGAAAACCTTCTCTTTCTCAGTGGGAGGATATTCAAATCTCCTCCTTTTGGGGGCTTGTCATGTTCAATGCTTATATATTCTAATAACAACGCAGGATATTTGGCTTCCTAAAATCTACTGCTACTGGGTCTTGGTCTTGGTCCTGATTTTAAAGGTTTATGAGTTTTTCCTACATGCAAAATGAAGCCCTGCAAATACAATGGTGCTTACTTTATGTATTATTTATCCTTTTTTTCCTTCTTTCATCAGCAGAACCTAAATCAGTGATGGAGAAAGTCACAGCAAAATTTTATTTTCTATTTTCAAGGTTGTTTTTGCTCTTATTCAACTACTGTGTGTTTTTGTAATGTCCCCTTCCCATTCACCCACACTCAATACAAAAGAGGCCTTTTGTAAAATCAAATTCATTTAAAGAACTTACAATAAACATTTATTACATTATAAAAAAAATAAAAAAACTTGGAACATTTTTATGGCACAAAAAAATAACATGTATTAGTGAATGGGATGATACAAGTAGAATGGCATGTGGTAACCTCAAATTTCCCGAGTCAGCTCAAGTCCAACATAACCATTATTCAGATAAACTGAAATATTCTAATGCAAGTTTAACATATTCTGTAAAAGTACATGTTGGTTTCACTATGTGCTTTAGCTGAGTACATTTTCTGTGTAATAATGTTGAGAGTATTACAATGACACACCCACAGAAAGATGATAGCTTGATATAAACACGCTTAAAACACACTTTTATGCATCTGTGACTATCTCTGACATGCATTTATTTAATTCATTCCTTTGCATCAAATGAATACGTTTGATTTCTTTTTTTTTCCAGAATTATGCAAAGCACTGTAGATCAACTATGGTGTGTTAAAGTAGCTGGCATAGACAAACATGGGTTAAACATAAAAATATACAGTAGAATTTGTGCAAATGGACACATTCACTATCCGTTTTTATTGTTGAAGCTTACAGTCTCTTTTTTCTTCCTTCCAACTTATTTTTGGTCTTTTCAGCACTGTGTCTTGCCCTCTGTGCTAAGATTACAGTTAAAGTAAAAATAGCAAAAACAGCAGACAAAAGGAAATAGCTTTAGTGTACGGCAGTGTTCTGGAAAAGAGAACATGCGCACAGCAGCCTCTTGTGGTCAAACACAGAAATGCAAATGTTTGAGAAAATAGGCAAAGGTCCTGACCGCACACCAAACCACATAGTGATGCATATGTAATGGCTGTAAACACAAGGTTTGACCTTTTGGGTTTCCTTGTGGTGGAGAAGGAAAGTCTGTGTACATTTGTAATATAACACACTCTTTTTTTTTTCTTTTACGCTTTTCGATCCAAAAAAATCCTTCAGACATTGCAATGAAAGACACTGACATGTCATTCTGGGATTCTAAAAATCTGAGATTCAAGGACTTTGTGTTCTCTTTACAAAGAGATTTTTTTCATGACATTTTGTAAAAAAGTATCCATGAATTCCTTGCACATTAAATCTATACATTTAAAAGAGAAGTCTGCACGTCTGATTAAACAGCAGCATATTTAGATGTAACACACAGCAGAATTTGACAAGTGTCCTTTTTCTGAAATAGTGTCTGTGTGTGCTTGCGTGAGTGTTTGTGTGTATAAGAGATATAGACATAAAAAAAAAAAGCAAGCAATTAACTTCTGAAAACATCAGAAAATTAAACCGAAACAAGAACAGAGAAAGTCTAAGCTCTTTTAACAGTTTCTGTTAATTAATACACTCACTATCAACAGTGTTGGCTTTGCACTTGGAATTTTTGTCACACTTTCACTAATTTCTTTAAAGATGAAGTTAATTTCAAAAACCCTTTGATGTTATGGGTATTCACAGATTCATAGCTCTCATTCAAACTTTCCAGTGTAAAAGCCATGATGCTGAAAAAGCTGGAATAAATTAGGGGAATGTCAAGAGAGGACCACTCAACTGAGATCAATCCTTAAGTAACATGACCAAAATAATTCTTTGATGTTATATCAAAACATACTATTCCAAAAATTACTTAGGATATTTGTCAGGAAAAGCACCATGATCTTAAGTAGCTGATAAATCTTCCTGATGGCTGAGGATGTTATTTCAACCTTGCAAATTTACCCTTACAGACCTGTTACATCATGCATTGCTCATACTGATCTCCTGCCTCCTATAACGTAGGCAGCCGAAGATAGAACACGCCACAGTCTGTAACATCGCCTGTGGTGTGACCATGGAGACGTTCACTTTCAGATGTATACTGCCAATCCATTTGCAAGTCTGCTGTTATTGCGAGAGAAAATGATGAAAATTGACTCTCTTAGCACGACCATTCCAGATAATCCTGCAAACCCAATCCCAAATGTGAAATTTCACATAAACTTGGAAGTTAAAAGTATAATTTTAAGTGAGTGGGAGGGTTTATGGGAAGAGTCATGTTTTGGATTATCCTCTGTACCTAATCCTTACTCCCTCTAGAGGGAGGCAGAGCCTACAGATCCATGAAATAAAGTTCAAGGGAAACATGAGAGGAATCTAAAGTAGGCTTGAAGACTTATCAACAGGCTCGATGTGGAGGAGATCGAATGTCTTTTTATTCAATTCTATCTGCATGCAAGTCACAATAACCTTTATAGAACAGAGAACAGAAACCAGTATGGTCTCACATTAATTTTTAGGATTTCCCATGCAGTGTATATCATCTTCCCCACTTTCATCTGTTATGGAACATATCGATTTGCCATTGCAGGCAGCAAAGTGGAATCAAAATGTCCATAGTGAGACTCTCAGCGGGTAAGAAATGTAAGCAGTGGGCACCGGACCGTAATGGGGTACCATAACTAATCACTCTAATCTCATTTAATTATTAATATTCCCACAGCTGGATGAGGGCGGCCCGTTTGATCAATTCTCCACTACCTTCTTTTAACGGCAACGAGCCACTGCCACCACGTTAAATTATTCAACTGGGCCTGCTTTGTTGTTAATAGCAGTGATCATTCTTGCTTAAACAGCATAATGTATGCACTGACAGCCAACAGTGATACAAACCTGTCCCGCGAGACACAAATCTATCAGTGGCAAGTGTCTGCGTGCCACATTAGAGATTCCAGGCACCAGTGAAGCACAGGCACAGTGAAATACACTCAACTTCAAGGCTTATACGGGGAAGGCTCATTCCAGAGGACCCTGGCCAGAAATGATCAAGCCTCCACTCTGTAGCTGATTTCCAAGGAAATAAAGCCGATATCAAATGGCCAGTGTGTTGAGCCACCTCTCCGAGACTTTAAATGATGAAAAAGCCCATCTTATAAACTTGTACTGATTTGTGGCTCAGAGAGACAAGCAGGATGTTGTTATTTATGGAGCACAGTTCAGAGAAAGGAACAAAGATTTAAAGATAAAAGTAAAGGGATTATTCTTGATATAGATATGCCGTGCCAAGAACAGGAAAAGTTTTGCAAACACTAGCTCAAAAGAGATTCTTTGAATTAAGTTACAATTTCTATATTTAACAAGATTCAGTTAACTGAAACAGTATGTACTATGTGCTAATTTGGATCAACTGAGTGTGTAGGTTTTTGTATATTTGCTTTACCTGCAGCAGTTGCTTAGAGTTCTTTTCCACATAGTTTGTTTGTTTACCCATCCCCCACCAGGGTGCTGTCAACACCACAAGCCTCATGGGCAGGAAAAGGTCAGAATGCCGTGGGGTCATCCTGTGTCATGGACTCTGGCCGTTTCCTCCTGTTAAGCATCCAACGCCATTATTACGACGACAGCAGAGGATCTGGAAAAAGAAGGCGCAACCAAGAAGAGGAAATGTCAGGGTTAAGATAACAAACTTTTACAGATGCTGCCAGCTACAAGATGTTTTAAACATTAAGAAGGAATTAACAGAGAAGAGGAGGAAGAAGAGGAACTGATCTTTTACACACTTTATTAATCCCTCTAGGGCAAATTCATTTTTTGTTTTCTGTTTTAAAAAATGGACTATATACTGGTGTGTCTACATATTGTAGAATATGTATTACTATAGATCTGTAACAGCTAATAATAATCACTGCCTGAGCTGTCCCACTGTAACGCCTCTTTGCTGGCATATTGGATTTCCTTTCTGAACTCATGTCCAGCTTACATCTAAACAGTTTTGAGACCCAAATGAAAGCAGGAAAAAAACACTGGTACCACAGTTTATTATCAGCTGGCATGTGTTCACAGCATGGCCCATATGGCAAATAAGCAATAATACTGCCCTGCACAGACCTGCTTATGTGAATTTAGAAAGTAAATCTAGCCATAGAAATATGGACTTTATTCCTACCACAAGCTTTATAAACTAAGCTTAGTAGTTAACAACACTGTGCGAGCTGAGCGTGGTGCAGTGAGATATCATGCTAATATGCACATCCCCATCCATATGTTAAAAAAGAAAATTCATTTTACTCTCTGCATAATAAGCCATATGCTGTAAAGGCTAAATGTTTTTCATTAGTGGTTGCTGAAACCCGTTTGAAATGTGCAGAGGGTGGGGAGGAGCCGAGAAAGCAGATGCATGTAAACCGCAGTGCTCCTCCTTCACACATACAGAGGATTCATTCCAGTGGGATATGATGGGAGCAAGCACTTCACACCGTTCCCCCATTAAATTTGAATCTGTTAAATGTTTTTGCTGAAACGTTAGTAGGACGTTCAACCACCATCTCTAATCTTAACTGTCCATTTGACCCCACACAAGAGCTGCACAACCGTATCACACAGCACATTTGATCTGAAAAAAAAAAAAAAAACACGGCAAGGCCTTGGAAGCCATGATTTTCTCAATAATGATCAGATGTTCTTAAGCCCTCCCTTTAGCCAATTTAAAGGCGAGCCTCGTCACAAGGCACTGAGCACCCTTGAGTCAATAAGCCAGTTAGCAGAAAGGAAAGTAAAAGAATTCAATTCTTGACTTATTTAATAGGGGATTTGGCGTGGCAGGTCAGGGGGTGTAATCCAGGAGATTGGACACTGATTCTTTAATCGAGTGCCTTCACAGTAAATCTCCACCCTCCCCTCCTGAAATTGTACTCCTAAGGGGGTCTCCCTTGTGTAGCACTGCATTTCAATAGCCCACTGCTGGTTCAAACTCCCCTTCTTTTGACGGCTTCTGCCGGGAAACCAGACGGAGACGGGGAATACAGCGCATCAATAAACCAAGCCTCCTGCTTTTCCTCCATGGCTAAGAGAGTAATACAGCATTCATTAACAATAAGTCATCCATTAGCAAAATAGCACCTCACCAGTCATTGCTAAAAAACCTTTAGCCTGCATATCAGGAAATTGGCAGAGGCAGGCTAATGAAACTGCAGTGGATGGGGTAAAAAAAAAAAAGGTAGCTGTTTGGTGGCTGTGTGCCATGTTCAGGTCCCAGAGGTGCAGAGGATCTCTCAATGTAGCAATAGTTTTGGTTTGATTCTGCATAGGTTGCTTGTTTCTGCTCCCTGCCTCTGAGATCCCTGGTTTTTGTCTAAAGAAAGCCAGGAGGGGAGACTGCTGTTGCTTTTAAACCCTGCATCACTGCATCCTATAAACACTACAGTTGATAAAAGCTAAGAAAATAGTGTGAGTATAAGGTCAATTTCATGCAATTTGTGCGCTAAAGCATTACTTGAGATGAGAGCTGAGATAAGTGTCTCCGTCCTCACCAGTGGTTAAAAGACATGTCTCATCTGTCTTTAGAGTATTTATTGTAATGGTAAATCCTCAACTGCAAGTGTACCGCAGCTAAAATGTAGAGTTCTGAGTGGAGCGAGGCACATGCTGGGTTCCTTGAACAGATGGCAATATACCAGTTCCTGGATTCAAGGCAGGTATTGGCAGTTCACTGCGCATACGGACTTTCCACTAGAATACTAAATAAACTCACCATACTTCCTTGTTATCTCTCCACTCGACCTTTCTTTTTTTCAGAATAAATGCACACAAGCACACGCATGTCCAAAGAACACACAGACATCTTCATCACACATAAACCAGGGGACGATGAATACATCCCAGTGGATCTCCCCCGCCCTCTACCCAATTCCCTGAGCATGAGTAATTGTCAGGCCCTGTGAAATAATCGGAGCTTTTAACGCTAATGGAAGCCCTGCACATTCATTATTCAGTCCGGGAAACAGAGTGCTGCAAAGTGTCAAGGGACCTATGAGTTATTACTCAGCATGAAGTAACCTCAGACTATGGGGGAAGTGACACAAGTCCACTGCACTTTCTCCTCCTGCGTCCCCATCCCTTTATGTCTACTTTGCCTCCCTCTGTCCATCTGCATGGGCAGACAGGCACCACACAGAGAACCCGAGATTGTATCACAGCTGTGGTGTGGTCAGATGGCGGATGATGGGCGTACTGTGTGGCTGCGGAAAGAATGACAGACGGTCTACGCTCTCCTGTGTCACTGCAGCGCTTGACCACAGACAGCCATGACTGGTGGAGAAAGGCTTTTCCCCGTGTTACAGCCCTCCTGGGACTGCTGTGGGATTTACGAGGAAAGCAAAAGGAGGAATGCAGTGGGGGGGTGGGGGACTCAGGGGGGGCTGGGGGATTGGGGGTTGGCTGACCTGCAGATAACACATGGCAAGAAACAGATAGGTTTGATATGAGAACATGCCTGCACTTGTGCTTAAGGAAAAGGGACACCACACCGCAGACGGAGTCCTTAAATACAGTTACTCCACACTTCTAAAAAGAAACACACCTCAGACAGAATTCCAGCAATGCACTTAAGCCTTCTTCATTTCCTACGTCTAGACCTCGGAAGTCTTGCTGCATTAAAGTGAAAGTGAAGGGGAGCCTCTGAGGTGAAGCAGGGTTTTGATATCAGGGTAAGAGAGGAAGCAGAGGAGTAGCTAAAAACTGAACACATTAATTTAAACTCAAATTTTTAAATCTTAATTTCTAGATCTGTCTATATTAAACCTGTTTAATATCTCTGTCTATCTGCTTTTCTGGCACACGGTATGCACTTTGGAAAGGCTAAATTGCTTCAAACACCTCTTCACACCAGATGGGAAAAAACCCTCCTCCACATGGACCCACTCTTTGGTGGACCATGTGAGGAAAACATGCACCACTACACAAACCATTTCTTGAGATTCTAGGACTCGTAAATGCTTCTCTACTCGTGCAAAACCTGGGGACTTTTCATTCTCTCTGCACTGCTGCTGTTGTCAATCTGTGTTGCGGAATTGAACATTGGTAGAGAATTTAACAAATTAGTCTGCTGATGGCAAAAAAAGACAAAAGCATCCATCTTGGCAAAACAGATGTGAGGCTACATGGGCAGTGTGTTCACATCAGATGTCTCCCATCTATTCCTGAATGTTATTGGATATTACTAGTTTTGATGGGTTGTGTGTAGTTTTCCAAGTCTCTCTTCAAGATAACAACAGCACAAACATCAGCAAGATAATAACAGTTTCAGGGCCCCGGGCATTTAAAGCATGCATTAGAGGACCTCTGTTTACAGGGGGTAATTGAGCATTCTTGTCTATGGCTCTCTTTGTGCATGCCAGCATGTTGCAACAAAAATGACCTAATTAATTTGATTAGGAAACTAAGGTTTAAGAAACTGAGTGTGAAAACAAGAGTCAAATGGTAAAGAGTGTAGGGGAATGCTAATGAGGAACAATTTCATGAGGGAGATGTGCATAAAAGAGTTTGTGTGCTTGTTATGTTTGGTTTCTCAAAAGCATTGGACAAGACTGAAACAAGTGGCTGACTTTATTGTGCCCAGGGTGTTTATCAGAATACTATAAAATATTTAGTGGTGGAAACTGAAATAATGCTGGTCTTTGAGAATAAAGAGCTGGAACTATTTTGTGGTGAAACAAAGTGTTTGTACCAAATGTATCTTAAGTGAGATAACTCCATCTGCTGCTGAGTGTGGTTGAAAGCTCTGTAAAATTGTGTTTGTGTGATGTTTTTTCTCTCATAGTTATCTGTATGAGCTTAATGGAATATGATTTAAGATAGATGCCAGAGACGGAGGAAATTGTCCTTGCATCCATGGGTCTAAACAACATTAACTTAATTGGGGCAACTTTTAATAATACACTTATACACACTATACACAATACAATTTGTCTAAATGTATTGTCAAGTTGTAGATTATTTAAGATGCCTCAAAATATTCATTCAGCCCAAAAATAAAAGACAATTTCGTGGAAAGGCAATAACAGATTGTTGCGAGGCTTGAAGCTGTTATACAGTGCTGTCTACAAGTCTCAGAAAGATGTCAGAGTTTTGTTGTTTTGGCTCTGTACTCCAGCTCACTGAAGCAAACGCTGTCATTGTTTAACAGAAGCAATGTGATTGAGAGAAATCTAATTTCATTCATCTGAAATTTGATTGCATTCATTCCGATTTGGTAAAGCCTGGCTAAAGTCTACAATTCCCAAACACCCTTTTGCAGGCTTTTACTGCATTTATGTTCACTTTTCCCTCATTTCGGGAGCTTTATGAAGTAGGTCTGGTTATCAGGCTTAAAGCCAGTGATCAGTTGAATAGATATCAGGTGACTAAACTAGTCGGTTAAAATCTCTCTACTGGAGCATGAGTGTTTTCCTTGACTGTATGTTTAGTTTTGGATAGTTAATGTGTAAAAAGGTAACCCGTTTTCAAACCAAATGTGCAATACACCTACCATTCCATCAGTCTGCCTCACCCACACATGCCAAAATCAGTCTCACAGCAAAATATGCAACCTCTGGTTAAACACTCAAAATAAAGCTTGCTGAGAAACAGGCAAGTGATGGTAATAGTTTTTATAGGTTTTCAAATCAAAAGTATTTGTTTAGCCTCAGGAAAACATCATGGTTTGGCTAAAAATAACTTCTGCCTCAAAAATCTCAGCATTTTCTATTGACTTAATTCAAGAATCAATCCCCAATCTTCTGTATGTGACCCATCTCTCTCAAACTTCAACCTCTAGGTGGACTTTCTTGCTCATTTTTACAACATTCCTCCTTTATTTCCATTCTTATTGCCTCCTACTTGTATTTCTTATATCTAATAATATGATAAACATGTACTCTGTACATCTTTGTGAGGCAAACTGAGCCAAAAAGGGTAATAAGTCTTATACTTTTTATCAGATATATAGCTGAACCTGCCAAAAGAGCTTTAAAAATCTAACGTAGAGGAACTCATGGCATTAAAAGGTGAGACTGCAGATGCAACCAACTGAATATCCCTCTGCTCACCCTCGACCTTAAGCGTGTAGATGACCTTACAGCTAAGAAACTTGCAAGAACCAGAAACGGCTTCTTTTCACAGCCTGAATAAGGATTGTCTGTTCTGGGATGCAGTAGAAACATGGCAGCGCAACCAGTGGCTGCTAGTCAATAGAGGGTGCCATCCCCCACTACCCTCATGAAGAGGAATTAAAATGACCTCCAAACAAATAAGACCTTTATAAATACTTTAAAACACAAATAACAGTGAAAAATTAAATTACAGTGTTTGCTTATTTAATCTTTGTGTTGTAATGAAGAAAAAGGAGAACTGATTTAGGGGCTTTTAATCTGGTATTTATACTTCCTTAAAAACATGAGACATATTGTTTACTTTATAAGAAGTATGCCTGTCCTAAAAAAAATAACCAATCACCACTTGGTGGAAAGTTATTCTGTGAGAGAGGACCTGTTCCTTTTGTGAATGTAAAAGGGCTCACTCCAAGGCAACAAAAACATAATTTTTATTTCAGGTGATCATACATAGGCTATACAAAGGCAACAACATAAATCTGAGTAATAAATTCAATTTCTGACAATGTGTCCCACTAAAACTTGTACAGTGGACATTTAAAATGAAGAAGTCTGTATTTTATTCTGACAG
>JAPZDZ010000023.1:9145842-9157066 GCA_029783805.1 Acanthurus tennentii | reverse complement strand
AATTTCTGACAATGTGTCCCACTAAAACTTGTACAGTGGACATTTAAAATGAAGAAGTCTGTATTTTATTCTGACAGTTACACATTTAATGTGTTATTCATTTCAAATTGAATATATTGGAGTACAGATCCAAAACAACAAAAGAAGTGCAGGTATTACCCGATGCTTCCTGTGATCCACAATGACTTCACGGGATAATAAGTCATAAAAAGAATAAATTTGGGCAAACTGGGCTAAGACAGACTCATCCTTCACTCCATGGCTGCCTGCCTGTGCTTTTTGACACGGATATTCCACTTGGTACACAGGCACGAAATAATTTCCAACCTATTACTGCCCTAGGTATCAATTATCAGAATGGCTGCCTTTGCCAATACCACAGAACACTCTCAAACCGCGCACACACACACACACACACACACACACACAAAACGCAGCGCGGTGCACTTGCTCCGCTTCTCTCTGAACCCTCCTTTCCACGATCCGCCCACCATCTCGGGACTGGAGTCACGTGTCTCACCGCCTAGTGTCTCTGCGAGCAGACACCACTACAAATCAAAACTCACCCAGCGCCCGATGGAGACAGAACGGGAGATGAGAAACGGAGGGGTGTGCACGGACAGAAACGCCGCCAGTGGGCTGTAATGGAGGACGTTCAGTGGGGGGATATCCGCCGTGGTGATCCGAAATGTTCCCTGTGTTCCCCGCAGAGGTGGAATATGACAAGACATCTCAGCAGGACGGGAGATGAGATTCACACTGTTACGGAGACCCTCTTCCTCCTGTGATCTCAAACAGTCCGCCAGTGAGCCGCAGGGCTTGAGGGTGTACGGGACACAGGGCGCACAGCTCGACTGTGGACTGAACGAAACTGTCTCTCTCTGCGGCTTAGTTAGACCCGTTTAAGCTCTGTGGATCTCCAAAGGGAAGGGTGGTCTCACCATGAGGGCTGTTTCAGCAAACTTATTCGCTCTTCTTTTCCTGTGCGCCCTTGTAAGCGTTTTCTATGTGTGGAGCGCACTGGAGAACAGTTTGGAGCGACACAAACGGAGGTTCTCAGTACCGGGCGGAGGGTCTTTCCCCCAGGGTTTCTCAGCGGACCTCTCTGCCAAAACTTTTCGGGTTTTGCTCGCTGTTCCAGCGGCGCAAAGACCGCACTTGGGGGGCAGACTCGAGGCTCACAACCTAACTGATCAAACCGTCTCTGCAGGAACTAGAGATTACCATGTGAATGGGGATAACAAGAGGTCAACGCGGCGGGAGGGCCCGGTCAAGTTAGGTTCCCCTGTGGAGGATGGGATATTTTGGAGTCAGTGGTTAGAGGATCTCCTTGCCGTGGGCTTCTCGGAGGAATACGCTCGGGCTTGGAGGGAGAGAGCCAGGACATACCGTATAGTGAAGCTGGAGCCTGGATGCGGCAGGATATCTAATCAGCTGGCCACTTTTGCAGATGGGACCAAAGCGTGCGTGCGTTACGGGATAAATGCGGATCAGGTGCAAGGGGAAACTTTGACGTATTACCTTGCCAGTTTGTTAGGCATCACAAACTTGCCCCCTCTTATACTGTCCCAGTTGAATGGTGACAGTGAACAATGGGCGGCTGTAAGGACGCGGATAGATGGTTTACAGTGGAGCGATCGGGCCGTGGTATCACTCACAGAGTGGGTCTCCAATCTGACCGGGGTGGTTACACCTGCGCCGCTCAGGCAGGAGAGCAACGGGCTGCATCCTGTCCTCAATGAGCTCTGGAACAAGACGACGGCGGAGCTGTTGGAGCTGATGCAGTGGACGGACATGATCATGTTCGACTACCTGACTGCAAACTTCGACAGACTCGTCAGCAATCTATTCAGCCTGCAGTGGGATTCGCGCGTAATGGAGAGGGATACCAACAACCTCCTGAAAACACCCCGCGGTGACCTTGTATTCATAGACAACGAGGCCGGACTCGTGCACGGGTTTAGGGTGTTGAACATGTGGGAGAAATATCACAGTACGGTACTGAACTCTGTGTGTATGTTCAGAAAAAGGACCACGCAGCGCGTGGCTGAGCTGCACAGGCGCAGAGACGCCAGGACGAGGCTGCTGGAGCTTTACAGAGACAGCGAGCCTTTGTCTACGGAATTAGGATTTCTCTCAGAGGAGCATGCTGGTGTTCTCCAGGACAGGATAGACAGATTATACAAACACATTTTGCATTGCAAAGCAAAGTATGGCCAGCTGTGAACATTCAGCACGCACAGGTGACGAATTTGCTGCCTGCACGGTATAATGAGCTCAGCAAACGCGACTGGCACACCTGAGCTACACTGATGATTTACAAAACTGTCTTGAATATCCAGCTGAACTACCTCTCGAGGACAGAATGTGTTGCCTACTTTATAAATAACTAATTTGTCACATGTTTATAAGCACCCTTAAGACATTTTTACCACGTCTCACAGAGAGGAATGATAAAGGCTTACTCATCCTGTCTTACTTCACCCAACTAACGCTCACCGGAATAGAATATCTTGTAAAGAGTAGGTTATATTTGTGACTGGGGTTATCATAATGCAGCCCTTAATGTGTGTGTGTGGATTCTTGCCTTGTGTCTCGCGTAAGCCTTAACGTAAGCTGACTCTTGAATACTGTTCTGTTGACATCTGGCTCGCTTTTTTTATTGAAAATAGTTTGCACAGCACACTGTTACAGCAGCACCTGCATTCTTGTAATTGTGTTAGGATAACACATTCAGCCTTAATGTCACAGAGGTATCACATCTATACATGTTGTAAGTATGTTTGTAAATATTGTCAATTGACTCGTTTTGGGACTCACTAATTTAACTTGCACTGTAACATTCCAAACTCTTGTGTTCTTTTTTTGATAAAATACTGTAATTTTAACTCTTGTCAGACTGTGTGTTTTGTATGCAGTTTGCACTAAAGTGTCTTATTAGAGTGCATCAAATATTTACCTAGTCTGTGTGCTGGGATTTTTCAGGCTCCTGTACTTGCCCAATACAGTGCTCTCATTGTGCTGTAAAAATATATTTTACTGGCACACTCTTCCCCAGGAGCCATTCTGTCAGCCACAGGCATGCTACAACAGAAATCGCTAATCCCTTTTATAATCTCACCCAGAATGATGAACTGAAGGAGACAACTGACATCATTTGACATCCTTTGAAAAGGGGCTTTACTGCTCCCCAACTATATCAGAACTTCCTCTATCAGAAGACAGATTTTCAGAATAATCATCACTCCAGTAATAAAACATTAAACCTACAGTCAAGGCTGGACGGTTTATTGGTTCAAGCTGTTTGGCAGAAAAGTAAAAAAAACCTCCTGTAATAGGTTCATATGTTGCTCAGAGGCCAAACCCACAATTAATGAGCCCCTTTCCCTGAGGGGAAAGACCTGTTTATGGTTATTTATACTTTGAACTTATACCTATGGAAGGTTTTCAAAAGAAAAAAACACATGCATATATCTGTATTTTTAATTCCTAAATGTCAGCTGTATTATTTTGCCAATACGGTATCCTGTATCTCTTTAATTTGACCCTTTTGAAGACATCTTCTCCTCATTAGTTCCACTATGGGCCCAGCTCTGCGTCTCATTCCTGGCTCTAGACTTACGAGCACATCAGAGGGAAAGCCAATGATCAAACTGTTCAGGGCCTAATTCTTTACAGCCTTTCGCTATTCTGCACCTCATCTGGTTTCTTTTACAACACACACACTCACATCTGTATGTGTGTGCGGATGTGTATGTATATAAGCACACTCCCTCCTAAATATATATAAGGCATACCACAGTTTGTAGAGATGAGAGTGAGATGGGTGTATCCTGTTAAAATAGTGGCTCGATTTGTACACGCATTTCATTTCATGGATAACAGCACCTGTGTCAGTATCTGTGATTTATGCTTCTCCCTGTTGGGTCACTACATGACGGCAGAGAAGCGGCAGAGGTTTAAGCAGGTGTAACTGAAGGCTTTTTTCCAGACTAGCTGCCTGCTGCAGCTTTAATAGGGACTGGCGGATCAATATGTGCACTGCTTGTTGTATAAGGGAAAGGAGGTCACGTTAATGCGCTGGGTCTCGGGTTAGTGTGTGAACATGTGTGTTTTGATGGGGGGGGGGGCGCTGGGCATCCTGCTCTAAGCATGGCTGTTAGGCTAATACAGCAATGCATTACAGAGGTCTGCAGGTTTAAACTAGACTTACACAACCCTTCCTCCTTTCCTGCCTCACATCCGACCTCACCCACATCTTGCAAATCCTGCCCGCATCTGTCTGCACCGCTAACATCACTGTCAACTTCATTTGCTAGCTAAATGGAAAATGAAAGTTTCATTTTCCTAATTAGTTTTTTTCTTTTTGTTTGGGCCTTCCTTTGCACAAGAAAGCCTTTTTTTTTAACTAGGGACCATGCCAGCTGTAATCACACTAATGGTGGTTATCAAAGAGGTTGATGAATCACCCTTTTAACTGTTCACATATGTTCCTCCCTTATTCTTTCCATCTGGCTTATTTCAGATCACCACACAGACTCCTTCAAACACCCCCCAACCCCACCACTACCGGCACCTTTTTTATATCCAGAGGCAACAAAATGATCTAATGAGTGCAACCTGTCCAAGCTCGTGGCACCAGTGCAGCAGGTTATAATGCAGTCTGTGGCACTTAGTTATACCCATGCATTCCAGCGCTGTGTGGTTCTTTCCAGATGTGCTTGTATTTTGTGTCAGTAAAGGCTGAATCTCAGGCTCAGACAGTCATACAGCCGGGGGCCTTCGACAGGCCCGAGCAAAGACCCCAGGTACTCAAGCTGATCTTCCTCCTCTTTGTGCACATTGCAAACATTCCAGAGGAACTGAGGGAGGATCATCTCCATGGACACACACAGGCGCACAAGCACTTCACAGGCAGGCGAGAAGAAGTAGTTTACGTTGTGTGCAAAAACTATTGCTAAAGTTAACTGAGATCAGAAATCATGATTTTTAAAAAGGAAAATAGTGTCAGGATTTGTCAGTAGGGCATGCTTAAGAAAGTTATTTATGATAATAAACCATTTTAACAGACACAGCACAACATTGTGGTAAATGCTCATTACTGTCTTGCTAAGAATTAGAAGTCAAGATCTTCACCACCTTCAGCCATGTCCAATCAAGACAAGGCTACAGTTAGCAGTTAGTTTGCTTAACTCGGCTTGAAGATTGAAAACAGCTATCCTAAAAATCTCGCCTATCACCATGTTTTATCTTTTTTGTTGAATCCAAACAAAAAGGAAAAGTAAAAATCAAGCATTTTGACAGGTTGTGTACGGGACTTGGCTTGGAGCAGTGATTTTCTTACGTTTTCTTGCCAAGAAATAGTCTGGTGCACAAGTATCTGTAAAGCTGCTAGTTATTTTTACACTTTGTTTATTTGTATAAAAATTTAAAAAGACTTCTATCTTTTTATTTTTTATTTTTAAGATTATCTTTTTTAATCAATTTATTATGTAACATCGTCACTATTATTTAATTTAAACAGGGCTTTGGAGTTTGTGATTTGGGTAGATTTTTGAGCCAGCCTAGGTGTGTCCTCCTGTTTCCAATATTCATGCCAAGTTAAGCTAACCAGCTGCTGGCTATAGTCTTGTATCAGTCAGACAGCTGCAAGTATAACAGCAATGCTCTCATCTAACTCTTGTCAGGAAAGCAAACAGGATATTTTCCAAAACTATAAACCACAGCTTCAAAATGTCATTGACAAAAGCTTTTTAAAATTTTTGATACCCTCTAAAAACACAAACCAATTACGAACTTAATTACTCTGAGCTCATTTGCATGCTTTGGACAAAGAAGTTAGGTGTTTTGCCAGACAACAGGTGACTAACTGACTTACACCGTCGTTTTCGCTGTAAGCTGGCCATGTGTGAGTGGACGGACATTACTGGCATTCTTTCATGGCTACACAGTACAGGAAACTTCCTGCGCATGACTGAATGATTTCATTATGAAACACAGCACATACTATGGGGAGAGTCACTTAGTCACAGTTGAGTGGATATGGGCCATGAAGGGTAAACTGGGGGGCCTGGGCTAAGACTGGAGGGGCTTTGGCTGTGTAACGGCTGGACAGCCAGGCTGTGGTGTGCCTGGAGATCTGGCATAAAGCCCGGCTTTGTCCAAACCAGGGGTGAAAGCTTAAGGTCAGGACCTTTGGTTATTCTTTCTCAAGACAAAGTAATGAGTTACAGAGACAGACTAGGAAAAAAAACTGAACATAGTTCAGCTAACAAGGGACAATAAAGTATAGCGACCTCCTCTGTTGTCACCCCAGCATGTTTGTCCCAATTAACTTAAGTCATATATAAAAATATCTCCCTTGCCTTTATAATATCAGTGTCAAAATAGATTTTTTTTTAGGTTAGTTACTATACACAGATGTTAGTTTTGGATCATAGTCACATTTCATTAACGTGCTGCTGGCTTAATAAGTGTGTGCACCTGGAAATATCACAAGGGATACCCAGTTTTGTTAATATCTGCCATATGGATTTACTGTAAAAGTCAGCTGTGATAGCAAAAAATGTTTATTAATTCAAAGTGAATCAGGGTGATGAGTATGTGTGTGTGGGTGTGCGTGTGTGTGTGTTTGTGTGACCATGCAAAATTCTATGACAGATTCTTCTTCTCTTGATTTCACTAAACTGTGATGGACAATATCTCCAGCCAATAAATCTGCATCTTTGCGTGGGGAATTGGTTTTTGCAGGGTTCTGTCACAGTAAATCACACACTGGAGAGCAGAATAATATATCTGTCAAGCTGTTGTCCACTTTCTGAGGCCTGCCAAACTTGCAGATCACAGAAAAGATTCTGTTCTTTTCCATCACAAAATTTGTTTATATCACTTTGTCATGACCACCAGCGAGTCAGACCTTTGGTATATATTATGTTGACAGAATATCTCAGATAACACAGATATAGGACGTTATTGTATTCTTTATCATTATTTATGCTATTATTAGTTTCGGAGCAATAACATAACCTACAGTATGTGTACAAAAAAACGTAGAGATCTGCATATAATCCTTTAAATAGTGTTTGAAACAAGAACTGTTTAACCTCAATTTGAATTCTCTGTATTTTCCCTTAATACGATTTGCTTCATGCCAGTCACAGCATACATAAAAATAAATCCTGATTAATTTCACCACTTAATTCCATCCTATTTGTTATGCTGCGTCCCTCCAGCTCTGTCTCCAAAATGTCAGACTATATTCTGAATATGTGATGTGAGATAATCTCATGATTTTATGTAAATGATTCATTTGCACTTTATATCACGAAGAGGACAGGTTCATCTTCATATTTCTATATTTGAGACATGTAAGGGAAAAAAGGGTATATGCTGCAATGCCATGACTGAGATAAGTGCATAATAATGGCCTGCCACATACCAACAGCAAATGTGGATGGAAGACTTTACAACTGTATTAAGTAAAAGTGGCAAATAAAAGAACTAAATCCAGCATGTGCTTTACTCTGCCATCGTGACAAGTCTTAAAACTCACTTTTGTTTATTAAATGGAGGATTATCCAGGCATGACATTAGCTCCCCTGTAAGGACGTCAGTGTGTTTGAATGCTTTGCCTTGCTTTTCCCCTCTTTGCTTTCACTGAAATGCCACAGAGCATTTGATTGACATGCTTGATGGATTTTTATATTCCTTAGGGTGACGCCTGTTGATGCCTCAGCGTAGCCAGGGGACCTGTTTCAAGTACATGTTGTTTTGCTCATTTACATCTGGCTTCATCTCTATGTAAATATGAATTAGTATGCTTATGGAAATGACTGCCTTTTTTCCTGTCTTTTGCTAGAAAGAATAACTGATCACATTCATGGGGTGATAATCTATGATTTTGCTGTTGAGTGCATCTTCCCCTTGCCACCTGCACCTAGTGGAAATAGTGTCTGTAATTAAGATATTTGTATGCAAATGTGGTTAGAGGAAGTTATGAATCAGCCCCAATGCCAGACAAAGAAATAAATGGTACAAATTAGCCAACTGGACATATGGTTATGTCTGCCTTACAAGAGTGAAAGAATGACTTTTCTGACTCTGAAAAGCTGTATTAAAATGCAGCAACACATAGCAAACCCAGCTTTAAAAAACTGACACATCTTGCGTAGATTCTAATTTTTACATTTAAACAACATATTCTATATCAACAGTGTTAAAATATTCTTTAATTTTCAGGAAACTTGTGCTGTGACTGTGTCAGAAAAGCTTTGTCCTTGCCAAGCCTGAAGTGCAAAGAGAATCAATACAGAGAAGGGCAAGGGGACGTGTGATGCTTGATGACAAAATACCTACAACCTGCTGAAACAGCACATTCCCTCCTGTTAGCTGACCACTTGTTCTCTGAATGTTAGTGTTAGCTGGAGGCTGTGCCAGAGTCTTGCATGTGGACAAAGTCGCCGTTTTGAATTACAGTACCCATTGGCTGCTGCAGTCCTCAGTAATTTGGTCATTTCTATGTAAATTGCACTTTGTGCCACCCTTGTAGGCTGTTGTACCATACAAATGCTCTGGCTTGCCTTGTTCCATAATCGTACACTGTTATCGTGAAATGATTAAAGCTAACTATGAGAAAATGTCTTGACAGTCAATCAGTTAAGCATACAGGGCGACAGAATATAGACAAAAAAGAAGGGCACTGAGGCATTCAATGATGAGGATAGGCACAAGAGGCAGGCAGTCGATTTGGGTTGCATCCAGGTGCTGGCCTCTCTCTTAGAGGGGAAAGAGGGAAGACCTCACCAGAGACAAACATTAGGGTGTTTAATGGCTGACTCTGCAGTATCATTGTCATTTGAACAAGATTGGACATGCCTTAGTGAAGGTGAGTGAGGACTACCAAGTATATGGTGGGATACAGCAGAATGGGGCGATGTATTTAAAATGTGACACAACTGTATAGATAGAAATTAATGAAGCTTATGTGACTTCATAGCTGCTCTTCTCCAGGATTTTTTTTTTTTAAACTTAGGCTTAAGTACAAAAGGTTTTCAGCAATGGGAGCCTGGGCAATGTCAGCCGGCAGATAATAATATCTTCCTCTGTCTTTGACTACAAAATCACCTCTTGGCACTGCTACCTTGAATTATCCTAAGCAAAACAGTTTCCTGTGTTTTTTGAAATATTTGTTCTCAGATAAATGTCTCCTTTTCAAATATTTCATTTAAAATAAAGACTTGAATTTTTTTTTTTTTTACATCCAATGCATGTTGCTTGCAACATAACATTAGCTAACTGATAAGCCGGATCTTTATAGTTTCACAAAGACTGAACTTTTGAGTACTGCAGATATAAAGTTCTGCAAAAATCCATCTAGGGTTGTGTTATTTAAGTGATAAAGAGGTTTGAAACAGAGCATTAAAGGTTTTTGGGCTTCAGAGAGTGGCTTTACTATCTGGTAGTTCAAACTTTAGTTAAGGGTCCTATATAGAGTTTTCCTTAACAAATAAAAGCACCATGGAACAATGTTTTTAAATGAATCACCATTTTTTTACTACTCATTCATGGCTCCTGTTTCACATTATTCCAATAACTGGCTGTTTCTGGCAATAATATGCAAAAAATTGTGATGCAGACAAACAAGGGGAATAAAGATGCAGACTGCCATTTCGCAGGCATGGATGTCAACAAAATTTAAAAAAATACAAAAAGTTAAGTTTGCAAATGTTTAATTAGAAAGGAAATGCACTTAACTTGTTTGTTATGCCCCAGACATGCACAAAAATATATTTGGGGAAAGAATGTAGCGTTGATTACAAGAGAATTCGATAATGCATTTTTACTTTAATTTTCTAAATTTTTTTCATTGCAATTAAATACAAATTCCAAACAACAAGAAAAGCCTCAACACACCATACTTGTATCATTTATCTTGTGAGCCAGCTGAGCACACAAAGGACTTGATTGCCTGTGTATATATTGGGGAAAAAAATTTTAAAAAAGAAAAGGCTTGAAAAATGTATTTTTAATAGCACTTCTCTATGTATTTTTCATGAATAGAGGAGATACATTTATTTTCAGTCTCTCGGGTCAACACAAGGTCTGAAAATGTACTGGATTACAGCATATCTGGAAATAGCAATAACTGAACAGGGAGACAAAAATGCACAAAAACAATTAAAGGGATAATAAAGACAAAGCAGACATGTTGATTACCCTGTCTTTTATATTTAAATATTAATGATATGATATTATGGATGTTTTGAGGTATTTGCTCTCTCAAAGACATTCCTCCTCTCTCACACCTGTAACCTGTCTCATCTCAAATAACAACTCTGAGACATCCAGCCCATGCCAGCAGCCACAGCAATTATACTCTGACATGACTACAGGGCGAGGCTTAGTGTCTAGCAATTCATGACACCCTCATATTACACTAACCAAAGGGGAGACAATACAGGGTGTAATGGTTCACTTCCTCCGACATTGAACAGCAATTCAAGCAGCAAGTCTTTGTGTTTTAACCTTGCATGTCACATAACATTCAGTCTTAAGCAACAGAACTTAAATGCTGGATGTGGGGGGGTCTGAATATCCTCTGAATAAAAAAAGAGCACTTGACAGACAGGACAGAGGTTACAGGAAAATTTAGAGGGCCGTATCATGTTGTGAATCAGCAAGGCTGAATCCAACCAAATAAAAAGGCTTTGTTATAGCAATGTGGCTGCTGTCCTTGTCTCGGTTTTATAAGGTCTCCTCACTTATCTTTTTCTTTCACACACACTTTTTCTCTTAATTCCCCTCTTCTTCTTATTCGATTTCTTCGCATCTATTTGGCCTGTGCAAACATTGCCATTGTGAGATCCTGTGAGCATTGATTGATTGCGGGTGGGGGCTAATCATCTGGCTGGTTACAAAGATATCTTCCACAAAATCAATGCCCCTGAAAGAGAAACTAAATCTCTCAAAGATTCTGCAATCTTTTGTAAAATAGCACTGTCTACCACAAGGGGAATGTCTAGTATTTTCTCTCATGAAGCTTCCTTTAATGTTTTTCCTACTCTTTTAATGTTTGAATCAACTCATTTATTCAGCTGTATATCAATTATCTTTTGAAGGAAAAGGGGAGGTTGGACACTTGGAACACTGGGTATAAAATATATCAGTTAAATCAGCTACTGTATATGGGTCAATTTTAATGGTAAAATTTATGGCTTCCAATAAC
>JAPZDZ010000023.1:9085085-9095344 GCA_029783805.1 Acanthurus tennentii | reverse complement strand
AAGAGATTTAAATACAAAGTAATTACTGAAAGGTCCAGGCAGTTTTGTTACCTGTGTAGGTTAGTGTCCCCTCTCACGCAGGAAGAACGGTGTTGTTGTTGTTTTCCTTGTCTCAAGGCATCAAATCAAATCACTTATATCATAAATCCTTGTGTGTCTGCCTCTCAGTGTGTGTGTGTGTGTGTTATCAGAGGACATCTGACATGGCTACTTTTTTTATCTTTTAAGTGAACAAGTTTGGGAACAGCCCAACCCCAAATTTATCAAGTGATGCATTTAAACATAAATCTGAGTAAACCAAGCCAGTGAGTTTAATGGCATGAAAAAATAAAACTCAATATCAGATGTACATTTAGGCTCCTGCTTCATGTCACCTATTTCTGTGATGTTATACAGCCTTTCCTGTCACATAATCCAGTGAAAGGCATGATAAGGCATTTCAGTAGATTTATGTTAATCAAACAGGCCTCATATAAAGATCCTGCATTTCAGTGGTTAAAGGCAAAACAGTAAAAAGATCATAATATCCAAGCAGTGAGCCATCCAGAGGTGCTCACAAGTTGTTTTTTGAGGCCCAAGTCAAGTCCTAAGTCCAAGTCATGTCCCAAGTGTATAGCAAGTCCTAGTCAGGTCTCAAGTCTCCTATGGTTGTAATGGGCATTCTATCATCTGCTGCATGCCATGTCGTATGCTTATTAAACATAACTCATATCTATCACTAAGAAACTTCAAAGCATGTATTATCATCTCATTAATACATCATCGTAAGCGTTGATTAGATTTTGGTAACATTATCACTGTAAACAGGCTCTTGCACGAAAAAAAGATAATTATAGCTCCCCCTCAAAGTTAAAAGCAGTATTTTGCCTTGTAATATTAACAAATATCTGCTAATGACATTGTTTGGTCTATTATATGAAATATAAAGCTACTGCATACCTGTAGTTAATGTTAACAACTAGTGTGTTCAGACGATGGTAGTGGAACATGGATGATCAAGTGAAAAAACTATTTTATGGTCATGGCCAAGTCAACACTCTGCTGCAAAAGAAACACAAACAAAAATAAAATTACACATCTTTCAAAAAACTTCAGCAAAAGCCAATCATATCAAGTCAAAATTCCTCTGACAACAAGGTTAATGTTGAGCTTAAATCAGACAGCTGATGCTTAGCTAAACATTTGCTAACTGGTGTTAATGTTGACTTTCATATTAGTGACTCACCTGTCTGGGTGCATTTTTTAGGTGCTTACACATTGATGTGGTCAACCTTGCAGTCTTTATTTTTAATACTGCAGATATTGCATTTAGCAGTTCTTTATTTTGCACCTTCCATGAAGTTCTAGCCAAAGTTTATGACAAATGGTACGGCAGCTGCAAGTGTTCTTATCCTGATGTTGTCTGCTTTAAGTGATCTGTGGCCAAGCACACCAGTGCTTAAGGATAGAGATAATAATAAGGGAGAGAGGGAGTGACATTCAGCTTATCGGACATCACACTAATATTAAAGCCATAAAAAATTAGCAGTTAAAAATCTAAGGTTTGTAATATTTTGAGGACGAGTTTTGAGGAATCTCAACTTAAATGCAACTGAGGTCCAAGTCTCAAACTTGAGTCTTCATCTCTAGAGCCTCCATTGTTGCCATCCACCTCCAGCACCTGCAGAGCTGGTAGCACCTGTGCTGACATTGCACCTTTATACTCACTCCTCAATTACTGCTGTCACACTCGCTGTGGCACTCTTTCTGTCATGACACAACAAATACTTTGTCCCCAGAGTAAGACAGTGTATTATACAGGAGTAGAAACAGAGAGAAAACATCATATCACTGTAGACATAGAAAAAACTTCTGCGCATAAAATAAAATAAACAAATAAAGACCAAAAAGTTTTTTAAAAAAGTCATTACGAACCATTTAAATAAAAAACAAGACAGCAGATGTTTTTTTAGGAGTCAGTTGACACATTTTACTAACCTCTTTATCCTGATCTCTTCAGCTGTACTATCGTGAGTCTTCAAACGCTTGTTACCTTTTAGTCTCCGTCTACTTTGTGAAAAATGAGACAGCTCTCATCTCAAGATCACAGTCAGTGCTTCTCATTTGTAGTCAAAAGGTCAGTGATGTAGCGAGAGTCAGACCCAGTCATGCTTTCTGAATCAACTTTAAAAAAGTCTATTCTGAAAATAACAGCTACATGAGGCGATCAGAAGGTTCAGGGCAAAGTGCTTCTCTTTCTTTTCTTTAGTGATGTCTTGAGTACCTGTATTTTGAATTAGCTGCAGTTTTTTATCTTCAGAGTAAATCAGTACTACTTCAAATGGGGTCTTAAAATTGGTTCCATGGGGTCCCCTGCAAAAAGGGACATTTTTTCGATGAGCACTATGACGCTAGTGTCAAGTAACACAATGATAGATTGTAAAACTATTCTGGTCATAACCTCACTCACTTTTAATAATTTAAGACTAAAAAGTGAAAATTTATTACATGGTGTCACTGAGACAAAGTCTTATCAAATGAGGGTCGATGGTCTGATTTGTGTTAGCAAAGGGGTCCTTAAAATTAATAAGTTTGAGAAACACTTAATATGGCAACATTCCAGGATAAATGGCACTTTCAGTGTATGTCGAGGACACCTTTTATTTATGAGTGGATAAACAATGTTAACTGCTCATTAGCATTTAACTTTGAAGCATTATTTATTATTCTAAAAAAGGAAAACATCATATTCAGACGGTGTCTAACGTATATACTCTTTGTGTTTGTGTACTGTTGTTGCAAATGTAGCATATAGCACCCACCCCACCCCCCCCACTAAAACTCACCCATCTGGTGTTCCGACACAAACCTCTGGGCTACGACAGAAAGCATCTTTGTGCATCATTACCAAAGGCTTTTATAATAACACATAAAGTTCTGTTTCAAAGTTAAATATTAAACCCGGTTTAAGCTTTCCAGACTTAAATGAAGACTATCAACATCTGTTTAAAAATTTGACACTGTTTTTAATCCCTATGTTTTGGTAATTTACTTCATTTCCATTATTATAGGAGAGTTTCAGCAGTATGCATAATTACTAACCCTTACTGAAATATCTAATTAGGCAATTTTGTTTATTTAGCAATCAACATTAAAAAGCTTTTCTCTCCTCAAAAAAGATTTAAATTTGAATTATCATTACCTTCTTTCCTTTATTTGCTTTTAAAAACACATTCTCTTGCTTTTTGGTCAAATATGTTAGCAGAGGAAATCAGTCCATAATTTGATGTGTCCTTTTTTAATACAGTTTACACAGAAGCAGCAGCTGGTGACGGCCTTACATTGTTTTGTTTGTCACCTCAAGTGAAGTAGCGACACCTAATTTTAGAAATTGCAGGCTCTTAAACTCTGTGCCGCATATTAAAAGATGATGACGATTTTGTTCCTGGCAGTTCTCACAATTGCTCTTTGTATTAAACAATGAAAGAGGGCAGCTCATATAACTGTGGCCTGAGTGACACACACACTCACATTACCTGTTCCTTCCTTGTGTCTGAGCTTAGCTTAGCAGCCAGCTTCGGCCAACATGTCGTCACATCCTGCAAACATTATGGCTGTCGTTACTTTGTTCTCTGATCTTTACCCCTCTGAAGCTCTATAAAATTGTCCTTTCCTGCCTTAAGTCCTCCCCCACCTCTCTGCTACACCTCCCTTCTCATTTTTCTCCCCTTACATTTATCCTCATTAGGATACATCCATATCTCAGATTCTAGCTGAGAGGATCGTCATGGTGCAAAGTGTTGGGGAGATCACAGGGGTATTTTTAATGAAGGGGGCTATTTCTAAATTACACACCCCTAGACAGAAGTGTCAGATGAAAGTAAATTACAAAAATCCTCAGAGAGAGGAGGTTGACAGAGGAGATGGCCGCAGAGAGAGAGCAGGATGTAAACCTTCCCAGGACAATGGCCAATTAAGTTCAGCAGAGCATTAGCACAGAGGAGGTAAATTACTCATTGAAGCTTGGAGCAAGTCTTGTCTTTTTCTTTTCTTGTATTACACTGCCACCTACAAATCAATAAGTGTATTTTTTAAATTAATTTTCCCCTCATGTGCCCCTTTTACTCCTACATTTGATGGGTTTTCTTTCAATATCACGGTCGTCTCTGGTCACAGAGCTGTTTGTAGTGTTAAATTGTCCCGCAGAAGCGACAAGATTTACTTCATTAAGTAGTGCACTGCTGGAGAGTAAGGCCAAGAGTCTGTCGTGGTGGGCTCTATCAATAATCATTAAGGATCCTCTCTCATTAGACCAAACCTCATACTGTAGGCCTGCAGGACTTGAGCAATGGGTCTTGCCTACGAATGTGATGGAGTACACTTAGATGACATCACCACTGTTTGGAAACGCAAATTGCAATAAATAGCTTGAGATTGATTGTCACCAGCGCTCTGCACACAACCTTATTCTGGTTCAGTCCTCTCATTAATCAAGACAAACCTCATTACCCAATCAGCAACCTCTATCTTGCTCATAGACTCCTCTCTTTTCCCATTTCTCCATCTCTTTTTTTCACACACACACACACACACACACACACAACTGAGACACATTCAGCATATCCAAGCTACTGCAATATGACTATTCATATGGCAATGAGGGCGGATCAAGCTGGCAAGGCTGCCACGGCATGATGGGAGTGTTTTTCCGAAAGATGACTTAGAAGTCCTGCAGCTTTTCTGCCAAGCGCAGGGAATTCAAACTTAATCAGGCCAAGGACCCCTCTCCCCCTCTATCTTTTAGAGAAATCTACGGGGTTGAGGCCAAAACAGGGACAGAATGATAGAGAGACAAAAGTCAAAGTCTAGGCAGCATCATGCAGACTCCCTCCCTCTGTTTCCCTCACAGGGAGCACAAGGTTTTCTCCCATGAGCGATGGGTTCATTTGAGAGCTGCTGGTGAAACCTTTTTCTGGGTCTCTCAGAGGAGACATTAGTAAGATTAGCTTTTTTTCAACTCTATCAATCCCATCGAAAACTCTTATCTCTCACACACACTTGCTGCACACACACACAATTTCCCAATTTTCCACACATCACAACCAAGGCATCAATCCATCACCCGGGAAACGAGAGTCAGTACTTTTTTTTTTTTTATCTGAAGCCTAAACGGCAAGTCCTGCAGCAGACCCCCCAGCCATCAGCTCGCCCCTGTCCACAGGCGGTGGTCACACCAAGGGGAGGAGGCAATGATCAGTCCCGATCAATAATACATGGACTGCATTAAACCTTAATGAATAAGTCATAGACAGAAAGAAGCAGGCATCAGGGCACACACACACACACACACACACACACACACACACACACAGGCAAATGCTCACAAAAAGTGATCTTCTACTCAGGCCAGGAAAATTAAACAGGCAGGAAAAAGGGAACAAAAGAAAGGGCTTTAACTTGCAGGAAATTTATCACCCACCCACTGACATATTGTTGCATGTTAAAGCTACACTCTCTCTTTTCTGTCCCTCTCTCTCTGTCTCTGTCTCTCTCCCTCTCTCCTTTTCTCCTTCTCAAGTAATGGCCTTTATCCTGCGGGTGGCATAAATAAGTTATTACATTCTTGTGTCCTAAGGCTCAGCACGGACCGTTTGAATATAAATAGTTCATTTGCTTCCCTAGTGGAGGTCTCATATATAGTAAATATATTTGTAATTACTTTTTTCTTTTTTTCTTTTTTTTCAAACGAAGAGCAAGGTGACTGTTTTGGTTGACTGGAGAGATACAAACGAAATTGCCTCAGACAAATAAATCTGGCAGCATTTTACCCCAAACATCATCTCAAACAGGAAAAAGCTGCATTTGTAAGAGTGCTGGGCTTGACTCAGTGCAGACTTTTTTTTTTTTGTGCTATGCTGGAAATAAAGCCTGAGCAGCCTGCGATGTTGTAGAGAATTTGAATACTGAGTGAAAATGGCATGGTACAAAGTGCAAGTGGTGCACTGTGTCAAGTATTTGGGCTGGAAAGGTGATGTTCAATAAATGATGACTTGGATGTATACTAAAGAGAGAAGGTATAACTGGCCTTAAGTGTGCGTGTGTGTGTGTGTATACACTCCGTCCAAACTCATTACTTCTTTTGCGAGTCAGTAAGTTGGCACTTGATGACAAGACAGATGCCAAGTCTACACCCATATGGTTGCTGCTCTATAAAAAAAAAAAGTGTTGTTTATAACTTTGACCACTAGGCGGTTCCTTGTTAATTTATCACATTTAGAAAAGACCAACAGGTCATCAAAACATCTTTTCAAAACTACTTATAGATTTGCACGCATTTGCAGCCTCTCTTTGATGAGATGCTACTCTGTGAGTGTGTGTTGTTGATGGTGTGATCCTGGAGGAGGTTCAGGAGGGGAAAGGAAGCAGCTCTTTGTTTCTGCCAACAGAAGTGTGTCAGACAGGAAAACCCAGGGAGCAGCGCTCAGAAAGATATTTCTGACTATTAACCAAAGGGTACTTTTTCTCAAAAAGATTGTGATGCATGCAGCACGGGCAGGATAAAAAACGGAGGCGGTGGAGGTGGAAAAGCGTTTGATGCAAGTGAAGGAGAGAGGCAGAGATGGATGGAAAACGTCTTCTTGATGGAGCGATAAGAGATAGATACCACAGGACTACTACTGTAATTACGAGGCACAAAGTCAATATGTTTATATAGATTTCATTAATTAGCTGCTTGTTTAAGGATTGTCTTTGCATAAAGGATTCTGCACAGAAAGTTCTCTATCCTGGAACATGACATTAAGATGGATAGATGAATGGATTAAGTGATTCACATTTAAACATTATTCATTTTGAATAAACTGTGTGCTCGACAGGCAGTCCTTTGTCTCATTTGACGATTTTATTCTTTGATATTTGTTTTTGCGTAATAGAAAAATCATACGACGGTGACTGGGTCTTTTCTTTTCATTATTAGTTCTGGACACTGCAAGTTTAATTAAACTGAGAGACATGAAAGTACTGTACAACTGACTGTTTTGCATAATGGCCGACTGTCTAATGTTCTTGCTGCTGGTGCTGGGTATTGTGTGTGTGTGTTAATGTGTGTTTGAAGTGTGTTGGTGTGTTTTGTTAATGCTCACTGTGCTTGTCAGGAGAAATGACTCATTCATGCTGTGAGAGGAATAACCCTGCTCACCATACAAATAAATTAGCCGTTGCTCTACTGGTTGCATTGGGCCAATTAATCTTCAAATATGATGTCCTGACACCTGTTTTAAATCTTGTTGAATTAAATATCATCCGCATCCGAATTTAGTGTGTGTGTACAAAGACATGCTGACATATAGTCCTTTGAAAATCAATGTAGATTCCGTAGATGTGGGGGAAAAAAAACATAATAATAAGGATAGAGGGTGGAATGTGACAAGTTCAAGGAGAGAGAGTTGCTTCTTTGGGAGGAACAGTGCTCCATCACCCCTCCGACATTGTCCAATTAGAGCATATGATTTGTGCAGACGGTCTCCAGTGAAATTGAATCTATCAGGCAGGCTCAGATTGCTACAGGTCCCTGCAATTTAGCAATCACTTTGTCTCTGTCACCGCAGAGCTGCTAATATGAAACCGACAGAACAGATGATTTCTACTTAAGGCATAGCTTGATTGAAGCTGATTGCATTTCACAAAGGTTTATTATATTTCCATAATGTGTGCACATGTGGATGGGCGTGTGTGAATCCGGTGTGTGTTTATGTGGCTGCATGCAGGTGTTTGGCAAGGGAAGCAGAAAGAAGCTGGAGGACATACAGTTGTCTAACTTGTCTTTTTGCCTTTTTTTTTTTCCCAGGCAACCAGAGCCGAGAGCAAATCCCATGGATCCGCGGGACTTTGAGGACAATGATTCCGGGCCGTCCATGGACCGCGCCCCCTGATAACCACAGACCAGACTCTTATTACATCCACCTGCCTTCAATGTCTGCTTCAACTAGCCATCAGCCCTGTTGAGCTGTCAGAACTGGCCTTCTTCCTGTCACTCGTCTCTATTTTGCCCCCCCACCCCCACCCTCCAGTGCCTGCTGGCAGTGAACTGACCTTGAAGAGGGCTGCTGCGACAAATATGGATGGCCACGTCTTTTCTGCTCTCAAACTTTTTTAATTCCTCACTGACTACTAACTTTCTTTAAGCAAGTTATGTGTAATCAATTACCATCAGACTCAATTTCCACAGCCAGTCATATCCTTGGCCTACTGGTGAGCCTGGCTGACTCTGAGACGAGCCTGCACAGGCAGCCGAGCAGGGCATCTGTTAAGCCCAACAGATGTCAGGAACAGGAAATCCTTTGACACGATGCGCTACACACTTCATTTATTTGAAATATCATTTTGCTTCTGTCATTTTCACAAACATGCTGGACAGTTTTTGACATAAAAAATTCTGCGTCAGATGCCATAATGCCTTATGTCACTTCAGAAATATATTACAGAGATGCTTGATCTTATATTTTGATTGTAAAAATGAAAAAAAAATGTTAACCTAAAAAAAAATGGGGTTTTTTGTTGTATAATACCGTCTCTTGTATTTCTCATCACATTTGTTTCCTTGCCTTCACCTCTCCATCCCCTCGGTCCTCTCTTCTACCTGCTGATTGGTTGTGCTTATAGATTACGGCACACTTCCTTGTGTGCTTGTCAGATCTACATTGTATTATCAGAGGCAGGGCACATTTTGACATCTATTGATTTGTGAATGCTGCTGAATCTTTGTTAGGTGAAAATCGAACTGTAATTTGACTGTGCAAAATAGCACTCCTGCAGTATCAGCCCTCTATGTACCGCAGGGTAAAGGCTCATTACTCCTGGCCAATCTGCAGTGTATGACGGATTACTGTCCAAAAATGCATATGCACTTTCTCTTTTGACCAGCTCAGCCACTGCTTTCATTATAATGTACCACCACAAGTCGAACTGTATCAGCAATTTATTTTTAATATGATTGATTCTGTTGCCTTAAATTTAAAATTAAAAGCAGCGTTGCCCATAATTTATTTGACAACAGCATGACTTCACTACTGTCACACTGCACTATGATGAACTGAGAGCTGCACACACCCACCCGAGGGACAAGTTGGTGTGTCAACAGTGGTTTGAAATAACTCAACTGCTAATTCTTTATTCTAGTGAAACAACACACAGAAGTCTGTCTTTTCTGATGTTTCCTCTTGTTTTTATTTGTCTATTTTTGTCTTAAATCTATAAATAAAAAGCTTGTTTCTTAGATGTGCAGAGGACATTTGTATTTTCACTTAATGTGCAGAGGATGTTTATTTTTTCACTTTAGAGATTCATCGTGAATTGTCCTTTGCAAAACACTACAAACATCTGAAAACCTTCAGTCATCCATGACACTAGAGGTTTTTTTAGTTTTCCTTCATCAAGATTCAAAGGAGCAACCCATCCAAATAGAACTGGGAATTGGAGGTTTTGGAACAAAGGAGGTTGATGGAGCAGGAGGGCTCCTTCGGGTCTCCTCTTCTCCAAGGATGCATTTAAATGCAGGCCGGTTTTATACCTACAGACCCAGACGAGCCAAGACCCACTTTCATCAATTCTCAGCCTCAATCAGAAAGCCTTTGTCTCTCCGCTGCTCATTTTTCTTTCTCACTTTGCTTCTTTTTACCTGTTTTTTTCCGAATCACACCAGGCAGCTCACATTGGCTCCACACCTGCCTTTGTAGCAGAGCTCCTTCATCATCTCTCTTCTTCTGTCTCAGCATGTGCGATCTCTCTACATTGAGAAATCGACTCAGAAAACTCATTTAGCCTCGGCCATTTCTATCTGGGTGGTAACACAACTGGGCTTGCATCCTCTAGTGAGTTTCCCTTTACAGAAATAATGGGGCTTAATGATTTACCGCATGAGACATTGATCCTCAGCATTCACTAAGCCACTGCAGACTGACCAAGCACCACAGCACTCAAACCCTTTTAGAGATTTTTTTTTTCATGTGTGTACTTTAGTGTGATTGGGGGATAAATTGATTTATGTTAGCCTGCAGGAAGCATAGCCAGATGTGGGTTCCAGCGTTATCAAAGGCAGGCTGCATTCAGGGAAAAATTATTATACCGTCATCTATGTTGCCTATTTTGTGAAGTCCAGCCTGATCAAAGAAATCATAACAAACCTGAGGGGGGAACAATGTGCCTGTTGTCTGTGGGGGAAATGGAGAGAAAAAGATCGTCTGATCTAATTTAGCCAGGGAGACCACAAGGTTTTTTTTTTT
>JAPZDZ010000023.1:9055139-9075997 GCA_029783805.1 Acanthurus tennentii | reverse complement strand
GTAAACCACTGACTTTTCATCTAGTTTCAAAAGGAGAGCAAAGTTTTCACCTGTTCAGTGAAATATCCTCACATTTATTAGATGGACTGGCCCTCTCAAGAGTCAACTTGCCCTTTACAGCAGAAGCAGTTTTAGTTTATTGTAAAATGTCTCAGTAGGCGGTTGGCCTGAAGTTTGGTACAGATTAAACTGTACTAACATAGCAGCATGATAATATGTAATATTGCTGGTCATCCTCTGAATTTTATCAAGTCAGAATTTCAGTTTGTCCAGTGCTATGATTTATGACCAAATAATAACATTCCCATCAGCCTCGGCTGTTTTCTGCTACATTAGCTCAGAGCACTACTGTTCCTGCACAGAGCCTCACAGGGGACGGCCTCAGTGTGACACACCGGCTCTGGTGTATCTGCTCTCTTTAATCAACAATTGTTTAAACACAATTGTTTAAACACAATTGACAATAATTTCATCATTTAAAACGGCATCTGAGATTGTACAAGCAACAGTTTATATATTGCCTAAAGAGAGGGATGAGAACTTGATGAGTGCTTGCTGTTAACTGTGGTCTTCTAATTATGTGTAAGCGATAGAAGATTGCCCATTGCTTAGCTGGACTTGACCTTGTTTGAGGCTGTTATTTAGAAAGGCCAATGCCTCTTGTCTGGAGACCAGATGTGATTAGACTGCTGTGGCCTTGAGAGCCAGCTCACCACTGAAAGTAAATCCAGCCTCTTCCAGCTTAATGTTAAACCTCATTTCACTCTTTATCCATCAGAAACAACTGCTGGCAGGGTTCAAGTTAAATGATTTTCTTTAGTCCAGTTTTCTGTGGATATTTGACCAAAGAAGTGTGAGTCTTCATATTTAAAAGTTCAATTATTATTGCTCTCATTGTTAGGCTTTGGACTGTGAGACCATTATTACTTTTACTGTGTGGGTCTTAATGAACATTTTAATTACAATTTTTGATAGCCACATGCTTTCATTTTCCATTGCAATAATGGGATGCTAATACTATATTCAAAATATGTAATATCTTTTTTCTTTTTTTGGGGTGTGGGAGTTGGGTGAGCTCTTTTCTTCTGTGGGCCTAAATCATTTTGTCTAACTTAATTAAGAAAGTAACTGTTGATGCTTCAGGCATTCCTCACTTAAATTGTTCCTGCCCCCTGCCTCAGAAATCCCAAATCAATATCTGTTCCTCATTTGATTCTCAGCCTGAGCCTTATAGATTGACAGTCACACACGCACACACACACACACCCCCAACACACACACGCACACACACACACACACACACACACACAAACAACCCTTTCTATCTTGCTCTAATTTAATTGTTGATGCCTATCTCTTATCTAATGTCCCCATAGCGCCACCAGGCCAGACAACAGCTTTGGTAACTAACTGCCAATAGAATAGTGCATTGATCGCGTAATTGAATGATTAATCAATTAATGCACTTGAAGGAGCATGAAGGAGACTATCGGTACGGGCAAAATGCTGCAAATACGCACAAATGTAGAACTGCATACTTTTGCAGGATTGGTCATGTGTATGCAAAGTTGTTTAGAAAGCAGTTTGTGTTGCTCCAAATATTCACCACTGAATCCAGCTTCTGAAGGGGCCAGCAGAAATCATTAGCGCTTTGTCCCTTGATGTGTCCTCTCTCCTGTCCTCTCCATGTCTTCTGACTCACACACTCGCTGCCAAACAAAGATGTCCTTCACATCAGTATGCTGCTTTTTAAAATATAAGATGAATGTCAGGAGTCACACCACAGAGTGAAACTGCAGTCGCCGGCCTTTTGGGGGCCTTGGCATTTCGCAGATACCTCGAAGGCAGTCCGACATGACAAGGACATGTCATCCCATGAGTTGCATGACTGCTCTCTTGCCCTTATTTCACACTCTCTCTAAGACGAGTGAAATATTAGCTCCCACTGACATTGGACTTTTGTTAGCACGATTGCAGTATATTAAGTCTCAGTAATACCTGACAGCTGTCATGTAATACTCAGAAAATAGTGCAATACCTTCAGTGTAAAGGGAAGTTTCAACATCTTTCTATCATAATATCTCGCCTGACTTTTTCCCCTCTACTTTACTCTTACACCATCTTTTTCACCTTGTTTATCTTGCTTCCCTCATCCACTTCCTTGATACTTTTCTTGCTGCAGGCTTTCTTATACTCATTCTCCTTCACCACCGCTCTGTAAGTGTTGTTCTCACTCTCAACACCCACACATTCACACACACTCACGTAGACTTCCATTGTGTTGTTCCCGTTAAATGTTTTTCTTGCATCTCCCTACATCTCTGGCTCAATCTCCCTCTCTCTCCTTCTCTCTTGATGCCACTGCTCACCCACAGGCAAAGTCATCCCAGGTTTCCAAGCTCCCCGTTATTCACCAATCAGATCATCTCATTTCCTCAGAGTCATTTTCCAAATTTGGCCACTAATTGGGTTTCTCCTGTGATTAAGTCAATAACAACCTTCATATTAGAGTTTAATGTCCCCTAATGAGTCCATTTGTTGGCCAGCGGCTAATTACGTCTGAGCTGTTTATAGATAGCTTAAACTAATTGATGGGCATGACTAAAACACTGTGTGTCAGTTGGAAATGCAGTTGCGCCCATTTCTACTTTTAGCTCGCAGCACTCTCGTGCAGAGGCCCCCCAAAACAGATTATACCGTTCTGGTTCATGGATCAGGTTGTATAATTTGTGAAACAGCTCAGCATTAACGTTAATGATAACTCCAGGGGAGCAGAATAAAATCCATTAAACATTGACTGACAAATCTTCTTCCTCCTCAACAAGCATTTAGTTTTATTAGTGTTGATTGTATTCCGAATTGCTGTTGAGGAGACTTGTGTCTGCTTTTGTTAGCTGTGGGGATCAGTAAAATATTCATATCTGCCAACTGCAGACTTTTCAAGAGTGGTTAAAGAGTGCACACACACACACACACACACACAGCCGTCTAACATCAGGACTCATCATAACAGACTGAAATACACACAGCCCTGGAGGTAACAATGAGCGGATGCAAGGACAGCAGGCCCCTGCAGAAGCTATCAAGCCGAAATCTGACAAATTTTTAACAGATCCGGATGACATGCCAGGACCCTCCCTGGAGTTTAAGTCTGCACTAGGCTTTGGCTTGATAAGGCGGTGTGTGGATGAAAATAAAGTGAGCTGGAAGAGTCTGATATTGGGACACATCCCAATCACATGCCTCCAGGTTAGCATACTATCAAAAGGAGGGGTTTGTTTGAAGCGAGGTTGTCTGTCTGCTCACAGCTGCAGCTCTATGATAAAGAAGAGAGAGGTTTGATAGGTGAAGCCTCCTCTCCTTTCGTCCGTCTCTCTGTTTCTCCACAGTGCAGTTCACCTTAATTTGGCATGAAAACACCAATACGAAGAATGAGAAAACTTCCTTTCTTACCATCCTGCCTTATATCACAGTGTGCATGTGTTCTGTCCATCAGTGCCTGAACACCGCTCTGTGCAGACTGTTAAATATTTATGCCTCATGGGAAGTAACTAGAGCCGAGTTTGTACAGGAACCTCTTTCTGTGGGCCTCTTTCTTATTTTTTGAGCCCACACCAAAAAAATATTTCAGGCTTTGATTTCATACAAGTATTTGCCTCTTTTAACTTTCATCAAGGCAAGCCATCTGCTAAAAGATTGCTCCAAATAGTTTTCCCCTGTTGCCTTCAAAACTGTTTTTTTTTTTTTTTTTTTTGTAGTTTCAAAATATTTATATTCCAATCGAAATCACCTCGGCATGCGAGCAACATCGAGCAACATTCTGGTGAACCGTCTGCGGGTAGAATTTGGCACAAAATTGGAAGACTGGCTAAAACACAAAATGAGATCTTTAAAAATTGATTGAAAATAAAAAGACGTTATTGATATAAAACAATCAAAAATGAATTTTCTGTGGTCCTCCATCAAGCTAAATTATTATCTCTAAAAAGGTAACACTGCTCAGGTGATCTTACTGAGATACTTTAAATGAGTGTGGGCTGCCTTTACATTGTTTCTTGTTATAAAGAGGATTTGTCTCAGTTGATTTAATGGGTTGCCATTCTCATGTCTAAATGACACACACATCCAAGAGGAAAACTCCAGACTGGAGCTGAAGACTGAAAATCTACAAAATTTCTTGGGAGACTAAACTGAGGGAAACAAAGTCTTTTCCCTGTTTGTGACTGATGCATTGGACTTCTGCTTGTATTAATTTATTACATCGTTCGCCTCACCGCTGAACTCCTCCATCTTAAATGGCTTCCATCTCTTCTTTTATCATCACAGATAAGACATTGTGTGTGCTCGAGGCTGCTACTGTCATGGCAGAATGAGATGCATCCCTTTAATATAACAGTTGCATTGCTATGGTGCAGTAGGCCCCATTTGTAAAATGTTCAACCACAGAGTACCCTATTTTTAGATGTAGACCGATGCACAGTGTAGGTTTGTATGGACTGTGTTTGTAGTCTAAGCTACCACACAAATCACTATACAGTACTATATAAGTGTCACCTGCTTATGTATCGATACAAAAATCATTTACACTCACACACAGTTAACTTAGCAAGAGTTATATTTTTATCTTGCCCAAGAACATTACATCCTATATTATTAATTAGGAAAGTGTTTGTGTTACATATTTTAAACTTCAGTGACCTTTTAATGGGTCTGCTTATAGATTGTACATTTTCTTTATGCTCTTATCTTTTGCCTTTAGGTTTTATGTTATGCTTATTGTTTTAGCTTGTAAAAAAATCATCTCGTGCAAAGTTTAATAAAATATTTCTGAGAAAAAAGAAGGAAATGCACCTGAGCCACCCTCAAATCCTTTCCATGTGGAGGAAACTCAGTAAGCTTTTTGACCCTCATCTGTCCAAGCTAACCTTCCCCTGATTTCATCTCTGGTGTACCCGTTGCTGTCGTTTCAGCTGGATAATTACATATATTTAGGTGAGATCACAGCTGCTAGCCATATTTGCTGTGAGCAGAGTAACGGTGCATTCAAACAGCTCCCGGTGTAAGTAGCAGGAACCGTTAGCGGTTCCTGTAGCCCGTAGTTTGAGCCCCGCTGTCCCGGACTGGCCGACCTCTGCTCCGCGGCTCTCTGCCTCCGACTCCGCCTCTCTCAGCACCAACACACAAGCGACCGATTCCCCAGCCTGCCTGTCGCCACCCCGAAGCCCCTTCCAGCTCTGAGCCTGCACTCCCCAAACCGGACTCACAGCGCAAAATCTCATTTTTCAAGCTAAACATACTTCTAGTTCTGCCGGAGGACAAAACAAAAAGTCCGACTTTTTAGAGTCATAAGAAGCAGGAGTGGCTGTATCGGACAAGTTTTTCTTCTTTGCCCCCAGTTTTTGGCCCCGCGGCGGGGCAAGACAACAAGGGCAGGCCGGGGGGAAACGGAGACCGTATGATGTGGATCTGGTACCTTCTGCTTGGTTCGGGGTCAGGCTCAAGAACTGTGGGTAAGTTTTTAAAAGCACACGGAAACTAAAGGTGTTGTCACGGAGCCGACATGCTTCAGAGTAGGGGTGGGTTAGATGAAGGAGGGGGGCACGTAAAATCTTTTGAAGTGCGCTATGTGGAGCAGCTAACGTTATAGCCTCCCGTTCAATGTTTTTCCTTCGACGAATGAAACCTACTTGTACAGAAATGAAAAAAAGATACACTACCTTTGATTTATACCGACTGAACGAGTATTTTTTTTTTTTATCAGGAAACTTGAGAGTCGTAGCAGCCGGGGCAGCAGTTAACTTCTCTTCATGCGTGAAGAGTTCATTGCAATGGGCGCATGTCCCCTTCACTTCACAGTGAGAATATTTTGCTACAGACACCTTCCCTGCCATATCACCTACTGTGTGTTTCACTGAGATGGGGTTATAGCGTCCTTATGACCTAGAGGTTGTTGACAGGACGGTGTTGACAAGTCAATCTGTTTCTCCAGCCCCGCCATGGCAGCTGTGGAGGGCCCGGCGGACGACACCCGTACTGGAATTTGTGCACAGGACAGCCAGTTGGCACTTTCATGTTACTGCACTTTTGAGCTGGCATTCCCATCAGACATCTATCCTCTGGTTATTGGGCTGAAAAACTAACTGTCCATATCAATGATGTGATGGCCCCCGGTGAATAATCACATTAATGTGAGACACGTTTGTGATTAGCCAGCCTCAGAGCATCATAATGATAAAGTAAATAGCTATTTATATAGCATAAGCGATGGAGAAAAGGGCATTTACTCATCTTTTTCCCTAAAATAACCATCTGCACATTAAAAAACACTTCAGGGCCCGGCATGAGTGAACTCTGCTGTGCAAGTTTTAAACACAGTTGGGATGAGTTTGAATCCCTCTTGATGATGCTAATTTATGCATGAACAGTATACACATGCATAGAAATTTATGTCATTCATCTGAATGCAAAGAGTGCTTTTATGGATTAGATGAGAAGCCTTTAAGCTAACATGTAAGAGGAGTTTTAATTGTCTTTTATGGAGCCTGTTGTGGAGCATAAAAGCATTTAAAGATGCCACTTCTGTGTCAACATGATTTTTGCTAAACCTCAGTTACATAATTTATTGAGATATTAAGTGCAGCTAAATGTGCTTAACTGGTGTAGCATTTACATTGAATGGGAGTGTCTAAAAAAAGTCTCAGATGCTCCTGGTGCTATAGATCTACTTTATGGAGGACAGTTTGACAGCAGCAGAATCACAGGTACAAACAATAAAATTAATGATGGCTGGAATTTATTTAGCATGCTTTGGTTTCAGAGTCCTGGGATTGTGAGTGCTAGCTCACTGTCACAGACTTATGGCTAACTGAGACACTTAGATAGACAGAGCTATTGTAATATTATTAGTAACACCCACTTTTTCCTTTTGTGGGAATTCGATATGTCTGCTGTAAAAAAGAAACCCATTGTTAAAGTTTTAGAATACTCAGAAGACATTTGTTGTCAGTGTACACAAACACAAGACCTTGGACATATATGGCAACTTTGAAATTTAACTCTCGTTTTTGAAAACAGGCAATACATACCTAGTTAGAGTGTCTTTACACAAAGTATATGTTTTTCTCATTACAATAGGAGTCGGTCTTATATTTAGCATTAGCTGTCAAACCTAGTTTGCTGTATTGTAGCAAAGGAGCTTGTATTCATGATTGATATTGTAAATATCTCCTAGAATATGAATGTTATTAGTTTGTTTTCTTCAGTACTACTTATATGTTGTCAGCTTTATAAATAAGCAAATTGTGTTTCAGCCTCTTATTAGCTCATAGCCAGACGAATACAATAATTGTGTGTGTGTGTGTGTATGTGTGTGCGTGCGCGTTTAAGTAAGAATTGAACATAGTTATTACCAGCCAGTATTGTTCCCCAACAGGACATTCCTACTGGATAAAATTTGCTTAAACCGATAATATTGCATTAAAATTGATGGTTCTGTCACAATGTTTTGCATTTAAATTGTCATTTTGCCCAGACATTAATAACATTTTTAATACATTTCAAAATCTATTTTGGCCTTGGCTGAGCAATAACTATTTTGTGCACAAGCGTCATGTTTTTTTTCCAACATACACTGAAGAATCTAAATATCTTAAACTAAACATTACTGCAGCTATGAATGTTGCAGACCTGCAAAGACACAGTTAATTGCCTGCACATATTTCTCCATGTAATAACTCTGGTTGTGACCAGTTGCCAGTTAACAGATGCCCCAAAAGTGTCATGCTCAATCTACGAATCACAGTACAGCTGTGGTGCATGTCATTTCTTCATATTTAAAACTTCTGTTGAGGCTTTTGTACGAAGCTGTGAATGTCTGTTGTCATATTTTACGTCACCATCACCCTAAAAAAGGGCAAATTTCACATTGCAGGTTGGCATCATTTCCATGGCTCATTGTTGTAGACAGATTTAACAGCTTGAAATGAAGACAATACCCCTTTTGATCCCCAAATGCTGAAACCCAAACTCTGAACTCTCATTTCAATCAGAGCAGAATCTTGTACGACTATGTGTGCTTATTACTCCGCAAGCTCCGGTCTGCCACCAGCTCTCCTCCATAGCTCCACAAGTCTAAGCAGCTGTCTGTAGACATCTGTCCCTTTGCTTCCCACACAACACTCTGCAAAAGCTCTGCAATACTTGCATTGGCATATGAATGTTGATTTAGAACTTAGATGTCAAAGTTATTAACAAAGCTCCAAAATATTAAGTACAGTCCTACATCATAAAAAACATTGTTTTGCATTGCTGTCATACACTCACTCAACAGAAGATTAACCTATTTTAATACATTTCAAGAACAGTCTCTATAATAACTGCAGTTAAAAATTTAGATTATAAGCCTCTTAATGAAATTTAAAGTGAGAAACTGTATATCAGGGAAATAAAATCTTGACACTAGGCAATGTCTTGGGTACAACAGGGTGGGGACATTTGGTAGGTTCTGTTTTACATTCTCAACAAGACAAAGTATACAGGATCACGTATCAGCTGGCCAAGTCAAATTCAGGCCTAAGAAAACATTCACACCCAAAAACAAATTTTAGGTGTTTGCCACAAATATTTGCACAGCCCCAGAACATTCCCAATGTTTCAACTCAGCAAATGTCTCTCCCAGTTCCCCTTCTGTATGAAGTTTATGTCTGTGTGCATTTGGTTGGAGATTTGCAGTCATAGCCCTCTTGTACAGCATCTGTCCTAAAGTGTTAATGAGATATAAAGCCCAGTAATCTTATACTCCCTTCTAGAGGATGCTAACAGACTTAAGGACATTACACTTGATTGGTGTCCTTTCCTTGCTGCCTTGTGGTCTGCATTCGCCCTGACATCAAGATGAGATAAATCCATTCTGTTATGTAATAAGAGTTTTAGCCACATGATCCATAGACAACAGAATGTTGAAATGCATTTACAAACAATGGCTTGGCCTGAAAATGTATTGAAGCTGTTCAGCTGGACTGCTCAGCCGTGCGCTGGAGTAATATTGGCATAAATAAATTGAGGTGCCATGTTAAAAAAAGATTAATTCACTTTGCATTAGGTATCTATGGTACACCTGAGGATGATTATTGCTTGTCAGAGATCAGCTTTGTGATGTTCATTTCAACTTTACAAATGTTTTATTACACTGTTTTAACAGCCAGGACTCTCTGGATGAAATATAAAGGAATATATAGGTGTTGAGATGATCAAACACTTTCTATCATTTGAACTAGTGGATTCATTTCCGATTCTTGCTGACTGTGTACAACTGCTAATTTTTAATAAGGGAGCTCTTTATAGAGCTCTAAAGTCCATGTCTTTCTTCAGTGAGGAATTTTGTAAGAAACCTTGATGGTTTACACCTTGCTGTTATGCTCACAGAGTGGAACAACTCAGATAGTGGATCATCTGCCCATCCAACACAACTGTGCATCACACACTGCAAAAGGCTTTTCATAGCTAATATCTTAAACACCTTGTTTTATGTGTAAAGATCACACCATGTACACACTTGTCTCTTGAATGGCTCAGTTTTACTGTGTGTTACAAGGCCACACACACAGGCCAGGTGGTCACATATTTTCATTTATAACCCAAAGGCAGACTTTTCAGGTCATTTCACCCACTGAACAAGAAGACAGAATCACATTGTCTCCTGCTTATTGTGCTTTGTGTTTCTGCACTGTGGCTTCTCAGACACAGGCCAAGTTGGCCCGATAAACCGCTATGTGTCCATGCTTATCTTCGCGTGTCTTTGGAACAGGAAGGATAGAGAGACCGGGAAGCAGAAAGAGGGTGGCTGACATAGTTGATATGCTTCCAGCCATAGTCTCAGAGAGAAGGCCTGGGATTAAGGAGGCCCAAAGTGGCTTAAGTTCCCAGAGTTGTTTAATGAAGCCATGTGACTGGAGTCACATTTCAGATCCTGGTAACAGTGCAGCTTCCTACTGTAAGGACTTATTGTGTTATTTGTGTTTCCTCATTTTTCAGTCAAAATCTAACTACACATTACACATTTCATGCTTTTGAGCAGCAAAACACATTTTTACATTGTAGTGTCTTAGACTATCAGGTGTAAATGAAAATGTTTTTCTCTCTGTGGATGTACGTAGGCTCAGTGTCTATTCTCTTTGAGCACCTCTGATCTATAAACCATGATGCTAAATGTTGCATGGACTCTGGGATATATGGATCGAAGCAAACAGAGAGAAACAGATAGGAATTACGTGTGCAGGGAAAAAAAGTTCAGAGACAGCTCATTTCATATTGATTTGGGATTGATCTGAGCTAATTTACCATGCAGTGTTGCAGAAGCTTTGTCAATCCCCGGTGGTTGCCTTATGTTTATCTACTATGTCCTTGGAAGTCAAGATCACACCTCAGTCTCGGAAGAATCTGCTTCTTTAAAAACAGACTTGTTTTGTTCACTCAGAAATGTACGGCACTCTTGCTTCACCTCATATTGTGTTTACTCAGTATTTTTACCCAGTATCTATACTGTAGTTATTCCAACTGCATTTAACCATGAGGGCAGTTTGTGCTAGAGATTGATTTGAACCATGCCAGACCCAGAGGGTAGATGGAGATGTGCTGAAAAGTTTGTTCTAAAATGAAGCCCAAGCAGTGCATAATTTTGGATTTTTTTCTAAGACTGCTGTAGTCTGAACCCCATATAGAAGTGCAAGCTCATTTTTACGCATTTTGGTTGAGAGAGGACAGCAAATATACCTGTTGAAGGAGAACAGTCAACTGTTTGTCCCACTCTGTCATCAGTTTAAGGCAGATAAACATAAACTGTTCCTGAAATCACATTTCTCCGTCCCTTATGTTATTTCAAACAGACCTCCTTCTTAACTCTATTACAGTAATTGATCCTTCAGGGCAAAGACACCAAGAATACTAAGAGATAGGTAAAACTGCAATATCCTATTAATGAAATTAGTAAAGCAGCAAGCTGGTCACAAGCAGCTGTGAGAAAAAGATCAGAACAGGAAAGAAAAGTTCATTTAAACAACCTGTGACATTCAAGAGGAGGAGGATAGCAATGCAGCAGCCAGTCACATCTGACATTTATTTTGCATGTAATTAATATTAAGTATCTGTGCTGCAGAAACAGGATGCAGTTTCAAATGTAGGTCCTTCACTTATCCTTATAACTGGCAAACATAAATAGCAGCAACTATGGAAACAGGCAGTAAACTGCATGACTAATCTGCCCACAAGTGAAGGTTTGTGGGATGCATCAGAAGACTGACAGCCTGGCCACATTTGTGTTTGCCTTTCTGTTTAATGTGCAAACACCAATGTGTGGTTTGCATATGAATGAAATAACAATAAAAAATTAATACATTTTATGTACTTTTAATACTGGATTTGATTCATGATCATACTTTTAAACTGCCAAACCCTCTCTACTGAAAAAGTTTTATCAACCAGTCAGAACAAGAGCCTCGGATGCTCTGCTACTAATGTGTTCAAACTATCAACATGGAAAAAAGCTTTTATTAGTGCACAGTGAGGGCAGTTAAGCTTTCGGATTTACTCAAATTCAGTCTGTAAAATATGATGGTAATTTAACACTTAATTGCTCGTTTTATTGTTGTTGCTTAATGGCTGGAGGAGATCAGTCCAAGATTGTAATGCAGGTCCTGGTGCAAGACTCCCACATTGGACTGTAATCACATAGTTCTTCTGGCTGATGATTTGGACTGTTGTTGAATATTTGAAATTAAAGCAGGCTGCAGCTGCTTCATCTCACTGGGGCTGAGCTGTCAGCAGCAGGCTGGATTGCTGTCAGTCAATTATTGATTCTTGTCCAAAGTTTTGAGCCCTTTGAAATGTTTGACCTTGGAGTTGTTGATTTGTGATGTACTCAGTCTGCAGACTCTGGAGGATCTGACCTTTGCATTTGGACGCAGCTTATAGAGCTATGGATTATTTTGTTTAGGACTTGTGCAATGCGTTGGCTCATTTTTTACCCTGTTGTGTCACCTCAGTTTCCCCACTTTAATCTTCATCCACGGCGCCCCCTCTGAGAGGAGAACAGTTCGCTGCATGTGTCCCCTGTGTTGCTTTGCCTGCTGTCAGACGGGGAATGAACCCTGGCAGGCTGACAGCTGGCTCCCCCACTGTCCCTCATGATCAGCAGTCATCCACTGTACTGTGTCTCACTGCCACTGTGGCAGCCAGTGTGGACACGGACAAGATATTTTGGACTAAAATTCCAGCATCTCTGTGTCGAACCAAACAAATACTACCTTAAAGGTCAACAGAAAACCCAGAGAGAGACACAGATAACATCAGGGCAGCTGATCCTCTGTTTGTTTGTCCGCTCAGGTTAAAAATACATGTGACGTGAGAGGTTTTTATATATTTGGATCTTGACATGACTTTGATTTGTCTTTTGGAAGGTTAAGATGAATAAGACCTTGAAAATGGACTAAATGTTCTATTGAACTCAGAAATTACTTTGGAAAAACTCAAGATCTTTTATTGGAAGATTAGGTGAATTCAAACAAAATAAAAGATTTATCCGATTGATTGTTTTCAGTCTTTATCAGCCACAAATGATCAGGCATAGATTAAAAAGAAAAAGAAAGTGACTGAAGGATTTGTTCTTTTTAGTGTAATTTCTAAAATCTGATGCTGCTCAGAGTCGTCCCTGGTATTATTTTTATTTACAGATCACTGGTATATACTATTTAGTGCATTTATCCTCATTTCTGTCTATATGCTGCACTAAGCTTCCATGTGGTCATTTTGTACCTTTAGCTTCATGCACAATGACTTTGTAATTGAGGCACAGCTTTGGCAGTAAAACCATTTCAGTGAGTGTCCAAACTCCATGAAACAGTTTCAGATACTGTTAATAAATTCCTTTTTTCTCAAACAAATAATCAGAAGTAAAATGGTTGTTTTGAATAAACAGTTCTTTGATTGCAATCACACTGTTGCCTTTTTTCTTGTTTTTCCCTTTTGCATGTCAAGTGTGATTACTTATGCATCCAGTGTTCTGTATGAGAAATCTGCATATTATCATAATAGCATCATTGAGAAAACTTGTTTTAGAAGGGCAGCCTTATGGATGTTGTATTATGTTGCAGGATTAAAATTGGACCTTTTGTGGATCTCTTTTGTCATTCTAACATGAAAAGAAGATTCAGGATTGCTCAAACTCTTAAGTTTAATTCTCACATGCAAAAATTGCTTAAATTTTTGAAACAAGCCATTTGCTGATATGAACTTCACAGCCGTAACTGAGGTGCTGCAGAGTGTGAAATTTCCATGACTTGCGGGCTGCACTGACTTTTCTCGTCCTATCTGAACACATCATAGCTATTTGTCTTGTTGACAGTAATCCGACAGATTCTTTTCCCAGTTTCAAGTGTGACCATCACCTAACAAATCTGCGCCACAAAGATTTCTATCCTTACTTTGCTAACCTACTTCTTAAAGAACAAGCATTTTTGCCAGGAGTGATGAAGCGAGAGTAAGAGAAAGTCCTCACTTCCTCTGATATCCACCTCACACCAGGGGGAAAAGTACAAGGGACAGATGTCACCAGCTCTTCTCTTTCCTCCAGTTGAACATTTAGTTGACGGTGCCAGTGGAATCCTTGCATCAATTATTGTACGTTCACGCACATGGTGGCTTGTTTGATTTAGCGGCCTCTCTGGTGAAAATCTCAATCTAGGGACTTAAAAGCCATTACACACTTGAGGCTGCTCCTCCAGGCGAGTGCACAAATGAACAAATAGGATCAATCTCAATTCGGCTGACTTGAAATAATTGCCTATTTGTCACAATTAATTTCAGAGCTTCAACTCAAGACCCCTTGATATTGATATTGAATTTCCCATTATTACATACCTTAAAACCTGCTCATTAAGTGGAGCCCAATCCAAAGAATTAGTCCATGTGTTAAATGGATGATGAAAAGGTCAAGGCATGCAGCGCTAATTTCCTAGTCTGTTTGATGGAGGGGAGGTGAAGTGATGCGGAGGAGACGTGACTCTCCGTCTCTGTTGTGTCACAAACATGGTTTAACCCTTTAAGGTGTCAACCCCTCGCTCCAAGTGTGCACTCTTTGATTCCCAGCGCTCATTGTGTTTCTTCTGCATTAAAGATCATACAATTGAGTCAGTTTATATATCTGTTTGTTTGTGTATGTATAAGATGCAGTGTGTGTGCGCGCAACATGTATGGAGGGGAATCCTCTCTTGGACAGGGACCAGAGGAGGCGAGGCGCTCATCTTCAGAGGAACTAATCACCTGATTCCGCCTGCTGTTTACAGAGGCAGTCTCGCGAGCCAGTATCAAATGCAAAGCCCATGTTAATTGCCTTAATGCTGCTTTCCTGTCAACCATGGCTTGGCAGCAGCCCCCCAGCACTAGGCCAAGAAATTAATTCTTTTCACTTGCTCAATGAATACCAAAGTAGAAAGGAGGGCACCTGCTCTTTACGATGAGAAGGCAGAAACCATTTTTAGACCTCTAATATTTTGAACTTTGGAGAGCAAAGGAGAGGTATAGGGGTGTAATAAGAAGTGGAGAGGGTTTTTTGTAGATTGGGGGAGAGGACAGAGAGTTTAGGTCATTATTGGGCCAGTAGCATTTGTCTTGCCCGGGTCCAGTGTGTCAGAGATGGTAATTGAGTCCGTCTCTGTGTAGCCTGCTCTAATGAGAAGCTGCAGGCCTAAGATTTGATTAATTTCTTTTGTGCCTGGGACGATGCGTCAGCCTAGCTGTCTGGCCTAATGACTCTGGATACTTAATGAAGGCTTGGTGGGATTTCCAAAGACTTAGATGTAGTTTTACTGGAGTTTATGGGTGTACTTCAAAAGTTTGTACACATTGGACTCTTGTATAACAACATATTAAGGCTTTTGATGTCATGGCAGCGTGCCCTCATATATTTTTCATAGATATGTATATTTTTGTTGATCCCTGACCTGTTTTTCCTTTATGAGCATATGACTTACCACCTAACATACCATGTCTTTGATCAAAGGAAGAAAATATGCTAGAGCAACTACTCTTCCACTCTGTAAAAATAGTCATGGGCAATCTTAGACTGCACTACCAAATACTGTGGTCCTCTAATGCCTTGTACCATTACAACTAGGATACCAACACCATATCCCTCCTAATCAAGGCAAACCATCATCAGGCATAAGACTCTCTTGTTTTGAGTAAAAAAAATCATGTAAAGCAAAGTTAGGGATCTTCCCTACTATATGTGTTGATTAATTAGACCTATGCTAAGATAAAACTGCTAAATCCCCAGGCAGTACCATAACCATCAGTCAGGTGATCTTTCTGATGGGGCTAAATATCCTAAATGATGTTTCAAAAATGCTAAATGTGTGTTAATTGGAAAAAAAAAGTGAACTAAAAAGGTGTGCCCCTTCAATAAGCACAGGCTCTTGAAGATCCTTCGACCTGCTTGTGTTGTCCAGGCAGTCCACAACAGGATTGAAAATGCCTTATACAGAAACTAGTCAAGTTGGTAAACATCAAATTTCACCCTCTTGTGATTCCCCTCTCCACCGTGTCCGCCATGGGTCAGAAGCTCATCTGTCCTGAAGGAACAGCACAGCGGCTGATTATGATGGATTATGATAGATTCCTCCTTGACTGACCTCTGCAGCCAGTCCACATTCTTCACTGCACACATTCACAGATAGACACTTATAAATCTACGGACACAGACGAATGTAAACAAAGATGCAGAAATGCTGATTCTTGATAGTGTGAACACGTTTGCAGAATTGCATGTCCTCATTGCAGAGGGAAGGTATATCCACCCAAGGGCAAACACACAGGACACACAGTTACACAGGCACACACATACAGACTGGACGTGAAGTCTGCACACATACAAGCATGCATGCATAAATACACAGTACAGTACATTCTTTAAGTGACTCTTTTACAAGTTAGCTCAAATCAGTACCAGTGACAGTAGTGAACCAAACCCACATAACTGACTACAAACTCACATTAAAGGGAATAAAACCCCCTGAAAGCAAAAACAATCCCAAAGAGTGGGTGCAGCTTTCAAAGGGAGCCATTTGTTTTCATTTGGTTTGGTGTCTTTACGGGTGCCGTGCAGAGCACTTTGAGCAGTGTATCTCTGTCAGACCAGCCACCTCCGCCTCCATCCCACAGCCACCACCCCTCATTCCATTACCACTGATGGTGCTGGTGCAGCTGCGGTGCAGAGAAATGTGGTGGATGGCACTAATCGTCAGTGCAGACTGACGCACATTCAGTTACCTGGTCAGCTTAAGTGCTGCAGTTTGCATTTGAAAAGCAGCAAAGACCATCAAAAACAATAGCAAGCGGAGGAAATGTCATGAGTAGATGGTGTCATCGACCCGAAGAGGAGCTGTGGAGGTGTCAAGGAGCTGTAGCACCGAGCGTGAGTCTGCATGTAATATGCAGCAGTAGGACTACTGACATGTCATGCAGGCAGAAGGACACAGTTTGCTTTCATTAGCTGAAAGTAAGAAGCTTTTCTCCTAATGCAGTACACTACTTTTTAGCCATTACCATGACAAGATAGGGGTCCAGGGCTCTGCGCGTAAGTGAGTATAACAAAATTACGGATCTACTAAGTAATGCAGGCGACCGTTCATAGGGAAGATAAATGCAGCGGCAACCAGGAGGCACTACGAGAGCTGTTGACACTGTGATGATATCGAGATAGATTCAGCCCGAAATTGTGAGCACCTGAAGTCAAACACATAAAAACACACAGCAAGGCAAGCGAATTCACATTTCCTACAAATACCTCTCTCAATCCCAATGCAGGGGGGAAAAAAAGCTTAAATAGGAGACAAAAGAGTGATGTGCTCCCATGCGGTGAACTCATAACCCTGACTATAATTACCTGTTGAGAAGAAATTGGTCCCTCAGCACTCTCGTGACCTTCCCATCACCATGCATGTCTTTTTCCTGTCACGTTGCTTCTATGTCTAAGTTGGCCTTTTACAGATAGCACATAAGACTGAAATCTCGTTGGAATGACCTTTAGTTATAACATCAGCTGCCATGGTGGGAACTATTCATACACCCAGTACCTTTAAAGCTAAGGCCCCATACCATCTTTACTCATTACCATTCAGTTAAGTAGATAATATATTATAAAGAGACGAGGGGAAAGAGTAGACCGACGTGAGAGTCATAGAGCATTGGTGAAGGCTTCTGGCACTCTTTTCTCTCATCTGCATGCCGTTGAAATAAACATTCCCATTGTAATGCCCCCCCACCAACCCCCCTCTTTACCCTTTCTCCTTAATGTCATGTCTATATCTCACACCCCTTTATGTCTTCTCCCATTCACCTTGTGCCCTCTATTTCTGTTCCTCTATCGCTCTCTTTGCCCTGGTGTTTTTGGCAGATACAGTTCATTCCCACTGATTTTCAACCCCTGCAGTGACTTCATGGCCTGGCTACACAATTAGGAGCTCATTACTTGCTAATACACAGACTAAAAGACAGACAAAGGCAGCCTGTGCCTTTTTTGTCGAGCACTCCCCCCCCCTCCCATCACTTTATCTCTCTCTCTCTTTTTCTCTTGCGGGCACTTTTTGAGTAAAAGGGTGCTATTTCTTGGTCTCGTCTCTCTCTCACTCATCTCATCATACCCTCTGCTACAGCATAATGAGCCCGCCTGTGCTAAGAAGAATTAATAGTTCAATTTCCTTCCCCTAAGCATTTTGTTTTTTTTATGAAATTAAATGTACTCTCAACTCTCACACCTATGACATTTGAATGTCTGTGTGTAATTTTATGGCTCATCTAGTATCTAGAGAGCTTAACTGCTTTATTCCATTTGTGAACCATATGTAAGCAATGTCTTTTTTTGTTTTGGGTTTTTTTGGTTTTTTTTTATTTTAATTTGGCTCCTTCGTTTGCAGATGCCTTCCCTCCTGTCATGTCTAGATCTCAGTGTGAGCTTGAAGCGCACTGAAAAACAGGAGTCTCACAGGTGTAACATAAGGTCAGAGCAGGCAGCTTCCCTCTGTGCCACTGTCTGCATCATTTCTCGCTATCTGGCTGGAAATGCCAATTTGCTCAGCGAGGGGTCTCGCAGCGTAGAGGGGGATAAAGGGTTTGTGCTGTTTACCGGTGTGCTGTGCGACAGTCGACTGCATGATGAAAGAGACGCAGGGGGGGGTTGACATTTAGTTTTGTGCCGTTGATGGGCCACTCCGGGGAATCAGAATTAATGGGATAGATGTGTTTTTTTTGATGGTAGAAGTTTCTTTTTATGGGATTGATGAGGAATTCAAGACTGTAAGAAGAGATTTGTCCGGTTGACTTTGTGTGTATTTTTTGCACACATCTCTCTGTTCATGCCATGTGCCTCTGTGCCAAATAAGACTATACGTGAGTGGTGAGCAGCTTGCCTACAGTGTCAGCATCTAAATTTCATTTTAGTCAAACCCCCGTCTCCATCAGCTCCTTCTTTCTGTGAAGGTAATTCCAAGGTGATATTAATAGGCTGAGATGCTTTTTAAATTGCTTCTGTCATCTTTTAGAGGATTAGATGGACAATTACTTCTTTGAAACCCAGGCCGAGTGGTTCAAAGAAAAACTGCAACAAAAACAACTTTGCTGAAAGTGTCTTATATCTCCAGTGAGTGAGAATATCTTTTGTTTTTGTGTGCGTCTCAGTATCACCATGCTGGATTTGATATCCTCAACATCAATCAAGCATTGTAATGCGTTTATGTTCCACTCTCTTTTTGTCACTTAGCCACAGATGAACTCATAAACAGCCAAAATAAAACCACCGCTATGGGTTTATAGGCTCTGTGAGAGCTGTGATCTCAGATCTCTGGGAGACTAGTGTGTGATTAATAGGGCCTTGTTTAGCTGAGCCAGGCTAATTTGGCCAGTCACCATTCCAAAGATCCAGTAGAAGGCGGTCATTGCAAGGCCTGTTTGACAAAGGAGAGGCTGCTAAACGGATACATAATAATAAGGCAGAGGCTAATGAAACAATCGGCGTTGTGGTCATGTTACCAAAGAGCTTTATGTGAGCATGTTTGCATGCAAAATATGCATCTTTATGTTTCCATTAACCTTTTTCTGTCCACCCATGCAAGTGAGCAATTGCTTGAACAAGATGTTTTGTACTACAAACAGAAATGCAGCCACTAATTTCTGCAACTTCATTCAGAGGAGATTTTACTTTCACTAGTAGTTTTTTACGTTCTCCCTGTCAAGTAACAACCTTAACCTAAGAGCATGTACAAGCTTATGCAAAGCAGCTGTTATTAGTGGATCACGGATGTTTAAGCTCAACATACAGATGCATACTGCATGTAAGTATTACACATTTCAAGTTGCTGGAAGTTATGCTTCTATAAACCGCTTTGATAACAGTTTCAAGGTGAAAAGAAATTAAGCTGTACCTTCCAAGACAGTGTGCATGTGTAAGGATTTTCTTACTTTTTTGATTTCAAGGATGTATTTCCAAATACACTGTGTTATTAGTTTTGTGTTTCTTTTGTGTCTGTCTACAAACCAGTTGTTCTCGAGGTAATGTTTAATGTCCCTCAGGTGGTGTCTTGTTGGGGTTTTAAGGAGGCCCCAGTAAAAGAGGAATAATTTTCCAAAAATAAATAAAAAAGGACAGAATTTATGAATATGTTGGCCATGGATTTCACACACTCTCTGTAGGACAGTGGTACATCTAAATGCAAATCTTATCAGATAAAAATTGGGTGTTGAATTTGTGTCAGCGTAGGGGTGCTTGACATTAAAAAAAATGAGGACTATTGCTATAAACAACAGTTTTTTTGTTTAAAATGACAGTTTGTCTGACATTAGATTGTCTCCCTGCGTTCTCTCTCTCTCTCTCTCTCTCTCTCTCTCTCCTCCTTCCATGTCTCTCTTTCTGTCTGGCCCTACTCTCCCTAGTACTATTTCAGTCTAGAAATGCCCTATCAATAATGCAGTCTCTTAAACAAGACTGAGGCTCTTAAGAGGGTTTGTCTGTGCCCATTACTTCAAGATGCCTGCTGGACTCTGGGAGGCCACATTCTTGTAGAAAAATGTTCGATTTTTGAATCAAACCAGACATAAACTTGCTTTAAAGAGACATCTTTTGCTTTATTCATCTCGTTAAGAGTGTTTTTCCTTTTGAGCTTTGCAATTGCTGGAAAGTAATTAGAGCTGGTAGGGCGAGAGGTCACTGTCTCATAAAGGACGTAAAGAACTGAGCTCTGACTGCTTAGCTGTAGGCAAAAATGAAATGCTAGCTAAAGGGAGAGGAAAGCACAGTCGCTGTAACTCTCTTTAAAATTCAAAGATTGCTTGAGCATGTACTATGTATCCGCAGACAACAGAAGACTCCAAAAGCATCATAAAAACCAAAGAGCTTCTTGCATCTTTTCAGACAAATACCCATGTAGTAAAGCCTGCTTAATCTGATGTGTGTGTGTGTGTGTGTGGAGATCAGTAACAAGTGAGTCTATCAGAAATAGAGGGTGTTTTGAGAAATTACAGTCATCCTTCAATGACAGTGATGATGCTGTAAGCTAAAAGTTGTTCATGCTGACTAAAAACAGCACTTTGTTTGATGTAAGTCCAGGAGAGCTCATCCAATGCAGACAAACAGAAATAACCTCAATATAATGGCCACTCAGTAGCAATGATTGAGCAACAGTGTCTCTATTTTATATTTTTATTTTTATTTTTATATTTTTTCCTTAGGTGGCTGTCTATGAAGTAGAATGAAAAGCTACTGCCATTTTTTGAGGCTATTAAAGTCATCTGACTTTTGCTAGAGGACGTTCTGT
>JAPZDZ010000023.1:8970962-9012733 GCA_029783805.1 Acanthurus tennentii | reverse complement strand
AAGCAAAGGTTTTTGGTTGACAGTGAAACTTAAATTAGTGGTGAGCAGAACAAAGAATCCAAAGATAACACCCTGGGATGCAGGCGGTACAGCACAGCTCTCACTGCTGTACCGCTCACTCAATAAAAGACTAGTTCTTTTACACTCTGCTACTGCCAGTCTCTCCGTAATAGGCCTTCAAGTTTTAAGTAGTGTTTCTTCCTTAACTATGTGCTGCTAAAATAGCTGTTTTTCTCCAAATAACAGTGTGACAGCATCATTTACTGATCAACTGAGCCTTGTCCCCCTGTGCATCCCCTGTGCATCAAACGCAGTCTATCATCATGTTTTTTTGGCCAGGTTGCCTGTGTTACTATTTACATTCTCAGCTGACCTTGTATCTGACTTCTCATAAATCCAGTTTATATTCGAGGACAGCTGTAATGGCAAGAAAATGTGGCGTTTAACTTGGATTTCTGTGCTTTCAGAGTTTCAGATACTCAGACACAGTCCTCACATAAAAATCTGTGTTGCTCTCTCCTCCTCGCAGAGGCATAAGAAACCGAATAAGGTATTAAAATTCACAACTATGCTTACATAACTCTGTGCTCACCTATTTCAACATATAATGGCTTACTTTATTCTGTTCAATCATCCTCCCCGCAGGAGTATATTTTAGAGAAGAAGAAGAAATCTATTCATATTTATATATTCACATTCAGTGTTTTTACATCTAAGCTTCATGAGCATCCCAATTTCCTGTGAATGTCAGCCTAAGGTCTTCTTTAACATTCAACCCCAACTAGTGCTGCTTCTTTATTAAATGAAAGTTTTGTAAGTCACAAAAAATAATTTGCCCTCAACACTCAGACATCCTGTATCAGTCTCCTGCCACTGAGACTGTCGGATGAGTCTGCATCTCCTCTGCGACTCCTGCACATCATCATAATGATGGCCACTGTTGTGTCAGTCTGGCTCCTGTCCCTTGTTAAGGAGGCTGGTTGAAGCCTGCAGATCCCATCCCTGCAGGTGCACACGGACCCAACCAGGACTCCTAATCTCCACAGTCTTATCGCTCACCTCCATCACATCTCAGCCTCAGGCGTCATCTGTTTGTGCGCATGTGTCAGGAGTGTGTGAGTTTTCAGGCTAGCCTCAGCCCCTTCCTAACTCACCTTTCGGCCCCAAAGAACAGTTGCCATGGCTACCGTAGCCATCAGGTTTGGAAGGACGGGCTTGTAGTCAAAGCCTCCAGAGCAACCTCTCACCCTCCCCATTCTGTCTTTTTCTTCAGGAACAAAAAAAAGCCTATGCTTCACAACCACTGAAAAGGTTGCTGAAAACACTGTTGAACTCCCAGTTCTGTGCCTCAGTTGAAGCATCAGAACATGTAGAACAACAAGTGACACATCTTGGTTTTGCAGCTCCTGCTGAGCCTGATTCTCTGTGATACACAGGCAGAAGTGATTTTCATAGCTTGGTTTTTCACCAGCATTATAAAGTCTGTCATTCGTGAACATAACTTAAAGTTTTACAGCGGCTACTCTTCTGTCCCACTTATCTGTGTTCCCATCTTTTCCCTCACCAGCAGCAACATCAAGTCTTTTGTACTGTAGATCCAGTAGTGGAAACTTTTACCTCAGTAAAACTGATGTTTCTGCTTTGTTTTTTGTTCATTCTGTCTTGTACAAAATTGAAGTGAACGTTACAGAAATGTATATATAAGCACACCAACTGTGTTGTATGTGCACAAATGATTCACATTCACAAATACATGAACTAATAAACATACTCTCATTTTTACAACTTTCAAACGCTGCACTACTTTAAAAGACATGAAAACCAGCAACCACCTTAGCTGTAAGACACTGATTATCATCATCATAGTAAAGCAGAAGCAGTAATTAGCATGGTTAGTCTCTATAAATTAATCTAATATCTTGTTATCAGAAGTACTCATCCTCACAGCTTTTCCTCCATTTATCAGCAGTACCAGTTTTTAGACCTGATTCTTGCCTTCTGCCATTTAACAGTCACGATTTAACCTTTTCGCAATAGCACCAGTCGACTGTTTGCCTGTTCCCTGCCCTTCAACGCCCATGTCCTGTCTTCCCCAGCTCTCCTCCTCCTCTCTGAATGTTCTCTAGATGCTGAAGTCATCCATTAACTCTAACCCACCACCCCTCCACTCTTATAGGGACCCACAGTAAGCTGTGACTGAGTGTTATGTGGGGGTCTGATAGTGGCAAGCAATGGAGCGAACAAGTTATTACAGGACAGGCAAATAGAGGCCCGATGAAGCATGAAAACCTCTCTTCCCCAAAGCGCCACTCAAACACACACTCACACACACACACACACACACACACACACACTGAGAGATGTACAAACAGACAGAGAGACAAAATTAGAGACAGATCGACAAAAACAAGGGCACATACAACACGGGCACTTTACTGCTGTCTTCCATGAAACCACAGAGACATGCAGAAGTTCTTAATGGGAAAAATAAGATAGAGTAAATATACACACATACTCACATAGCCTGCCCATTATTTCCTTCTTTCTCTCTGTACTCTAACAAGAACAGACATATAGTACATGACAGGGCACAGGAACAGGGTGACAGCACGGGACATGAATATTAATACTGGGATGCCAAAGGGATGTGGAACAGTCCTGTCACTGAACAGTTAACATGCTTTGCTTCCCAGTGTGGCTTGGCAGCACAGCTTTCAATCAATCAATCTTTCATGTCTCACCAGGGAAAAGTTTGTTGGCAGCAAGGGTTTAAAAAAACAATATCACAAAACCCAGCACAACAGGGGTGATCACAGACTAAAGGAAATGCCGAGAACACAAAGATCTCAAGAGAGGAGGGGTTTAAAATGAGAGTCCTAGAAGTTCCACAGCCAGAATGGCATTTTGTATTTTTTTTCCCATCCAAACTGAAAAAATGCGTGTTTAAAGCTCTGACTCTTTCGTTGAAAATGCATGCATCCTGAAATGATTGCATGTAGGCAGTTTTTGCAAATGGCTTTGGCAAGTCAGAAGGATAAAGTATTTAATTTGCTGCAAATACATTGAATTAAACAGTGACCGGATGAGAAAACTAATGTCCCTTTTTTAAAGGACACTGGACCTGAGTTTCCAAGCCTTTGCTGGTTGAAATGTACTGTAGTGTCTCATAGTTTCTAAACAAGGACCCTTGTATCAAAAAGCCATTTATCAGTGTTGCTTTAGTGGAAATCTCCCCTCACTAAAGTGCAGCACACAAACAAACAACAAACATCTCCAGTGCAATAGTGAAAACATGCTAGCTAGGTGGAGGTGAGGTCTGGACCCAGTTAATGGGTGGGAATTAAAGCTTGATCTGTATCTTGATGTCTTATCTAGATAAAGGAGATTGTATGCTAATGGTGCTAATGCTAATGCACACAAACACTATCAGTGTGTGACTTGATCAGCAAAAAAACACCTCTGGAGTTCATCTGGCTTGCATAGTGATTGGATCTTATCAGACAGTGTCCAGTCATAAGTTAAAAAAAAAACTCAGGCTCTGTACCTCTGCAACAAAGAGGATGTGCCATAAAAGATCATTCTCATTTCTGAAGTCAGCAAGAAACAATAAAACATTCAATGCCGCTGAAAAACTAACTGCTGTCAGGACAACATGTTGTTTTTTTTCGATGCTTCCTGTGGAGAAAGAAAAGGCACAGTCTGTACAGTAACCTCACCTCAACTCCACAGTTTCAGTACTCAGCAGCAAACACGCCTGCAGGCATGTTGTTCTTCAGTTCCAAGTCCTCTTCTCATGATCATGATGTCTCAGGCACACTTCAAAACTGAAGGGAATTTGTTTAAATTTGGCAAATGTCTGGACTCATTTGGACTCAAAGAAACACTGATCTATGTTTTGGTCAAAGGTTAAAGGTCAAGGTCACTGTGACCTCAGAAACATATTTTTGGCCATAACTCCAAAGATTCATTTGCAAATTGTGACAAAATTCTACAAAGATGTTAAATAAGATAGAATGATAAGGTGATGACATTTTGATCCAGAATGTCAATTTACTGAAATGTCATAATATTTTGCAAAAATGCCTCTCTGGCCATAGTTCAATGCCTTAACTCAGGAGCAGAAGGAGAGATTTTAACCATGATTTCACATTTGGTCAGATACTAAATTGGTGTCACTGATCTTGGACACTCACCTTGAAACTGTGTTGTGTCTTCTGTGTTGCTGGGTTTTGAATTGGATGGGTGGTTTGCAGCAACATCTATGCTTGAAGCATTTTAGTCTAAGCTTGTTGGTTTTGCTTACATTGAGCCTCAGGTGATTGCCATTGCACTATGTAATAAAGCTCTCCATCAGTCCTCTTTACTTCTCTGTTAAAATATTCTCTAAGTAAAGTAATCATGCATCTCAGGGGCAGCTAATGTAAACATGTATGTCTTTGCAGTGGTTATTTCCATTTCACAAAAATAAAGTGCATTTAATCAAATTACTTTATAGTCCTTAATGTACATTGCTTGAGTCTGGACAGAAATTAATACAAACTTTGACTGATTCCTGGAGGAATAAAACTGTTAGACACTAATTCTGGTTATTTGTTAGGAATAGATGAGTTTTTCTACTTTGAGTTTTTCTACTTTCCATGTATTCTCCTGATTTACACATTATTGTACATTGTGCACATTAAAATGTAACCAAATCACAATGCTGGCAAAATGCAGACAGCAAGAAAGAAAAGTTGCTGGGAGGGGAACTCAGTGGAGTGGTTGTGTTATATTCCAGATGCAGGACTAAGTTTAGCAGCAGGTGTAAATTGGGTCAAAAAGACAGAAAACGGGGATAGTTTCAGTTTTTATAATTCTTTTTAGCAGAGTTTATTGTGACCACAACCACTGCAGTCACTTTTAAGAGTTTGTTTTTCACCCTCTGGATTCCTCTGTGCTGGCCATGGAGTCTGAGAAAAAAACAGAGGCATGAGTGCACCTAACACACCACCCGGCCCCCTCCTCACTTCCTCCCTTTCCAACACACACAAACACACACACATTTCTCCACCATGTGGCATGGCTTTAGTCGTCTGACTCTGGAACACAATAAAAGGATTTCAGGAATTTTGTTTGTATTGCTGTTTTTACTCATATGAGCATCTGAGAGCAATCTGTGCGCAAATGTTGGGGTGAGTGGATGTGTTTGAACTTTGTTTCTGGTGAACTTCCTATAACTTGCTATAAGGTCAGTTCATTACTTACTGTCACTTACTGTAAAGTCAGTTTATTATTAGGTGAAATATAATGCATAATTGCAAATATGTATGGTTTTATTGCATGCACTCTGTATTATGGGGACTGCATGTTAATTGTGGGTGTTTGAGGGTGTTCGAAGTCAGATGGTATGCTCCCTCCACCCCCATGCTTTGGATGCTTGCCCATACAACAGATGAAAATATCTGTAATGGCCTGAACTATGTGTGCATGTACAAAGCAAGCATGAGAATTGTCTGCCCCCTAGTGGCTATCTTCTTTTCTCTTCTCGTCTTTTCTGTTCCCTCGTCTTCCCCTCTTCCTCTTCTCTTCCCCTCTTCCTCTCTTAGTCCCTTCCCACGTACTGAACTTAGCAGTGAGCTGGCCAAGCCTGTCACTATTTCTGCAAGTCATTTTATCACTGTGTTGTTGTGAATGTAACTGTGGCAACAGAGCCGCCAAATGAGCCTGCAGCCCCACACCTGTAATTAGCCTCAGCAATAAGGGAAAGCACCGCAGTGACCAGCCTCTATCAGCTGAAGACAGCTTGACACGTAGTAGCAAATCCTGGAATGTTGAAACCACAAGATGATTACTTTTTTTTCCTCCCACTTTGGACTCTTTTTACAGATGGCACTTTGTGAATGTGGAATGAGTCCTCAGTACATAGGGAAAGTACAGCACATCTGTGCAGGCCCTGTCTTTTCCCTCAGGAATGAGCCAGAGGGGGAGAAATATCTCCATTCCCTTTATTCAGAGGCGTTTTAAGTGTGGCAATTAAGATATGTGGAGTCTTTTATTAGCCCGATTTCTTTTCATTTTATCAGGCTCATTCATCTTCAGATGAGCGTATCCTGACAGTTGTTAGGTTGCATATTCAGTTGAAGGTAGCCAATCAGGATAAAGAAATGCACCCTATTAAGAGAAAAAAATGCTTGTATCTCACCCAACAGCATGTCTGCTGTTAATCTGCAGCCTAGTTTGATTGAAGACGGACAAAGGGGTGCTTCAGAGCTTGTTTTAATCACTACATGCTCAATGGTCTATTGTGCACTAATGTTGGCCCTCACTTTGCTTCAGTAGCTGCATACAATGTTCTATTTTTGGACATGTATGTGAGCACCAATAATCTGTCTCATCTTGTTCTTTCTTTCTTTCTCTTACACCTCTCAATGGATTTCCTATTTTATTTAATGTTTAGCCAAGAGGTAGTTTGATGTGAAATTACCAAAAAAAATGATAGTAATGATGTTGGTTTTGTTACATATACTAACAAATTTTAATAATGACTCCCTAAGTTTGTTTTATTGATGATACAATGAAACACAAGATACACCAGACTATCAGCTAGTTGGTTTTAGTTATGAGGGACTTCAAAAAAAAAAAAGACAACATTGCCTGACTTCCCTCTGTTCTACACTGCTAAAACCAAAATATGTCAGAGACAGGCACTGCCAACTTGAGCTAGTGACATTATTTAGAGCCAGAGTGCGTGACTTTTATACAGAGGGGCTGTGATATCATCCATCTCATCTATCTAGTCATTGCTAGTAACTAGCATATTGACATAAAAGAAGGTGTGTGTTTGGATCTCAGCTGACATAAACATTTTTAACATTTAACATTTTAACGTTAGCTAGAGCACATGGTTGAGGTCTTTTTCATCAAACTGTTCTCCATCCTCCTCCTCCAGATCAAGCGTGGGAAGGGAGGAACTGATGTAGGCCAACAATCATCTACAGCTTCATATTGTGCTCTCTGTGCTCAACCATCTCACCTCTGTGCAGTCCAATACAATGTGTGTCACTGTTTCTTAATTACCTCAACTATATCATTGGCAATTCCTGTTACATAAGTCATTATGTAATTACTGTTTGAGTTCCTTTTTTCTTTCTTACATAAATGTAATAGAGAAATTATTAAAGGAAATCAGTATGGTTAGCCAGGTTTAAAAATAATAGCTGAAGGATGTAAAAGAGTGTGCATCTTGTACTGATGGCAAACAGCAGAGGGTCAGAGTGACTCTGTCTCTTGAAGTAGATTTAAAGCTTTGTAAAGAGATGAGATGTGGCAAAAACAGTACGTGCTTATCTCGTCCCCCTCTCCCTTTGAACATGTCCTCATCTGTTTCTACCTCTGTCCTCTTTACCCTGTCCACATTTGTTCTGTTTTCGGCTACTATAATCCTCTTCTCTAATGCTGAGCTGATAAAATAGATGCAGGTGGGAGATAATGAAATGTAGAAAAAGAGGGTGGCAGACCTCTTTTTTTGATGATTTGAGAGGCAGTGTAAGAGGGAACAAGGCAGGAGAGTAAAAAAGGACAGGAAGAGAAAGTGGATGAAGATTGAATATGAGATTTAAAAGGGTTTTTTTTTGCATTTGAAAAGCATTTTATTGAATACATAATCTAGGGTGAGTGTAGTTGATTTATATCATAAAGATAAGGCATATGTCATCACCATGACAATAAATTAAAAACAAGAGGGGAGCAGAGTGAAATAGCAGGTGGAGAGGAGAGTAGAGAGCTATAGAAAGCCCAAAGCTGAGCGGGAAGGGAAGGGGGCATTAGAGGAGAAATAAGAGTGGGGAAACAAAAGATGCAGGAGTGGTGGGGAGGGGGTGAGAGGGGAGGACAGGATGAGAGGGGAGACGTGGAGAGAAGGCACTCTGATGTCATTAAAGTGGCTGCACATGGCTAACCTTCCCCAAACCTCCACACACAGAGAGTTTATGAGTTTATGAATTTGGTATAGAAGCACAGTGAAAGGGGCCAAGATCACAGGCAGAGCTGCAGAGGGAGATTATTAATGTGTAACATAAGTACATCTCTTTGCACTGCACACCCCCTATAAACATGCAGCTACACCCAGAACGTCGAATTTTTCGTGAGACGTTGAAGCGTTTTCCCCCTCAAGAAGAAATTCTGATAGTGATGAAGATAATGAACATGTACTCAGTGCATTTCGAAAGCAGGACAGAGTATACCTTTGAAATCTAACAAATATGATTTTTCTGCCTCTTTGAAAGCAGACTTGAAGTCCAACAATGCAAACAAAATTCTTGAAAAACTTCATGTTGGAATTCAAAGCGCAAGTACAGCATTTAGAAATAGTCAGTTTCTTCAAGCTGAATGGAAGCAGACTATGCTCAACATGAACAAAAAGCTGAAATTGTCACAATAATTTGCAAGTGAATAGTCAGTAGTTAGGTGAGTTTTGTCATTCTTATAAATAAGAAGAAACTTTCAGCTATTTATGTATTTGACTACAGTTTTATCTGTTTATATAAATTGCTGTGTGAACCATGGATTTTTAGTTTTTCAATCATTACATTTGATAAAGCTTTATTCATATTTCATAGTAATGATTAACTAGTCATTAGCTATTATTATCTAGCTATATTATTTATTATGCATCCATAGTTTTTAGAGAACTGTTTACGCTATTTATCCGTTAATTTAGCTAACTATTTGGAGTTTTCAAGTTATCAAGTTAGCTTACCTCCCAGCAACAGACAACCTCTTTGGGAAACAAGAACACCTTGTCTAGAAACCACTGATCTATTTCAACTTGTGTCCTGATACGCTGTAAGCCATGCAGCATGTCTTGAGAATTTCAATTTAAGTTATGTCACACGAAATGATATTGAATGAGTTTAAAGGAAAGCTTCCTCCACTTTGGACTTTACCTCGTCTGAAGTCAACAGTGTCCAAGCAGCTTTGCCAATGTCCGAAAGCACGGAAGTTCCTGAGCCTTTCATGTTATGTTTGACAAGACAGGAAAGCCTCCAGTGAACTTTGATGTTCAACTTTGATCTTGACAGTTCAATCAAATGAATTTGGGATAAAGTAACACTGTCAGAGATGCTGGTAAGACCAGGCACTTTGAGGACATGTGGTGTGAGCACACAATACAAAAGAGATTTGAGTAACATTAAAGGTGTGGAAGTAAACAAAGCATAGTAAAGTTATCTGCTTTGGTTTCTTGTTTAATAGATTGTATATGTTAGTCATATGGTTACTCAACTTTACTTTGAAGGAGGCAATATAAGCAGAGGAGAATTTAAACTTAAGAGAGTACCACAGAGAGTGCACCAGGGTTGTGAATGAGTGTGGCCTTTTTCTTGAACACAACATTCGGTCCTGACTCAGCTATCCAGGACTTTGATGTGTGATTGCACTCTCCAGCAATTTTAAATTTAAACAGAGGAACCAAAATACGACATGCCCTCTAAAAAACTAATATACATTTGTGGTACTGCTATCAACGTGTGCTTGTGCGTCCATGAGAGATGATCAGGACTCCTTTGAATCAGAACAACAGTGGTTATAATGAGAACCCCCTCAGCTACCTTTACATATGATGATCACACCTTTCTTTGTGCCGTGACTATAACTAGATGCTCAAAATCTGAATGTGAAGCTAAGTCACACACACTCACACAATCAAACATACACAGACACGCACACACCCCTGTGGTGTTGATGGGGGTGCGTTCAGACACACACACACACACACACAGTTTTTCCTTCCTCGCTTCAGTCTCTTTCTCTCTGTCTTTTCATCCCCTGTGTGATTTGAAATAGCCTGTCAGGCCACTATTGCTAATGTACCGCAAAGGCTCCCATTGTTAATGTTACAGCATTATGAGTTCCTTTTGTGTGTGTTTCTCTCTGCTCCCAGAGGATTGCTCTGAAACCTGATAGGCAGCAGTGGCAGCACTGGGATCTCTTTATTTGTGCTTTTTTACTAGGTAATTATGGAAATAATTCTGCTTTGTTTTGGCCTCTCTCTGCTGAGAGTCCAGTTCGTTGTTAATTGGTAGCGTGAAGGACCAGCCAATTTTAAATCACAAGGGAGGGGTCGAGGGGGAGAGGGCTTGTTTTATTGGCTGGTGCGTGATGGGGCAGCGGGCGGGTGGAGCATCTGAATTAGACTGGATTTAATTAAGGCATGGGGCCCCTGACTACACACTGGTACATTAATAGGCTGTATGCCCGAGTAGTTGTTGTTGAGAATTCAACAATATGTGCACACACACACGCATAAAACACTACTGAAGACTCCCACAGGCCTTCAAGGTCAGGTAGACAGAGGGAATGTGCAGCATGGTGTCTGAAAGAAAGAAAAACAAGCTACAAAAAAAACATTCTCCTCTAATGGCACCTCGTGGCTTTGTCCACACAGGTGCTCTAAGAAACACAGAGACATAACAGTCTCTCTAACCCCCAGGAATAGTTTGACATTTTGAGAAAAAAATACATTTACATTACTCATTCTTAGTTTTGTTTTTTGTTTTTTGGGGGGGGCTTTTAAAAAATATAAGAATATACAACTCTCATATTTGTCATATGAAGCTAGCAACTGGTGATCTTAGCTTAGCATAAAGAATGTCTGGTTACAAGAATGTCTAAAGCTCACTACCATTATTGATATATAAATCAATAAACAAAGATGATGCAAAACAATGCTAAAGAAGTTAAAGTCCATTACATTATTGGAGAGACTGGTTCATTTCCTGAACAAGCTCAGATTCCAAAAAGTCACTGCACCCTGCCAAGAAGTCTGGCACATCACCCTGATAAGACATTCTTTCTTTTGGACAGATTGAAAAAAAAACAGAGCCACACTTTCTGTTCACCAAGTTCAAATCATAGTCTCTGTGATAAGCTAAGCTGGCCGGCTGCTGGTTGTGGGGTTTTATTTACTGTAAAGACATGACGTGATATTGATCTTCTCTCCCAACTCAACAAAGGAAGTAAGTGGATTTACCAAAATGTGGAACTACATATGCTGACTTTTATTGATGCATGATTGGAATTTGAAGGACATGTAAACACTATATTACTTTGTCTCTTTAGAATCAGAAAGTGGACTTATTTTAATGTGAATGAATGTAATCTACTTCATTATGTTACAGGGTCACACTGGTCGACTCTTTTGTGTAGCTCTGTACATTGCATTTAATTCTCTGAGGTCTGATAGCTCTAACTCGTACCTTTCAGGAGAGAATATCTTCCATACTCTCAACACAATATCCCCAAAAATCCTGTAAGTCTATGTAAGCCTGAATACTCCAGAAAGCTCCAAAAGGGCTCGCCTGCTTTGCAGTTTCAGGGGATGTAATCCTTCCAGATGGAAGCATTTTCAGATTATTGATTTAACCTCAAGATACCTCATAATGGTCATTTCCTGGCATGCTTTCTAGGCAATATCCTCAACCATCTGAATGATGGTTAGTAGACAAATACGAGAGACTTTTTTAAGTGTTTATTAGACATAAATACACAGTTTATTAAGCAGCACCACAGAAACCCCATGCACAGAACATTAAAGGCACTCCAATGAGTGTTTTGAACTTTTTCGGAGGCACACAGAGGTTTGATGTTTACAGCTCCCTGAGGCATTAGTGTAATTTGAACTGAAACAGCAACTGTAAAATACTTTTATGTAGCTCATTTCTCATTAGCACAGCCTGACTGCAGCAATGCAATCAATTGGACTCCTTCCACTCCTCCTACCTCTCTGCCTAATACAACAGTACTGTGTGCCAGGTAAGCAGCAGAAACACCATTTACATGAGTCTCACTCCGAGTGCCTTATTGAAACTCTCCCCCTGTGATATCAGTCAGCGGAAATGTTTAAGTGCTGTTCCCTTCATTCCGTCTGGAATAATAAGCTGCACTGCTCTCTGGCATCACAAAAGTCCCTTTCCTCATTTCAAGCTGTGAGTTGGAAGCTCGGCTGGCCACGGCTCTCATCGCAAACTTTTAAGTTCCCTGGACGCTTCCTAAATAGTTTACAGACACCCCCTCTCCTTGTGACAAACATGGTAATCTGTGACAGCCCCTGGTGTTCCTCTGCCTTCTATCATCCTCGGTGCAGAGCAACTCAAGTCGTGTTCTAGTCTAAAAATGCTGTAAGCTGTTTTTCCCTCACAAAGAATTATTTAGCTTCTCTGTTCTTCCTCTTTCTTTCAGAGTAGAAAGTGAGGCCCCGGCTTTTGAAAAGTGGGCTCCAAACTGGCCTCTGCACAGTGCATGATGCTCCATTTGATGTCCTTGTCTCTTGTAGCTCTTGGAAAGAGTCTGACTGCTGTTATGCTTATTATGTAGCACTCTCATCTCCAATAAAGTCCCTCTTTTATTGAATCACACAGATGACATTTTAAAATGAACCTGAAAAACAATTTACTGCTTGATATTCATGCCTCTCTCCCTCACTCTGTTCTCCAGTCCCCTGGCTCTGCAACTCCACCACTCATCCTCCTGTTCTTTTCTGCTCCCTGAAATTGTTTCCCTCTTCATCCTCTTCTCCATCCCTCCTTTCTCAATTAGCTTTTATGTCTCCCTCACCACCACTCATTCTCCCATTTCTCCAACCTCCTCCACGATTCTGAACCCATCTCCTTCTTCTCCGTGCAGAAGCTCCAGGGCAGGACTTTGTCACACTGGATTATCGACTGCGGTACTACCCCAGCATCACCTACGCCGTCATTGGCAGCGCCGTTATCTTCGTCCTGGTGGTGGCGCTGCTGGCCTTGGTGCTCCACCACCAGAGGAAGCGGAGCGTCCTGCTGCCCAGAGGTGTAAGAGCGAGCTCACACCATCACCACCAGCCCCTGCTGCTGTCTCGTCTGGTCATCTTGGACCGAGGCCACGTCCACCCCAGAGGTCCAGGTCTCTCCCCCGGCTCCCCCAACACTGCGGGACAGTACCGCTCAACCCCACAGGCACTGCAGCTCCTGTCTGGAACCCTGTATCCCTCCGGTCTCTCCATGGACTCACCTCCATCATACTCACAAGCTGTTCTGGATGTCAGGTAAAAGGAATAATGAGTTGAAGTTTGTAGTATTTTGTCTCTATTCCAAAGGAAAACTTAGCACGAGGCATGATTAAATGGCATACAGTATCTTGCAAGCAAAGTATGATCTAATTATATTTTTTATTTATTTAACATAATAAAACTAATTGTATTTACTTTTAAGCTTATTCTCCTCTAATATATATATATATTATATTATTTATATATATACTTTTCAATCACAAACTTAATCTCGATTTAGTTAAAAGAATGCAGGTTTTCAGGTATGCTGAAGTAATGATGCTCAGAGCAACTGTTATTATTACTATTATTACTATTATTATAGCCTACATATAGTGCAACATACAGTTTTATCTTAGCTTTTGGCTTTGCTCTCTCTCCCCTTTCTATCTACCCCCCCAACCTGACCGGTGCCGTCAGATCCCGCCCACCTCTGAGTCTGGATCTGTCCAAGGTTTCTGCCTGTTAAAAGGCAGTTTTTCCTCGCCACTGTCGCCAAGTGCTTGCTCATGTGGGAATTGCTTATAGATTTAATTATAGACTGTGGTCTTGACCTGCTCTATATGTAAAGTGTCTTGAGACAAATTTGTTGTGATTTGACGCTATATAAGTAAAATTGAATTGAATTAAATTGAATTAATGGTTCTTAAATAAACATACCATCTTGTCCTAAAGAGTTTACATCCCGAATGCTGGTCTCAGTCACAAAAACTTCCCTGATATCAAATTTGTCATCTGCCTCTCCTGTTTTCATTTCCTAGTCGGCCACCCTGGTATGATCTCCCTCCTCCACCGTACCTCTCAGATCGGGAACTTCCATCGGAGGAAGAGCTGCCTCAATACGAGGGCCCACAGGAGCCTTTGAGCCACCTCGCAGCACATCCTTCAACACCCTCCACACCAAGAACTGTGGCCTCGGGCACGCAGCCGAGTGCTAGCTCCAGAGAGGAGTCAGACCAGCTGTAGCCACTCTCCTGAAGAACCTAAGAGGCTGTAGTTAGACTGCAGAGACTGCAGAACTGAAGGACCAGGCTGCAGGGCCACACGAGGCCTGAACAGTCCACAGGAGAGACCTGCTGAGGAGAATAAGCAGGAGAGAAGAGACTGTAGACTAAACTGTGCCCTAAATTTACTGCCACCTCATCAGCTCATTGAGGCATGGGACTAAGACAAGCTCATCCTGCTAGATCTTGTATGCTGGTTCCCCCTGCTGGTGTCATGGCTGCACCACACCTTAATCAGTTACACATTTATTAATTTTTTTCTCTTTGAGTCTCCAAAGAAGTAGGAGTTCAACACACTAACATTCAATTCAATTCAGTTCAGTTTTATTTATACAGCGTCAAATCACAACAAAGTTGTCTCAAGACACTTTACATATGGAGCAGGTTAAGACTAACATACATTTGATAAAGGACTTATGTCCTTTCTATCACGCACTTTGGTACACACTTAGGCGTCACTTGAACAGCCATGTGAAAGTCATAAACTACTTACTGATGCTCCTTACTGTACTTCACAATCCACACCTGCAGTATTTTCCAATTATAATTATATACACTTTTTTATTGTGTTAAAATTGTAAAATACCTGAATGCTAAGTAAAAAATGTGCTGTTGCGAATTTCTGCTACGTTTGATAACTAACTGTAGCCTGATTGTTGTAGTAATGGTATGTTGCTTTATTCTTGCTGAAGTTAAAAACATAGTAGTATTGTATAAGATTTTAATAGTTTAACAGATTTTGTTTTATAGATCAGTCAGATATTCATAAAAATGATTATTTTTTTTCAGTGTTGTGAACAGTGGCTACTTTCTGGCTACAGTAGACTGACTATAGTAAAAGCAACATTTCATTGTTTCTTCAGTGGTACATCATTTCATGTCAGCAAACTGCTGCCATGAGTTGTTGAGAAACATCTGAGAGATATTTTTTAAAAGAGCAGTGGAGGTCTTGTATTTTTTTCACAATATTTTTCACAGCTTTTCTTGTTGTTTGTTAAATTCAAACTTTAAATGTGAAGAGGACCATTGAGATTTTGAAAAATATTGCTGAGCTGGAATTATATAACTACATCCCTACCAAGTGAGTTTCGTAAATGATTCCTCTGAGAAAAAGAAACCATCTCTGTTGTAAAAGATAACTATCTATTACATTGCTCTTTGAAGACCAATAATGTTTTATGTAGAGACAAATAAATACAAATGATCTTGTTGAGGCCTTGTTATGTGCATGTTTGGCCATCCGTGCCTTTATATGTAATATGTTGATGGGTACAAACAGACTTTTGAAAACCTCTCAAAACAGCTGCCTGTTGTCTCATATTTTCCAGTAAAGTTGGGTGACAACATTCATTTAATAACATCTTGTCCAAGTCAGATTGTTGAATGTATATAATGTACAAAAGTGTGGTTGTGAATCATTCTGGAAATTCTGTAATATTAGACAGTGAATGATGAAATCCATGTCTGAAGGATCTGTGTTGCCTTTTAACCTTTGTTCATGCATTTCAAGGTGGATGTTTGATGGTGTACATAGGAGTTAGGGAGAGTAAAGAAATTTATTTAAAAGTAGAGTTTTAAGTAAGAGATGATTGTGTTAATGTAGTTGTACATTGACTTTTACTTTTCTGCTATTACCAGCCACAATACTGCAGGTTGGAGAAAAACAATCGAACCAAAGATAATCATTAACCCAAGGCTATGACCCTCCAAAGGAATGATTATGTATCACACTGTTTTGACCATTGTTTTATTAAAATGTTTAAAGGTTTATTCAGTAAAAGTTGATACTTGCTGTAAAACTGGAAAAATATTACTCAGGACAAAAATGTATACCAGTTTATCTGTTCTGTTGTTTATATATTAGTTTTGTTTTAAGGAATGTTTGAAGTTAAAATTCCTTTGTTTTTCCGATTTAATTTACACATTTGTGACATTTCCCATCATAATCATCTTATCTCTCTTATTCTGTAAATTGAAAATACTATAAAAATTTGACCTAGAATGTGTGTGTATGAGTCTTCGTGGAAATCTAATATTGCACTTTCTCACTAACTTAATATATTGTCATAATCTGTTTATTGCAGCGTCTGGTGCTGCACCACCTGGACGAGCCCCAGACAAACAAACCTCAGACCACAAATCCCAAAGTAATAAAGATTCGGTAGCAGGAAATTCACCTGAATTTACACTGTGTTGGAAGTAGTTAATATTCAGATCACTTACTAAAGAAAAAGTACCACACTATACGTGAAAAGGCTTTAGTGCTATCAGCTAATACTGTGAAGCATCAAAAAATAACTGCAAAATTATTGCAGTAAATAAAACTGCAGATAAATCATTAGTTTTGATATTATTATAAAATTATTACTAATGCATCAATGTACAAGCAGCATTCCACTGTTGTAGCCGGTTAAGGTGGAGCAACTTTTCGCTACTTTGTATTTTGATAGTTTAGCTGAGTGGCTCCCAACCTGTGGGTCAGACCCCTCAAAAGGGTTACAAGATTGATCGAAAGTGAGATTTGCTTTCTTCAGATGTTTTTTTTAGAACCAAATCTTATGTTTCTTACATAAAATCTTCATCTGCAATAGTAAAAGCAGTACAAATAATAAAACTGTAATAAAACAATAAAAACCATATCTGAAAGTAAAAGTAGTTGAGGAAAAAGAGCACCTTCCCTCTATGACACCTTAAATTGTTTTTTGAATGCCTCCACCGGTCTAAAGTACCTGTAAAGAGACAGACCGAGGAATCAATCTAATGATTTTTAGCTTAAAAGCTCTTATTTTCCCCTAAGTATACATATTTCCTCCGTACATTAATGCTCACTTTCAGTGAAAACCAAACAGAGCCCAGCAGTTCCACATTTCACCAACAGATGTCACCATGTCATCATAATGGATCAAAGCTCAGAGCTGTATTGTCCAGCTGAAGCTCTGCACGTCTGTCCTGCTGAATTGTTGTGATCTAATGTGCCAAACTGAGGTTTTGTCACAGCAGCTCTTATCACATCAATCTGCACACATCGGTGATTCACAGCAACTATCTCCTTCATATTTGTCCCCTAGTTAAGTAAATACGTAAATGCTATCTCACCAGTTGCCCCCTATTTTCATTCTAATGTCTTCCAAAGCCCTGCATCTCATATTGCTCCCACCGCCCCAATATCATTATGATACATCAGATAACATGTGATATCATCTCTGACCACACACACTTATCCCCCTTCCTGTCATTCTCATCCCTCTACCTGCCCCTTGCTTCCTAATAGTCCTTTATCCTTCTCTGTTCATCTTTTATCTTCCCAAACTCACACATCTCTCATTTTAACTCCCCTCACCCCTCCTCACTCATCCAACATCAGGAGCCTTTCTCTCATCCCCCTGCTCTCCTCTACCTCATCTGAAACTCTGATGCTGGAGGCCCATGTTTGCTTAGGCCGAGCCCTTAGCTACACAGACTTTAATTAAAAGCCTGCACGCTTCTCTTTTGCTGTCTGTCCTGTCTGTCTGCCTGCCCAGCAGCTGGTGAATTGGCCAGAAAAGAATTTCCACATATGCTGCAAAATAGTAGCGTTGATGGACTGAAGGATGCTGCCGTACATGAGATGAGACCAAGCCCCATTGTACTTTAACCAAGAGATCCTTGGTTGACAATGATGCAGCTAATTGTAAAGATGATGTAAATGATGTCAAAAAGGATGAGGAGCAGAAGTGGACCAACTGATATAGTGGTTAGGAAAGTGGTGGCATTATTGCTTGTGTTGATGAGAGTTGTTGTTAACAGATACCAATGGCAATATTCCAAGGTGACAGAGCAGAGAGACTCATCTTCCTCTCTTGGGGGTATTTGATCTGGCATTACCGTAGCCGTTAGCTGTTGGATACAGTGCAAGTGTGATAAAGCTGGCTGAGATCCCACTGACAATAATGATCTTAATTCTTTCAACAAGCTCGGAATAAGACTCCTGAGGTTCCTGTATATTTAATCAGCTCATCTGATAATATTTCTTTAACGGCAAAAAGCAGTAATATAAAGCTCATGTAGGCTTTTAAATATAGATTTATAGATGTAGGTGTTAACAATATACTTACTTTCACTCATGCAGCTCTCTCACTTTTGCTCACACATATACGAACACTCACACTCACTTGGCTGTGGAGCCATAGCTCCAGTGAACTGGAGATAAGACCCAGTGTTTTCACATGTAAATGGCGTGAGCATGGAGGTGAAAGGAGGGTGTATTGTTAGCGTGGAGCGGCTCTGAGGGGCTCTGAGGAGCTCTGCTGAGGGTTTGGCCAGCGCAGCCCTTATCAGATGAAGAGCAGGCCTCTGTGGGGAGGAGGGGGCCGGCGAGGGACAGGGGCTGGGTAGGGTTGAGGGGGCCAACAGGAGAATAGAACAGCTGGCGGAGTCACGCGTGCAACCTCAAAAACACACAGAGCCCAGACACGCTGAGCACGGTGGGAATCTCCTCAACTAAGAGATCCACAAACACACTGCCTCTTGTGTTATTATCAGCCACCAGCCAGCACGTCTGAGCACATAATCACACACACAGCAGCACGACAAGAGCATTTCACACAATCGCAGACTCACATGCACACAAAAACACAATCACAAAGATTCACAGATACACATTTCCATACAGGCGTCTTTACGCATCATTGGGCTAACACACTCGCACCCAGAAAAAGAAAGATGACGGTCACTTTGGTATCACTAGTGACAAATATGCTAGTTTCAATGAATTAACAATAATTTCAACTACCACCTGGTTTCAGTGTCCTTTTATTGAATCCCAGAACAAGACAGATAATATATGCATTCATTTTACCTTTCAATGTGATTTATGTCTCTTTTTCATGCCATAAAGACATTAATAACACCAACCACACAGATTGTGACAACAATAATATGTATCTTTGCTCTGAAAGCAGTGCATGTCACAGTCTGATAACCACTAAAGGAGCAATGCAAGTTCAAAAGACCAGCCAACCACATTGTTAGGAGAAGGTCAAGGAAGAGTTCACGAAATACAAGCTCAAAAGCCTCATGAGATATGACTTCAAAATGTTTGGGTTTTTTTTGTGAAAAATGGACAGAAAATAACTCCTTAGGCAAAAAGTGAGTTTGAAGTTTAAAATTTTGCAGCGCAACTTTTATTGCAATAAATTTCCCCTCAAACAGTGTCATTAAGTCAGTCAGCATACCGATAGAAGCAAATTTTCCTCTCATATATATGCATTTATGCGTATATATGCATAAGTCAGGTCGGCATTAGCAGCTGAAACAGTAACACTTCCCTGCTTAAGAATAGACCAGGGTGCTGGCTCTTGTCCTTTCCATTCAGGCCAGTGTTAAACACACAGACTAGAATGCTAATGGGTAATCCCTGAGGACCAGCCACCTTTGTCCCAGCCCTAAGAGGATGTATCTCTCTGGGCACTGGGTGACAGCCACAAGGCTGCCGGCTACTGGACAACCAGCATGTTGCCAGATACTGATCTCCATCCTCCAGAGGGATGCCAGCAGGTTGCCAGGCCATGATTGGTATCTGATGGGCGGAAGATTGGCAACTGTTCTGGTTTCCTTTTTGTTTGTTTGTTTGTTTTTTCCTGTCGGTGATGCACCAGGAGGAGGTTTGCTGTCTTGGTGAGAGGAAAGTGAAAGTGTGGCATAGTTGTCAAGCAGCAGGTGGTCTGTATCTGTCAACAAAGACCTCCAGTCAATCTGACAGTGGAAGTTAGATTGGTATGAGGTTGCTATTTTACCCTAAAAGTAGCAACCACATTCTTAATGTCTTAAAGACCCATTCAGTGCCCTTAACTACAATCTGAATTGTTTCAAATAAGCTTTTAAAGAAATGATTGGTTTAAAAGATCAATGAGCTGCAACAGCTGGTTCAGCTATTAATGAAAACAGGCAACTTGACATAAAATCAATGTATGTGAATTTAGTGTCGAATGATGAGACATTCTGATTTGTTTGATTCAGTATTCGGCAGTTGAATGTGGGTGTAAGCTTTTTATGCAAATTGCTTAAATGTGTCCCAGGGGTTATGAGCACTTGTTCATGTATTTCAATGGATTAGGACATTCCACTTTGCAAGGTGGACAGTAGGAGAGGGTGGCGAGTCAAGAAGCAGGTTGTCATTGACTTGCTGAGAGGACATTCCACAGTGCAAGGTGCAGTAAGAAGGCCATGGGAGGAGGGCAATCCCTCGGGAAAACTAGTATTCCTGATCCTCATGATGTGACGAAATAAAGAGAAAGATGGTCCGTTGAGCAACTTAAGCCCAGAAGAGCCGAGTGAAGCCTCAAAAATTGATGGTAACATCATGTACAGTGTGTGTGGTATGATATGTTTGCTGGCTAAAGGATGGCCATATGATGATTATATTTAACAATTTATCCAGCCCTGGTCTTATACTGTCTATGATGAAATATGGTGGTTTCATTCCAACTCTGTACCCTCATCTGTCTCTTCACCCCCAGAGAACTGAGCTCCACATACAGCAGCACCCATGCTCACACACACCAAAGGCACAAAAATACACACACAGTCTCACAGGCAGTATGCAGTTCAACACACTAGCCTCTGTTTTCTTGCTATTAAAACATCATAGATTGTATTTTAAGCTTTAAAATGCAAATCTGCATTATTAAACTATATATATATCATAAAGTTCTGATGCAACATTTTTGTAATACTGGCCAATGTTTGTCAGCTTGAGAACAGATCTGCGCTTGGTGAACTTTTATTGCAGATTCATTTGGGAGGCTGCATGGATCCCCCATGTTGCTGGAAAGTAATTCTTCTATCTCAACATGTACCCTGATTTCGAACAATTCCCCACCTGCAGCATCATCCGTCATTCCTGTGGTCTTATCCATAGATACTGCACAGACCCTCACACGCTCCCGCTCCCCAAGGTTTGCACCCTCCGCCCATTTCCATCTACACTCTTTCAAAAAGAAACACACACACACAACATAGAAACCATACCCCCCTCCTGCCCGAGTCTGCCTACCACCCAGAGCCACCCCATGCCTCGCACGTTCCACTCAGACAGGGAGCACGACGTTGGGGCCCCTCCATCCCCGTCTTCCCTGCACCCCACCCCGCCCCAGCCCACCCCAATCCATCCATGCCCCCCAGTTCCATCCATCATATCTGCCCCCCGGCCTCCATCACATCCTCACAAAGGCAGCTAACCCAAAGAAAAGAAAAGGCAAAAAAGAGGCGAGAAGAATACAGCCGCTACCATGCAGAACAGTGCCGGCCGGAGTACCGTCTTTTGTCCCGTGCCCTGCCTCTCCTCGCCTGGTCTCTCCTGCAAACACACCCTCTTCTCCAAGGGAACAACAGCCCGGAGGCTTGGGGGATGGAACCAGGGTGTGGTGCTATCTAAAGCAGTATAGTTTGGTCCCCTCGATGGCCCCCTGGTCACCAGCAGACCCTGTGTGTTGAGCTGTCAAACGGTGCTGCCCTGGCCCTCCCCCTGCGTTCACTGGCACTCCCTCTGGGGGGCAGTAGGGGCCCCCAAACTCCTGACTCAGGGGCCCAGAGGCTGAGACTCACCGTGCTCTGCTGACCTGGCCACTAAAGCTCTGTGAAGTGAAAAGTAAAAGTCATGGGGAGAAAGGGTGGGGGGTGAGTGCACATATGTTAGGAACTTTTAAAGAAAGATGGATAAGGTAGGAGATTTGCATTAATATGAAAGACACCTTGACTTTTGTGTGATAGGTGCACTCAACTGTAATGCTGCTGGAGCACAGAGAATGTTTCTTAGAGCAAAAAAGAAAAAGAGAAAGAAAGTATAAAAGAATAAAAGAAAACACTTTTATAGCACCACTTGTGGTAAAAGAATAGAAAACAGAAGCCAAAAATAAAAGAGCTAAGATTGAGGAGGGGAGTGTTTAAGTGAATGGGCAGCATCCATTACGTGCAAACAAAAGCAGGTGCCTTTCTGTTGGTGCTGATGTTCTGTTGCAGGCCAGCCTGCCTTTGTGGCCCAAAGGAAGAGAGGGAAGTCCCCGGTTGGTCACGTTCACACCCTCTGCTGATAGAGTACCTCTTTCTGCTGGTCATGGATGTTAGAAAGTCCCGCAGCTGCGATGGCACAAATAAAGGTGACAGGAGAGGGACAGGCAAAAAAAAAGAGAAAGATGGGACAGAGGCAGACACAAAAACAGTGTGATGGATTTAAGAGGAGTATAAAGTACTTAACACACCAAATGTCCTTGATGTCAAACTGATGATCAGGAATTTCATAACAGCAGTAAAATAAATAAAGAAAATTTTGAAAAGTTAGAGAACAAATGAAGCAAACCTGAAAAAATGTTGAAGAAAAGTTTATGCAGAAAAGTTTAGCAGACAAGGAAATTATTAATGAGGAGAAAACCCTGACGGGTGGAAACAAAGCACGTGTTGGATTGTCCAATTTCAGTGTGCTGGTTTATGAGACCCCAGAGACTTTAAAGGCAGATAGGAGACTGGTGGAATGAGAGGGGGCTGGAGGGGTGGGAGAGGGAATGAATGGGGTTATATGTGGCACTGCTATTGTTAATTAGTGCTTAGAACCAGCATGAAGAGAGGTGGGGGCCACCCCCTCTTATATATATTCTATGTATTCTTAAAATCACAATTTGAGCCATTAAAACTAATACAAAATGTTGTTTTTAAGAAAGTTGGAGAGAAGTGGTATAAGGAAAAACTGCTAGACTGAAGAAGATGAGCACAAATATTAACACAACAAACAAGTGTAAATAACCACAAACACACACACTCACACATACACCCAAACACACACACACACACACACCCATCGGTCCTCAAACACACAGCACCCTAATGGAACCGTGACTGACCACGTTCCAGCTCTATTCACTAAAAGGACAATAGTGTGCTGAGGCTGCAAAAAGCCATGTGTGTTAGAGTGTGTGTATGCGCCTGCCATGTATATGTGTGTGTGTGTGTGTGTTTATATATGTAGGCTTGTGTCCGGTCTGTGCTGTGCACAGATTGGGATTTTCCCAGGTGAACAACGCCATACGGAGCACTGCATCTTCAAGCTCATTAAAGACCATTCTGAGCCATTAGAAAGCCTTCAGCAGGGTGCGCATTCCCCCAGACTCCAGTGTCAGGGCACAGAGCCATGCCCGAAGGCCCCGGGGTGAGGACCTATGCTAAACGGGCTGAGGGAACACACCAGAAGGAGCTGATCCTTTTTTCTTCGATGAGCACTGGTTGCTGAGTCTGGATGGATAGGACAGCAAGAGGGGGGGGGTTGTGTGTGTGTGTGTGTGTGTGTGTGTGTAACAGATTGTTGAGTTCCCTTACTTGGGAAATTCCAATTCATAGTAACTGTTGAATAGAGAGTTTCCAAAAGAATATATCTGTTAGTATTATTAGTGGACATTTTATGCCAGAAAAAAGAGAGAATTCTTGTGAGAAATCAGTTTAAACATTATTAATTATGCAACTTCTAAACTCCGAACCAAATCTGGACATTTGAATGAATGGAAGATGACATAATGCCATGGGGATTGTGATGATAGATCAGCAAAGACAAACAGTCCCCCTTGTGGACAGCAGCCAGATCCTCAAACATCAGCCGTCCATTGATTCCACTGAATATAGAGTTGGATCACAGAGCAGTGTGATGCCATTCAGTGCTGAGCGTTGCTAGGTAGAGTGCATTAGTCCATAGTCTGAGTGTGTATATGTGTGTGTGTGTGTGTGTGTGTGTGTGTGTGTGTCACAGAGAAACAGACAGAGGGAGAGAGAGAAGAGAGAGAAGAAGAAGAATGAGCTGGACAGAGAGGCAAGAGTGCAGCATCCACCCCTGATGGTTATAAATGAGAGTCATGTCAGCAGAGGGACCCCAGGCCATCTGTGATACTCACACAGGGTCTCATGTTGTGCACACCTAACAAACACATATTCTCTCTCACACACGCACACACGCACACACATGCACACACACACACACACACACAGATTCAAGCGAAAGTTATCCTCCTGGGATACATTTTGCAAAGAAGCGCAAAATACAGATTTCCCACATGTCTCTGACAGAAGTGCCAAAACTTCCAAGATCAGGGTTAGATTACAGATCTACTATCTTCACACTACCCATCTGGGAAAACATAAAAGTCTAATGAGTTGTCAAGAAGACTCTTATGCAGTTAGCTACCATTGCTCATCTTGGGGCTTGCCGTCTGTGTTTAGTTTTTATCCAACTTGCCAATGAGAGTTTATTTGAGGATCTTTTGGGAGGCTTGCGCTGCAAATCATGGGTCATATTTTTTGTCAGGGTCATGTTTCCAAAATATTTACATGGATTAACACTGGACACAGCCCCTGGTTTAGCTACTGAAGCTAACAGCAAGAGAATCAAGCCCCCTATCTCTGGCACAACTTGCTGGCTAATCAAACTGGCCACAAATTTAAACTTAAAATCTTCATTGAAGATGGTGAGTGTAAAGTTAGTTTGCTCCATAGTCTGAACAAATAATATCCTAATTTGCCCTTGACTTGAAAAAAAAAGGGGGGGGGGTGTATTGAGATGTGGTTTCTCCAGCTGTACATGCTCAGTTCAACAACAAGACTGCAAAGAAATGTGGGAAGAATCGGGGCGAGGCTTAAGCAGCGTAATGTTTCACTGATAACAGGCTCAAATTTACTGCTGAATAAGATGTTCTGTAGGATGTAGAGGATGGGCCCAAACTTTTTCTAGGTCTCCTAAAAAACATGATCTATGTTCTTTTCAAGTCAATTAATCAGACGAGTTGCCACCCTGTTCCCTCTGGTGAGGCGAGCAGGAATAGGCAGAGCCTCTTCTCCCGGTGAGGGCTCGAGGAAGGAGAGTCAAATATTTATAGAGCTACACACCAGGATTCATTTCTCTCTCATGACATTCACTAACTCCCGCTTCAGCGAATTGCATTTTGGCAGCCATCTCCAGGTAGATAAATAGCTGAGTGTCCAATCACAACTGAATTTATTTTAGCTCTTCTAGAAGTCAAATATAAACATCAACTGGCCCATATAAGAGAGCAAATCATGAATCATATCCAGCGGAGAGAAATTAAAAGTCAAAGTGACCTTTCGGGGAGTCACTGGAGAATACTGGCCAGAGGAGGTGTGCTGCCATTTCCTGCAAACTACAGTAGGGTAGTGAAAAGGAAAGGCAGTTGCCAGGGTAACTTGTGGCGGTATGTTTTGGTCAAAGCTGAGACAAAGCAACACGTGACAGGCTCGCCGTCCCCCTACAGCTGTGACCTGTCTCCCACCCTGAAGAGGGACAGAAGAACAGGATGGGAGATGAGATGGATTGAATGAGGGAAAGAAGCATTGAGTAGAAGATAGAAGATAAGCAGAGGAGAGGAGAAAAAGAAGATTAGACTTAATCAGACAAAACAGTACAAAAAAAAACCAAAGCAAGTGAGGTGATTCTGAATAACGCAACCCAACACATTTCCCCACCAGCTCAGTCCGTCCTGCCCACTGCTACTTCTACACCTCCCCACAATGAGGAAACAAAGAGGTCGTAAAATAGCACAAAGTTGTAAAAAACAAAGAAATATAAAGGAGTGGCTTCAAACAAAAACTGCTGTAACTGTGAGGGGTCAGAATGGCATAGGACTGAACTCTTGACCTCCCCTGTGACCCCGAGCTGACACCCAGTTAAAACAATACACTCATAATCTCCCTCTTTCCGAGCGTGTGTGTGTGTTTGTGTGTGTGTCTGCTTGTCTTTTGGTGCCCGTGGATTGAGATACCTCCTGGTAGGCGTCTTTTAAAAATGTCTTGTTCATCAATAATCATGTCTCCCATCCTCCCTCCGTCTGCTCCTTTCTTTTTTTTTTTTTTTTGCCCCAAGTCCTCCTCCATCACAGACCCTCCACTGCTTAACTTGAGTGGGTGCTGCCTCCCTCCAACAAAAGACATCTTCTTCTCATCCTTCTCAGAGGAGACAGAGGGATGGATGAGGAGATAGAGGAGTATCAGCTCATCCCTTTAATCCAGGGTAGACAGAGACTCTTCAGTGAAGAGGTGGGAAATCCACTGATCAGGGGCTTAAGATGCAAACTCTACAAAAGACCTGTGGCTCTCTTTGGGGTCTTCGCAGCAGGATGGAGCACGAATCTCTGCCTGTGCATTGTGGAGCACACACTCTTGCTGCTGCTGCACAGCATACTTGTTTCTAAGTGATAATTCTCATTATGCAAATACACACATTAGCACACATAGCACACAAAGTGCCCACATAGCAACACTGCATAATGTCGGAGCATATTAACACACATCAACACAGATGATTATACTGACCGTGACGTTGGAGAGGGTGATATTGATGAAAATTATTGTCACAGTTTTGTGTAGAATATTTTTTCCAGTCTCATACATTTTACATTATAATTAATAAATGAAAATGATCAACCATGATTAAAATAAACTAGTTTTTGTCAGTATGATTGAGTACAAAAGCACAAATTTTCATCACATTGTGTATAAAGAGGGTTAGTGCTTCATAATTTTACTTCAAATCTGTCTGTTCATGAACTCAACAGTAAAACTGCCGTGACAACTGTTTGGTCGGATTTTGGCTCAGACTTGATGTGTTAATGTTTGGTAAGATTATTTTCTTTGGTTGACTTGTGAGTGAAAGTATTTCTGTTTTTGTATGTTTAAAGTAAAAGGCCTTTTCCAGTCCAAACTGGCTCCAATTTTTTGTATTAGTCACATGAATAACAAATAAAAATATATACTATTTGTGCTTTTGCATAAATCATGGAATGTTAATAATTGTGCAGTTTTTGTAAACCTGACTGCTTTGTATGTTTTTCTGCTTGTGAGCCACAAATTGCATTTGTTAGTACGTGCTCATGTGTTTCAGTATGAGCATGTGTATCACTTTGTGCGTGTGTGTGTTTCATTGTACTGCCTTGTGTGTGCGTGTGTGTGTGTGTGTGTGTAAGGTGGCAAGTGTGTGCCTGCATTCAGCATCTCCCTGCAGCTAATGAGTGGCGGCCCACCTCTCCAGCAGGCCTGGCAGTCCTCAGCTATGGGGCTGGAGCTGGCTGTTTTCTCATGGTAATCATACACTTTGTCCCGGGGTGGATAATCCTGCACTGGCATTGTCTGGGCCCCAGAGGAGAGCCCCACAAGGTCGACCCCGCTTCATAGAGAGCCACAAAGACCCAAATGCAGCAGCAGCACCCCACTCCAGGCCTGCGCTCCTCAACACGCACCCATACACCAGACACACACACACACAAAAATGCATGATTGCACAGAACTGCACGCACACCCGCCAGCACACACTCATTAGTTATTCTCAATTTCAACAGGGAGGCCTGGAGTCATTAAAGCGGACTGCTTGTGCAAAGGTACGGACACACTCATTCTCATACACTCAAATGTACGCTACACATGGTAGCAAAGGCAAGCAGCAGTACATTTTAATGCTTTCTCACTATTTTTTTGGAAAGTTTAATTGGCATATTGCAAGCCAGATAATAGCGGCTTCATTTTTGCCACATAGCAACACTCCCCTGCAGCAGAGTAAAACAAGCAATGCAAAAGAAAAAGACCTGAGAAGAGATCATTCTCAGCTGTATCTGAAAGGTTATATGAGCCGTGCACATGCAGGAAGCCTATCTTGGTTCATTCAGTAACAACAACTGACTGCGGCCTATACTCAAAGTATAAAAAATAAACCATGTGCATTCCACAATAACATGAACCCTCCTTCATCAAAAACGTATAAACTAAGCACTTATCTTCACCCAGCATCATGAGAGTTCAACTCTTAGTAACCCTGATGTGTATAAATAGTCCGTATTGCTGGAAGGTAGAGTAACATGCTCAGGTCTTGGCGTGGCATCAGGGAGGATCAGCTCAGTAGAATATCTGGAGGGGCAGAGTGTGGAGAAAAAGGCTGTAGCAAAGGAAAGTGGAAGACAGGCTCCCACAGGTCTCTGTTACACTCCATCTACTCCTGAAACATTAACGAGCAGGACTGGGAGGAACACGGTAAGCTGTGCTTCAATCAACACCTTGTTGATCTCATGAAGCATTAGATCAGCAGTGAACACATGATGCTGAACAGCTTTACACAATGACTTCAGCATCAAAATTAGCCCCCGAGCCATTAACTTTTGCAATAAAACAGACTTATCCTTGATAAATGGTCATTGCTCTGCAAAGCCAACAAAATCCTCTTTGGCAACTGCTTTCTGCAACATGAGCTCATCTAAAATCCGGAGAGTCTCCATAAACAGCATGAAAAGAAGAGTACAAAAATCCAACAATGTAATTTTTGAATTTGAAGTTCCCTGATTTAGAAGTGATCGGTTTCTATATTTAAATGTTCTATGTGGAGGAAATATCAGGGATGAGCTCAGGTCTGAGGTTTGTTTGAAGGAATGAATGTGTCTCACTGGGTCATTAGTCAGGGGGAGTGGAGCACTGTGGGCCAGTGTGAAGAGGCAAAGAGAGGGTTTGTAATCCTCTATGGCCAATGGGACACAGCCAAATGTCTGTCTAGAGACACACTAGGACATTTTTGTTCCACAGGCAAAAAACACACACACACACGCACACACACAGCCCCGCATACATACATAAATGCACGCAGACGCACACAACCCTTGAAATCCCACTGCTTCCAGTCTAGTAATCCTCATTTGTTATTCCGACAGAGTTTTGCAGTGGACACCAAGTTGACAGACAAAGTTAGAGAGTAAAAGAGGAACAGAGGGAGGGAGGAAAGGGAGAGGAAAACAGACAAAAAAAACCCTCCTCCTTCTCTGCTCCCCCAGCCATCATTGGTTGATGGCACAGGGTCTTTTATTTCCTTTTTGCTAATTGGCCACCCAGGCATTGACTCTGGCGTGAGTTCTACACCAAAACACGTGCATGTCTCTGTCCCATAAAACACTCGCTGGCTATTCTCCGTTCACCTCGCCATTTAAATCCAACAAGAAAAAAAGAGTCATATGTTTTTAAAGAAACTTCAAATTCATCTATTTGAATTTTTAAATGTATGCTAAGTGATATTATTAGCCTTATTGTTCTGTGCTCCACAATCATTTTCCTAAAAAGGGCATGGTTTTTTTTGGAGGTCTGGAATATTTAACCCCTTAAGGGTCTTCACCTTTAAAGCAAAGCATTTCCCCCAGAATTCTTAAGAGCGTGATGGACAACGGATGATCTCATTATTTCATTAACTTATTAGGGGCAGTGGAATTCGGTCACATCTTCCACTTATGCCCTCCCTGCCTTGGGGTGGCGAATGCAAAGGTCTGCTATAATTTCTTTAAGAAAATGAAAGAAAGAAAAAAAAGGACAAACGAGGGGGGGGGGGGGCGGAGAGAAAGGTAATTTGATTGTCTGTGGGCTCCATATGGTTTCACAGCTTTTTTGGTTCACCCTAGCTGGCTTCTAGCAGACTGAGGCCTTTCACAGTTTCAAACTGATGACAAACTTCCCTATCCTTCGTTCATCCACCTCTCAATGCCCTCCCCACCCTGAATCTGGTTAGAGGGAATAATAGAAGAGGCAAACAATGAGGGGGTGTTGGAAAAAGAAGGAGGGGGGGGGTGTCAAGTGACCCGCAGAAAACACTATCAAACAAGACTGGAACTCTAAGGGGCTGACAATGGAGCGGCCTGCTCTTTTCTGTGCTACGCCACTGGTGGGGTAAGATAAGGGAATTCCCCAATACAGCAAAAAGGGAAGAAAGGGGAGCACTGCTTTTGATTCAGATTCAGACCTCAAATCCAAACACTCCCCCCACAGATTATAGCTTGTGTGTTTTAAAGGGTGGCTGAAATAAAGCAGCACTTTGTTGGACAAGTTAGCCTTGTTGGTGTTGATCTGCACTGCCATTGTAAGCTGTGGTTGTATGCTGTTCTATGCAGATGACGGGAGATTAGGAAAGGCCTGGACTACACAAGGCCTTTAAAGTTCTGATACAGAGATCTATCACAATAATTCAAAAGGTAACACAATGGCACTAACTGCTGCAGCTGTCTGAATTTATTGAGCCTTAAAAGCTATAGAATAAACAGCGGATTTAGCTGTTGGTCCCGTACTCCTTATCAAACCTCTCAGTGCACTCTGTTTGACTTATTTGCTCCAAGCCAGAATGTCTGCAGTGTTTGAAAACCAATCCTATGGTAATGTAATAGATTGACTGATCTGAAAGTCAAATAGTAGGCAAGATAGTTAAGTCAGCCTTGGGCCATGTGAAAGGACAATTGAAGTTGTGGAGAAGGCAGCACGTCAGAACATTTAGATTTACACTGACGCATCGTCAAAACAATCCACACACAGCCTGGGGCCCCTGGTAAGAGTCTGCCTGCTCCACGTCACACAAGGTGAAACATTTTACTGAGGCCTGACCATGCCAACTAAATGTCACACATACATAAATACACATGCACCGTGAAGCTCTCAGTGTCTCGCATGTAACCCTATAATATATTTCATGTCTCATCAGTAACTAAAGCAGCATAGCCTCATTTAACTGAGCGGTTGGTCGGTCACCTGACGTACAGTTTTAGTTTGCTGTGCTCAGCTAAATCACCACATGCTACACTGGCCTGTTTATCATTGTGTTTAATGCAAAGATTGATTCATGGATGACATGCTGATGAACTTCTCCGTTCACAGATGGCCTTTGTATTTATGATTTGAATTATACATCAAAGTCCCTACATTCAACCACACAGGACATTTTGGAGATGCTGTGTTAATCTAAGGAGTGCTTTGATGAACTAAACATCAAGCTCGACGAAGAAAAGAGAATAGCAAAAAGCACAAAAGCAAAAGAGAAAAGACAATTGGAGCAAAAGTTTAAAAGCTTTCTTCTCGCAAAATCCCTGCACAGGTCCTGCAGCCAGTGTTTTCCATAATTCTACAGTATCTCCTCTGTCGTTCTCTACTGTCAACCATCCAAAAGAAGAAAACTGTCCAAACTCTTCCGACCCTATCTCTCTGCAGATACAGGCACTGATAAGTTTAATTGCTGTAAGATAAGAATCTCACATTTTTCTCCGATGCCTGCATATTCTGTGTGATTAGATGTGTTATGAAGCTCTGATGGAGAACAAAATGGCATGGGAGAGGGTGCCAGAAAAAAAAAAAAAAAAAATTGACCGTTGAGACGTCGCTCTCGGAATTAAACCAAGCCCAAAGCTTATCTCAACGTTTTGGGCAGAAGGGGCTTTACTTTGGAGCAGTGCTGCTCAAATATGCGTTATTTGCACAGCGTACAACTTCTCAGTCACTGCGGATTAGGCAAACAATACAGCTCCCCCACACTGCCCCCTCCACCAAAAAAAAACTCCGCCCAAATTAGTCTTTCTTTGGCCAGTTATAAAGACCTGAGTATGAATGAGGGCCTCTGTTAGTCTAGGGAAGATAACACACACTCACTCACAGCGAGGGGGAACTAACGCTGTGTATTCCAACCCTCCTCAACATCTGATTGGTGAGACATGCTTTATCTTGCCCTGATTGGCTGATGAGCATAACTGAATTGGGTACATTTTTAAACCAGTTCAACAGTTGGCTTACGTTGTGTGTTCATGTGCGCATGATGCCTGTGTACATACATGTTTGCCTCCTTGTACATGTATGTGTCTGACAGAAAGTGAAAAGCCTTGTGCTGCCTCCTGATTAGGTTTAGAGCTCAAAGGGTTTTGGCCATTGAGCCGTGACAACCTGCCAGACTTGCACCAGACTTGCAGATAAACAGAGCCAAGCCACCACACAAACAACTGCCAATCTCCGCAGAGCAATTTCCATCACTTGGGCAAATTGTTTGTGTGGTTGCCTCAGACATGTATGTACACTAGTGCGTGTACAGGCACTGTTTTGTTTTGTACGGCCCAGTACATGAGCTGTTGGGCTGAGGTGTGGTGAAATGCAGATTTGATTTATGGACTTCAGACTTGCCATATGAGGTTGCAGAGACGCTTGGAGCAAATTCCTCACAGTCAAATAAACAGTAACATGCCCTCCTCTAATCACTAAGTAGAGAAATAACAAGTTCATTTTGCAATACTTCATCTTGTCTCAAGTGAGTCATGAGAGAATCTCATCCAATTGCATCAATAAGATGTCACTCGGAGAAAGGTAAAATAAACATTTGAGCAGCTGAGGTAATGAATCACTCATACTCTGATGACCTAAACGCTGACTGCTGCTCAAATCGCACTTATTTGATTTTGTATTGCCATTCTTTAAGTTATCAAGCCTGAAATAGCTAAAATGAGCGTTTTGTTGGCAGAACTTACACCCGCAGACAGGTATGAGGCACAACCGCTGCCAGGTGAGAAGGTAAACATAACGTGCATTGATTCCACCTGTCGGGCCCTGGAGGGGGAGAGAACATACTGACATGGGAGGAACCTGATGCCTTTAAAAAATACATAGAAGTTGTTGGGTGGGAATAATCTAGATTTTTTTTTTTTTCAAAAAAGTCTAGGTGTGTGAATGTGTATGCATGCGTGTGCATGTCTGAGAGAGACAGAGAGGGAGTGCAAGGTAACACAGCGACATCAAGAATGTTTAATTAAATCCTGGAACAGGCTCTGGGTGCTTGTGCTCTAAATGGCCCTCCAGCTGAAAGGAAGGATTAACACGGAGCACGGACAGGCCTGCAGCTACCGCACGCTCATTTCTGCAGAATGGAGAGATAAGTCAGAGAAAGGAAAAGATGGAGAGGGGAAGATAGACGGAGACGAGGCTGAGTAGACGGACAGTCGAGTGTAAAATAGTCAGACCATGTAAATTTGACTATAGAGACGTTTGGGCACAGACTAGAAACAGACAAACAACAAGAGAAGAGGGCGAGTACCAACAAGAAGCTGAAAAAGGCACAAAATTCTCACAGCACATTTAACAATAATGTACAAAAATACATATACACCACTTGAAAAAGTGACTTTCTAATATTTTACACAGCACACTCGTTTTTCCTGTGCAATGATGACCTATTTTACAGGAGATCACATTCATATATTACTTTTTGTTTTTCCAGTGACATTTAGGTTAAGGCAAGGAAGTGGCATCAGTGCTGTTGCAAAATAGCTGTGTATAAATCTCATTTCTGTAAGACTCAAGAAGTGAGCAGAGAAACAAAGGGGGGAGAAAAAGACTGAAAATTTATTATCGCTTTACGACATGAACATTTTTGATAGAGGGCACTAGCGTGGCTGGTGCTACAAGGATTAGCCCTCCTCAGCTCTGACATGCTGACAGCCTCTCTCCAGGGCGTCTGAACTGCTGGGCAGAGCAGAGTTCGACCCTAAGCCAAGCCCCCCCTGCGTCCAGGCCATGTCTGCATTATGACCACAGCCAATCTAACTGTGCTCAGTGTCAACAGCTCACACACTTGATTCACAGGGGGGCAGTTTGCTCAACCTGCAAGCTACCCACAGACGTCCTGTTGACCTGACCGCTCCAGCTGGCAGGCAAAGCCACACATTTACACTCTCACCCACAAACACCACTTCATTAAGGTTTCTGAAACAATGCTGTGGAAGTGTTTTTCTTAAGGAAGAGCAACACGTAGTTTGGGTCCATTCAGCTACTGCTGGGATTTCTATAAGGCTTTAGTCAACATACCTAAGGACCGTATGTACACAAATGTAAGTGTTACATAAATACCATCCTTGTTGAGGGACTAATTTAGCGATAGGAATGTGAAAGTACGTCTGAGTGAGATCAACATTCCTGTGTGGAGCAAAGTGCAATGTCAACAGGCAGAGATAATTTGATTAAGGGACAAGTAAACCAAATAAAGATCCATTCACGGGTTAATTCCACCTCTCCAAGAACAGATGCAGTTTAAATGACAGACAATATCTTAGACAGGAAGCAAAATATAGGGATTCACATTAGCAAATCAGATTTTATGTTTTAAGTATATAATAAAGTAAAATAAATAAAAACTCACGCGACTTAACAACATTGATGAACTACATCTTCTGTTTTGGCTGTGACAAAACTACCAGCAGCATTGACACATTGTGCTTTTAAACCGAACAGCCATTACTTTCAAACCAACACCTCCTCTTAAAATAATAGATATTTGTCCGTCTATTACAGACACAAAATGTGATTAAGAACAAAAAGAATCAAACTAGTGATCCTAAAAAAATCTTCAAGAGCATTTATCAATGTCTGAAACATCCTGAAATCTGGCTAATCTGATTAAAATACATACATCCATATATGCTTTACACAGAAGGAACATTTCTTGAAAGGAGACTACAGGTGCTGCATATATCTGGATGTTTCATTTCCTGGATTATGGCTCTGTTTCATTCCCTTCTATGGAAAGCAGAATTGAAGTTTAAAGGAATATTGCTCTCTGCAAAATCTGTGTATCACAGTGAGATTCTTTCCCTACCAACCCTGAATAAAAGCAATAAGGCAATAAGCAATCTGAAATCAACCACTTTAAAGTCAAACTCATGAACATTCAAAACTACAGGAAATTAGAAACCAGGGCTATGCTGTAATAGCAGTTTATCTCCAGACAGTTAATATTGACTCCTATCAGCCAGACATGGGCAGACAGAGAGGTCTGAGCGGCACGTCTCTTCCCAATCACTCCTGCTCTCTGAATGCTCTGAAGGTGAAGACCTGCCTGTAAAGCTCCTTATCTCTATTTATCTAGCTGCACATCAGCAGCATCTGAATCGTGCCTTTGATACAAATGGTGTTTAGGTGTGACAGCATGACAGAGTGCATAGATTGCCAGTGAACTTGTGTCCGAGAAAGAAAAATCTAGATGGTTACATGTCTTGACCTGTCCTGATTGAGTATTGGCTCTGGAATATGTTTTTTTATAGCTGGCAGAAACATGAAATTTTACAGAGCAAGACAGCATCCATTCATAAATCCACACAAGGCTGCCAGCCAGAATAGTTACGTGGGTGTGTGTGTGTGTGTGTGTGTATGTGCACTCATCCCCATGTATGCAAGCCTTTTAAGAGTGAGAATAAGCACCCAAGAGTGTGTGGGTGTGTGTCTTGTAGCTGCCTGTGGGATTTAGATCCAAATGAGTGGAGTGTTGGTGCATTAATGAGTAACACACAACCCTCATCTCCAACAATAACCCCCCTATACACACATCTATTCTCTTAAAAAAAAAACACCCCATCCCTCACATACACACACACACACCACCACCACCACCACCCGACACCTCCTCCCTCTCTGCTGACATTTCAAGGCTGTGTTGGGAGCCAGAGGAGGAACTTCTTCATTTGGAGTGTGAGACAATGTGGCAGGCCGGTTGGCTTTGTGCTCTTGACATCCCGCCGAGGCACAATATGGCCCCGTCAGGGATCAGTGGGAATACACAATGCCCATTACCCACGAGGCCGTTCGGAGGGCCTCAGGGGCAGGGCCGGGATGGGCCAGTTTCCAGACTACGGGGTGTCTAGGCCACACTGAAAGAGAGATAGTAGGAGTAAAGAAGATCAGAGAAGAGATAGAGAGGCTGAAGATTAAAGATAAAAGAGAGGGGAGAAGATGAGACGGGAGGAAAGAGGCATGCGGGAATAAAAGTAGGGAAAAAGAGGAGGGAAAGTGGAAGGTGGAGAACCAAAAACTGGGTAAGGGTTATGAGAAAGAGTAGGGCGCAGGCGGGATAGCGTTAGACCAAAAAGACGGAGGATACAAAAGAGAGGGCATTGAAAAGAGAATAAACAGGGAGCAGGTCCTCTGCCAGAGATGGGGTGTAATGAAAGAGAGAAGACACTCTGCCTGGGGGTGCATCTCCCTGGGGATACACAGAGAGAAGGTGGGGTGAGGGTGGGGGTTGATTTATCTTGGAGCTGAACTTGGCTGCTCGATCACATTCAGCATGATGGCAGCTTTGAACAAACGGGCCAAGGGAGAGATGCGTTTTCACCTTCACTGCTGTTGGTTTGACCCCGGGGCTCTTTGAGGGGATGCGGTGGGTGGACAGAAGCACACTGGGGGTGGACATCAGGGGCCAGAGGGCCAGAGGTGGCGACCAGGGGCCACAGAGGGGCACTAAGAAGGACATAGAGAAAGATAGAGAGGGTGGACGTGGGTCAACGAGTCAGCTGAACTTAACCATCAGTCTCCCACGAGAACCTACCCTCTGTCACTTCTTTCTACCTTTCAGAGAGACTTAAACCAGTTAGCTGGACAAACAATCTGTGGTCTGCAGTCAGGAATCCTATCTTTAAACGAGCAGGGAGGGTGGGAAAGTGTTGCAAATGGGATACTATGACCTTTGTATGAAACATTAGATTATCCCAAAGTCAACCATCCCCTTTCAGATGTTACCTGCAATTTGCACTTCGCTTTGATTTCAAATGAAAGACCCGATCTGAGCCGTTCATGTAGCTCCTGACCAAGCAATTGCTCTCACCTTAGTTAGGGGTCAGTACAAGTCTGATTAAATGGGTCAGTGCTCACCTATTTTCAGCCCTTGCTGACAGGGAGATGCATTAGTAATGTGGGAGTACTTCCCTGGAAAGAAGGGGTAAAGATAAAACTGCTGTGCCGGTTGGTTTGCATGTGCCCCGGGAAGTTTCTCCACAAACCTCCCAATGGTGCATCTTTCCTGTGATAGAGGTTCTCTTATCTATATTCAGCCTGCTCCAGCAAAAATCAAGTGAATTTTTCAGTTTTGCTGTGGTTTTTATTCTCCTTCAGAAATATGCTGCACTCTTTGGGGGCTGCTCACCAAATCCTTCTTTGTCCCCCTTTTCTTTCTTAACAGCCAGCTAAAAAAATTGCCAGATGGCTCTCTATCTTACTTTCACTCCCTCACTTTGTATTGTCTCACAGTCTGTTGCTGGAAATGCACATAATTTTTTTTTTTTTCTCCATGTCTCTGTCTCTCAAAGTGCTGGGCAAATAATCTCATGTAGTTTGGATGGATAACAGAGGGAGGGTATTTGGTACACATGGGGTCAAAAGATAGAGGCAGTCAGAAATCCAGTAATGCAGAGCTGCACTATTATGAGGTGAAACTATACAAAGACCGACATGGAGCTCAGGACAAAATATGTGACAGCACACAGTATGCAGCCACAACAACAAACAGGCTCTTGTTACACATTCCCTGGTGAAATCTCTTCTCTCACTTTATCCTCCGTCTCACCCTCCTACCTACTGCTCTCGGTGCTATGGGCTCCACCCTGGGTGCTGCCACAGGTTTATTTAGAGCTGGGGCATGTCCACACTGCACAGCTTGTCTGAATGGAGACTCACAACATGTGGCGCCCCCTCCCACCAATACTCACCATCTGGCCTGGTCCTCTCCACGGTATGAGACCCACACACAGCAACACGCTCCGGAGTACACGGAATGCACAGATGTGTAATTAAAATATTCTCATGCTTGTGCACATATGGAGACATAAATTTTTTCCTGGATTTTTGCTTCCTTTTTTTCCCCCTTTTTCTGTTCTGTGTCCATTTTATCAGCATGTTTACCACTTTAAATTAATGTAATTTGACACTTTCTTTAATATATTGGATAGCTGGGTTTTTGTCCAGCTCAGTTGTCAGACTGTTCTCCAACAAGAGCTGAATGCCCATAAGCATGTTGACCTTTAGGGGTCAGAAATCATTGTGTCCTGTCCTTCCACTGTGTGGTCTCTGGTGTATAATTGACATTTAATGAAGGCCTCTGTTAGCATGGGGCCATAATGGCACTGGGTAAAAGAATAGAAAGAGAGGGAACGGGCTGAAAAAAGGGGAAACAAGAGAAATATGGGGTAAAAGGGCTGTTGGGTGGAAAATGGAAGTTTGGGTTACAAGTGAAAAAAGGTAAATAGGGTGAGCAACGATAATGAGCAAAGGATGTAAATGAACATTAGGAGAGAACAGGCCTATATGAAGAGTTGGAGGAGAGGGGGCATGTGGGATACATGGGAGTGAGGAGAGTAACAGACGTAGAAGAAGACAACAGCCTGTTGTCTGGCTGCCAACCCCATCTGTCTACTTTCACATCACCTCCATCAACCACAGAGAGCACAGAACAAGTGAGAGAGATGGAGAGGGAGAAAATGGACACATTAATGTGCCTCATGTTGACACCATGCACTGATATGTCATCCTAATAGCGTACCACAGCATGAGAGGAGCGCACAAGTGATCTGTTTGTGAATGACAGATCCTGTGATAAGATAAATCACTGTTATATAACCTGCACAACAGCAATGACATTCTTCTCAGGGCATGCCTGGGTTCAAGAGCAATCAACACATCTCATCAAAGTTCCTTAGTGTACACACTGACCGAAGAGCTGGGGAGCATCTACACTCATAAAAAGGTGTGTATTCTCCACCCCGTCATCTCATTTGCCTACCTTTTAGAAACCGGGTAAGCGTTTCCAAGGAGTGGCTGTTTTTTTATCTGTTTCAAACCAACTGAAGTTGGCCAGGTATCAAAGTCTCTACACGGGGAAAACCACACTGAATTGCAATGGACTACAAAATGTGGAGAGTAAGCAAATGTGTGGGCAGAGGTTAGCCATTGTGGTGTGTGACTTAATATTGCAGTAGTAAAAAGAGTTTTGCCTGAGGTCAGACGACTGCGGCCTCACACACACAACGGAAACAAGAGATAAGAAGAAGCGGGTGAGCTTAATACAAAACACCCAGGGAGGGGGGAAATCCCCTAAAACATCTGTAACAGAAAACAGATACCTTAATTAGCTTACAGCACGGTTGGATGAGAAAACAACATGTTAGTTTTGATAACACGCTCTAATCTCTATACATATCTATAACCCTTCTCTCTCTCTGTCTCTCTCTCTCTCTCTCTCTCTCTGTTTTCTATCTCTGCATGTCTGGGCTCTCAGTAGACATTTAAAGAAACACCTGAATCAATCAGACTCAGTGAACACATCTGAGGATCATACTTGCACAGTGATTACAAACACTTTCGTAGGCTGAAAACTCTCTTTGAGCTGGGTGGGTACAGTATAATGGCAAACCTGAGGGCTGAGGATAAAGAGCTAGTCATTGAGAGAATTTCTATTACTCACAATGAAAAGTTACTGTGATGCACTAAGCTGTAACATTTGAGTCAGTCAAAAATGACCATAGTGGGTGTTGGTGGTGAAAATTGTTTCTTGCCAATGTAGAACTAAGGCAGGGCGGGCTGTAATGCCTAACTTCCATAGACCAAAAGTTTGAAATAGAAGCAAAACAAGACTTTAAGCTGAATTTGCTTCTCACCACTAGAGAAGAAGAAATTATGTTAGATGTTGAACCAGCAAAACTAATTTCCAGACAGGTAAGTAAATAGCTGTTAATGTGAATGTTGGCTATGTAACAATAGCAAAAACTTACATTTATTGCCTTTAATACTCAGGAAGGTGCTTTTATCTTCAATGGGTCACAGTGAACTCAGAATTTTGGGAGAATATAGTAAACACTTACAGGATTGATACCTTTGTAAAGACACAGACAGAGTTGCATAAACAGTAACCATGATGACACTGTGATTTCACTGTGGTATATCCACTGTGATGAGCCGTTAAGTAATTAGCCAGTAGGCTAGCACAACTATTTTCCCACTGTGATATGTGTTTTGCCCTCTCATTATTACATCACTGTGCCCAATCATTAATTTATATCTTCCTCATAAATAATTAGCAATAACAATAAAATGTCTCTGTTCTATTCAGGTTTTCCACTTAGTTGCAACAGTGTGCCAGTTGATCATCAAACAAAACAGCGGGACCTTGAAACTGAGGCAGATTCATTAAATTCAGCCATTATTGTTATTGTACTGCTATAATGGTTATTTACTCCTGTGTTTTTATTACTGAGCCATTAAAATATATGTTTGAAAAAAATTGATCACTCCTTGTCATCTTTTTTCTCATATAACTAAATCCACATTACTTTTGTTGTTGTTTGTAATTAAGGATCATCATGAATTTATGATTTAATATAAATAAAATTGCCACCCTTAATTATGAGGCTTTTTCTCTCAAGTTCTTATGACATCTATTGATCTAAAGCATCTATCACTTAGGGTTTTAGAGTAAGTGGGAAAAATTTAAATGTTTTTCTTTTATCGTTTAAACTTTTATTTTTTACTCTTTTCTTTGTTTTAATGAAGCCGACCTTGCAAAATGCAAGGCAGGCAAAAACTATTAAAATCTCCATTTCTCTGGGGTTTAAAATTGAGAGCTATGCAGCAGATTTGCCCTTCAGGCAGCTCAGAGAGGACCATTCTTCCCAAACAAACTTTATTTAGTCAACTCTCATTTTCACAGCTCTGTGATCTCTTTGTAAAATTACATTTTACTACTGTCTGTCACTCACTTCACAATGTCACCTTTGTAATACAATCAAGTTTTTGTGAAGACTCCCTGGATGCAATGACCTGCGTGACCTGATGACAAAACTGCACTGTTGTATGTGAGATACTTTTACAGAGTTTTCAAAAAAACTGCCTAAGTGGATGAATGTCATTTTTGAGCAGACAAGGGAAAAAAAATCAGAATCAGGAACATATCTGACTGCCTGTCTGTCTTGTTACATTCCTTCTCATTGGCTTTACCTGCACAAAGAGGTATAGACATGTACTGTTATGTATGCATGCAAGATAACACATTGCCATTGGAATACAAGAAGTGTGAGTCAGCATATGTGTGGGACAAAACACTAAAAACTAGAGAAAAAAACAGAGAATAAAGGGCTTCTTGTCATGCTTATAAGCAGAAAATACAAAACTTTTAAGACTTTTTCAGCTGACTGACCACAGTCATGCTGAACATTTAAGGTTCAAAATGTTCAGACCCTCGAAAAATATTATTCCATGTTCCAGCCAAGATTTAGGTCTGATGTTTCTTTCGCTGGTTCAACCCAAGACCGAGGTTGTGCAGGGTCAAAAGCAGGGTGCTCTGTCCTCTAGTACATTTGCATAAGCTCTCATCATGTCTATCTCTTTCACACACACACACACACACACCTTCACACACAGAGATAAAAACTTGATGTCTAGTTGTACCTGTCATCATCCCTCCTCCTTTCCTGTCTTTCCAGTCTCTTAGTCTTTCAGTACCTGTAACCGCACACTTAAAGCAGTTAACGGCGGCAGTGGTGTGTATGTGTTTTTGTGTGCACATGCACATATGCTTATCAACACAAGGCGGCAAACAGTAAATTATTACACATGTAGTTTTTGTTCACATGTCTTCTTTGTGTGTGTGTGTGTGTGTGGGTGTGTGTGTGAATTTATATGTGTGTGTGTGTGAACTCTTTCACACTGTCTTTGAGACTGGCATGTAGAAGGCAATGACTTAGAACTGGGTGTCTGGATTATGGAGCCTGCAGCCATTATTGCCATTAAAAGATATTATTAGCTAAATTACAATGAGTGACATTTCCAGATGTTCACCGTGTTCCCACATAAAAGTGAAGATGACTAAAAAAAGACAGGTTCTTGCTGCTGTTCTTACCTGCACACATACAAACAGAATCACAGAGAACATACTCAGGGTTGTGCGGTTGCCTGTCACTTGCTATCAGTTGTTCTCACATGTGGAGACTGAGGGAAGAGCCGTGTGCATACCTGGTCCTCTCCCCTGCAGGTTACCTGTCAATCACAGCATGTCCTGGCTCACAGAGGCTGCCCTCAACACTGCTGAGTAAAGGAGGGATTAGTTT
>JAPZDZ010000023.1:8925361-8935949 GCA_029783805.1 Acanthurus tennentii | reverse complement strand
AATATAATATAATATAATATAATATAATATAATATAATATAATATAATATAATATAATATAATATAATATAATAAAATATAATATAATATTAGAGACAAAAGATCAAATTTGTCTGACAAAACAAATTTGATCTGACAAAAGATCAAATTTGTATGATTAAAATGTCACACTCTAGATGAGCTGGTATGTTTTTCTCTCAGTCTCACCTACAAATCCAAAATACCAACAAGCATTCACACACGTGTGCATAGGCACATAATTAGACACCCACACACACCGGTTAAAGCTGATGCGTGTCAAAGTCCCATTCCTAGGTGAGGGTGTGGCTGTTTTTGCGAACAGTATCAGCGTCTTCGACACAACCAGAAACTCCGGCGCCACAAACACCAACCTTTTTTAGAATTTTTCTTAGAAGCTGTATGTCTGACTCAAGCAGGTTAGAGTGAGATAAGGATGACAAAGTGAGTCTGTGTGTTTGTGTGTGTGTGTTTGTGTGTGTGTGCGCAAAGTGTTACAGAGAGAAGAAAGTGCTAAAGAGGGAGATATGAATGAGGAAGCAGAGACTAGAATCTAGCTAGGATACCCTGTAAAAATCCCCATTTAAATGCCTCACAACTTTTAAAATAGTTGTGCCTATTTTATATAAGTTTGTCCTCCATATATATTTGTGCAGGCAAAGCCAATGGCCTGTTAGCTTACTTTTATATTTTTTTCAGACCACACAAGATAATTGACCTCAGAGCAAAACAGTGAACTCCTCCGTCACATGTAGCAATGTTCTGCTCCATCCTCTGCCACTAAATATTCTATATTACCATTTGCCTTTGCCTTTGTATTATGAATAAAAAAAGCGTAAAATAGGATGTGATCCTTCTGTATAGTCATTCACTGACCAGAGTGCATCCTTCCCCAGAGGCTCAAACGGAGCCAGTCTTCTGCAGGGGCCAGGACTCAGCAGTACTTCCAGTGAGCAGGAAAAGGGAAGTGCTCCACTAAACACTGTATCGCTTCCTTTTTCTTCACACATGCAAGCTGGGCTGTATACAAACCATATTTCCCTAACAGTGGCAAACCTATGCATAAGTGCTGTGATGCCTCAGTTGATTGATAACGTTGGCTGTGGTCGGGAGATGGTCAGACAGGGGAAAGCAATCCTTCCCCTAGAGTTTCAGTTGGGGAAGTAGGATCACTGACTTTTAGCATGCACATAATGCAACTTAGTGTACTTGACCTTTTGTACAGTGACTGAGGATAAGAAACTGGATCAGACCCCTAAGGGGGGAGAAGAAAATAATATTTCACAATTGTGCTTTCCTATGCAGTAAAGTTAAGAGACGCTGCTGGTTGAAAGAGGAAGTGAAGCCTCAATTGCAGCAGGCTGAGAGAAGTGTTTTTTTTTTTAGTAATATAGACTAATGTAGACATATGCCAAGGACACATGGGCACCCCCACTGGTTATAATTACTCTGTCTCACTAAAACGCATGACTCAACTGAACACCTGCAGGTAACCACAAAGTCCCCCAAAAACACTTGAAAAGACATCACAATTGTTCCAAAATACTATACATTTACTGGTGGGTTTATTAGTCTAAGTTCACTGGAACTGGATGGTTTCATGGGATGCTATTTTAGAGGGCAATATTTCTCCGAAAGTACATCATGGCTCAGTCTCTCTACTGACAGAGCACCAGTTCTCCCCGAAGGCGAAACTACTTAAATAATGTTCAGTAGGCCTTTAATCATACCGTCAGCATATGGAGGGTATTTTGAAGTGGAAATGCAGTGCAATGTTGTAAAATAGCCTAAAGTCTTAATATTATAAACCAGCTTTTTTTTTCTTTTAAATGTTCATCATATTTCAGCATCACATACACCTGAATAAGATGTTTAAGCTCACCACTTTGAATTTAAATTTAATAAAAACTAATATTCGACACTTAGAATATGATATGATATGATGATCATCATCTTGTAAGTTAGCAAAGTGGATTTTAGACATCAAAAAGCAATTAAAACTCGTGAGAATTTTGACTTTTAAAGATAATTCAAGCTGTTTTATTGAGCTGCCTGTTGCTGAAGTGGTCAAAGTGATTTTTTCCTCCATCTGGTAAGTGGTGTGTGTGAAAAGAGTGACTGTGCAGTGTTATGTGATGTTCTTGACTCCTGGGAGGGAATAAGTTTGGATTAAATTCCTCTAGTGTTATTGTTTAACTGACTTTCTCAGTTTAGGCGTACTCATAAAGCTTCCTGGGAGAAAACGGGGTTATATTCCCGTTCCAAGGTGAGTCTTAAGTGGCAGCCAAGTCAATTACGACAGCTCATTAAAAGAAAAGCAATATTATATTTATAAAGAAACTGCCCACAATAACATTCCTTTCATCCCACTGAAACAGTTTCATTATAACAGTAACGACCACACAGGACTTGTCTTGTCTTCAGGTGGGCGAAAACACATTGATGATGAAATGCGGCGGACGTGGTGATGTAACTCTAAGAGGGTGGCACAGTCTGCCCAACGACTTTCAGTTTCTCTCTACCATATCTCGGAGGGGAAAAATTCCATTTCTCCAAAACAAACAATTTTCCATCCGGTCTGCAGAGGGAGTCTCCACTCTCTGTTAAAGCCCGTTAACCGCGTGATGACGGTGCGGCTCGCACATCCCGGTGAACCAAGCCTCGCTGTTACTCGGAAAAGTTTGCGGGAGGAGGTGCCCTCACCCCCAGCGAGGGAGGAGACTTGAATACCTCACATGATGTCACTGATCTGGTTTCTAGCGACTTGCATTGTCTGTATAAATGCACTCAAGCTGTGCAAAGCACTCAGAAGAAGAACCTCTAAGTGAGAGAGAGACCTCAGCGAAGAAATGCAAAGGTAGGGAGAAACACATCCCCATTTCTTTCTCTCCCTTCCGTATTTAAGATGTTATCACAGTGTTTCCTTGTTTGTTGTCTTGTTTGGAGTGGCTTGTGAAAGCGTCAGTTCCTTGTTAAAACTAGCTGAGTTTAAACATTGTGATCAAATTCTTCACTATGATGTACTAAAAAAGTCTAGTAAAGTGTGCATGCTGCTGAATAATGTTTGGCAAGACCATGTTCAAGGTTACAGGGGGCTCTGTTTCTGTTGTCTATCTTTTTGAATGTATAACAACAGAAAGTAAAAAAAAACCTTAGTGAGAAAAATGACTGTGTGTGTGTTTATGAGTGTGGTAAAGGTGCTTGTCTCTATTTCCTCTTTCTCATCTCAACATCTTTTGTGGAGATGTTTTTTATTATTATTATTATTTTTATTATTATTAAAGAACAGCACTGATCTGCCATGTTTCCTCTCAGCACTCCCAAGCCTCAGTTTGCCAGCTGGCTCATAAAGCAGGTGGAGACCGGTCAGTACACGGGTCTGTGCTATGTGGGCCAAAACAAGTTCAGAGTCCCTTGGAAGCACAACTCCAGAAAGGACTGCAATGATGAGGACAGTAAAATTTTCCGGGTAGGTTCAATTACTGCTGCAGCTACTGAAATACTTGACTGATATGACACTGTGTGATTAGATAATATATTAATGGCTACTCTGACATCAAACACAATTTACTGCAATTACTGTATTCATAGTTTTAAATTCATTGGGTGGAGGTAAACCTTTTTATGAATATGATATTGCACCACAAACATTCCCCATAAAAAAGCGAGGATGCCTCTCTCTCTTTACTATCAGAGTGCTGATGAAAAGCAGGTGTTGCCAGAGGCAAATATAGCCTTAAAATACCACTAGTAGCACTTCCACTCTGCAGGAGTAAAAGTAGAGACAAAGTAAGCAGTACTGAAGTAAGTAAGCATACTCTATTACATGTAGGAAAACCCCGCAATCAAACATCCTAATTTGTTTGTCAAATGATTATGGGTACTATACATTTTTGATGGCAGGGAAATGTGGGTTGCACATGGAGTGTCCTTGAAATACTGGACGTAATCACTGTGTTACATTGCTATGAAATGCAATCTGGCAACTTCTTTACTTCTTCTTATCATTAAAGTAGCCAGTAGCCTTAGCTGTTAGACAGGTGTCGTGGAGTGAACTTACAATGTTTCCAGTTTCTAAATATATTTATTTTCTGTCTTTGTGTGTCTGACAGGCATGGGCAGTAGCAAGTGGTAAAATCAATGAGTTCCCCAATGACAAAGCCAGGTGGAAAACTAACTTTCGATGCGCTCTGAACAACCTTGCTGTGCGCTTCAAGATGATAAAGGATAATTCCAAGAACTCTGATGACCCTCATAAAATTTATGAGATTATCAACACTGATTGTAAGTGAAACTTAATTCCAGCCTATCACTTTGGAGCTATTTCAGTTTGAATGCAAATGAAAGTGGGTCTGTATTCCTTATCTCTAGTCAACTATGAAGGCCTTCCAACACAACACTCCCAGGAAGAATCGGACATGAATCCAGATATCTACATTAACTGCTTCCCCTCAGGAACTGAGGTACAGTATTGCCTGGAGTGCAATTTCACTTCTCTCTGTTTAGAATGTTTGCTTCCCTTTTAATGCATAATAAATAACGCAAAGCTTCTGTCTTCCAAACAGCACCCTTTGCTTTGTGAAATGCAAAACAATTTCACGGCCTTGAATCTTGAGAACCATCCATCAGGTATGTGCATGTTAATGCAAAGGAAAATACTAAGTTGTATTAGTTAACAACATCCCCTTCATATGGTCATGACTTTAAATAGGTTATAATTAAAGGTAGATAAAGTTTCAACTCGGTTTTATTTTCTATAATAGAGGAACAACAGTGGCATAACAACTACGTTGCCCACAATCCAGCTGACGTGGGAAACTATCCTGCAACAGCAGAGATGCAACCACAGCTGACACCAGATCAGCAGACTTACTATGAGGGTATGTTCGGCTTTATAAAAAATCCTTTACCCAAGTCAAACAGTACTGGAGAAAAAGTTTTCATTGATTATTTGTAAGATGTGATATTTTGTATGTTGTTGTGACTTTTTTTTCTGTCCTTGTTTTTTTTCTTTTTTTACAGCAAATCCTCAGCCCATCCTCAGCTCGCCTCTAAGCCCTCAGCCAAGTATATATGACCTGGAGATCTCTATCCACTACAGGAAAAGGGAAATGCTAAAAACCACACTGACAGCTGCCCGTCTCCAGCTGCATTACCACCACGAGGACCCTGAGCTCAATGCTTACCATCTCTGCTTCCCCTCTATCGACGGTCTGCTGGACCACAAACAGGTACAAGCTTACATCTGGTGGAAACTGTGTGTCATCTGAGGAAAATTTCACCACAAACAACGCACTCAAAAGTGTATTTTAAATGTGTGCAGAACAACTTTTAAAGCGTGTATCCAAAAATACTTTGGTATGAAAAAGGCTTTAAAAAGTTTGGAGATTCATTAGCTTTTCACCACCTATCATTGATCTTGCCTTGCTGCAGCTCTCTCAGTTCTTACCTCTAATCCCTTGACCCTCCGGGAGTTGGTCAGAAGTTAGTCAGAGTTGATCAGTCACTGACTGAAGTAGAGAAAGACCAACCAGTCTTATTCAAAATCAATTCATTACAAAACTATGTAGCTTCAAGTATGGCCTGGAAATCAAATATTTAATGTGAAAATCCTTAAAGTTTATCAACAGGACAGTGCTCATTCTCTCTATATATATTTCTTACCTAAAAGTCTTTCTAATATCACCTTCTTCCTGCCAGATCGATTACACCAACCGCATCCTTAACAGCATCCAGAGGGGTCTACTCCTGGAGGTACGAGAGACTGGTATCTATGCTTGGAGGCAAGACAGGTGTCACGTGTTTGCCAGCACCAGTGACCCAAATGTGGCTCAACCAGACCCCAGAAAGCTGCCCCAGAACACCATGGTGGAGCTCCTTAGCTTTGAGAAGTATGTGAATGGTAGGTGTGGATCTCTTGCTTATTTCTGTCTTAAAAACTACTGCTTGTTTCCACCATTAATTCCGGTTACATTTCTTTGAAGCCAATTAGCACTGTGAAATAAACGGTTTCACATGTATCCATGTTCAGAACTGAAGCAGTTTAAGGAGAACAAAGGTGGTTCTCCTGAATACATCATCAACATGTGCTTTGGAGAGAAGTTCCCGGATGGAAAAGCTTTGGAGAAGAAGCTTATTGTGGTCAAGGTAACACTCTTTCCTGTTTTTCCTGAGCTGCCCCTCAAAAACACAAACAGTATGAATGTTCAGCTACCCTCACTTATGCAGTGTTTAAGTGCATAATGTCTCTGTCTTTTCGCCCCTGTAGGTGGTCCCTCTGATCTGTCGACACTTTCATGAGGTGGCCCACATGGAGGGGGCTTCGTCTCTCCACAGTGCCAATGTCAGCCTGCAGATCTCACACAACAGCCTCTACGACCTGATTAACTCTGTTTTTGGTCCGCCAATAGCTGAGCTGGAGCCTGCACGAGCTGCTGCGCCTTTTCTACCTCAGATCTGACATTTTATCTTGCACTCTGCCCTAATAGGGACTATTTTTTATGTACCTATGGGATCACATGGATGCACCACATTCCTCTCTTACCCAAAGCTTTGCTAAAAATATAGCCAAACTATTGACCTGTTGTATGCGTCACAGTAGATGAAACAGCATTTAATGACTATTGTATTACTCTTTATATCGAGCAACTCCACCCTTCTATTTTTTTATTGTCTCCTGTTTACTGAATGTTCATAAGTCACAGACTGTAGATGAAAGTGGCTTTTTTATCACTACATAGGTAGAAATGCTCCACTGTTGTACTCTTGCTCAACTCAAAGGTCAATGGCCTTGCCTTAGAATAAAACTTTTCTATAAGTGCTGTAAATGTCAAATTCTCTCTTAATGAAATGTTTTATTAAATTGATGTCAGATGTATGTAGTTATCTAATGATTCTTTCCTTGATGGCAAATCCATTATACCAGGTAAAGCTTTTGGATCTTTTATTAATGAGCCTGTAAAATAAAGCTGAGGGTAAAGTTAGATAATTATGTAAGCTTTTTTTAAGTGTCATACTACAGGGAAGATGAACTGTTTTGCACTTCAGAATTTGTTGTCAATTTTTTTGATATGCTGTCTATCTCGCACTTTTCATACTGAACAAACCTAACTGGCTTTATTTGGAGTCCAAATAAACTATTTAACCTTGCATGAGGTCTTAATTCTCTTTTTTCCACAAGAATCTATGAATTAAGAGCTTGAAAAGGTCACGTAGAAAATCTTATTAAAAACGGGTTTCTTAGAGCCAAATCAGGTTTTTTTTTCCCCCAGAAGAAATATAGGCATCTAAAACCTTAGTCTCTCTATAAATTGAGTCTTAAACTGTGACTTCAGGTTTGTCCATGATAACCTAAACAGAAATAAAGATCAAGAGCTTATTTTATTATTAAACTTTGTCCCTGAAAATACATATGATGAAGAGGCTGTTTTCAGTCTGTGGTGGCTCAGTTTGAAATCTTACACAAAGACATACAAAATGATTTCAGGCCCAAAAAAAGTGCACACAACAACACCGATCAATAAGTTCCTTAGTATATCATCTCTTGCTACCAGTTGCTGCAAATCCTTAAAATATGACAACAGGACTGAATTCGACTGAGTATTTGATTTAAATTAAGACAAAGTCCCATGTATCATCAGTGATTTATTATCATTTGTGTTTTCTCTTAGAAAGACCTGGCCTGTTTGAACAAAGAAGTGCAGAAATATAGTAAAATACATTCAGATAAACACCTGTTAAGATAAGCACCTGTTTTTTGAGATTTTTCCACTCCTAAACCTTGGCTTTAAAAAGCCAAATTAAATATGACAACAAAGTACAAGGCAAGTCTGTCCAACCATCTTTTCAGTCTGTGCAGCAAAAAAACAAACTAGTATAGTGAACATAAGGTGAATAAGCCAATTAAGTTTCTCAAGAATGTTTCCTGCTGAAGAAAGCAATGCAGGGTAGTGAAGCAGACTGTTGAGATGTAGGTTTGGATTAAAAACAGTCATAATGAGGCTGTGTTTAAATATTACAGACATCTCAAGAAAAAACCCTTCAGAATTCTTGAAAGTTCCCAACCAAAGTTGTGTTTACTCCTATCATACCCACCCTTGCTATGCAGTGACTTATGACATGTTCAATAATTTTACAGTAAATAAACAATTTGTTTAAATCACAAAACGCTGGAATTATGCCAGTGAAATGTGATTGAAGGTCCAGTGTGTAGGACTGAATGGTATCTAGCTGTGCGGTTGCAGAAAGTGACTTAACTGAATAATCCTTCACTCCTCTTTCTAGAGTGTGGGAGAACTTTTCATGACTCCAAAACTTGCAAAAACTCACAAAGGTGCAACAAAAACACAAAAATTCCTTTTTCAGGTAATTATACCTAATGAAAACACATTAAGAACATTTTATTCCACTTCTGCCCATATATTTCCTTAATCTCACACACTAGACCTTTAATACTTCATAAACATGCAATGTAAAAAGAAAAATTAGTTCAAATATTGGAAGAAATGACAGCACCAGGTTGGACAGTGACAATAACTAGATGTTTTTGCTGGAGGTTGCTACTTGGCCACTGAGACATGACAACTGAGTTATAATCCTTTTCACTCCAAAATAAAATATACATTACTAATTGTAATCTTGCTTTGTAGTGCCCATTGTTTTAAAACAGAATGCCCCAAAACAATTTAAATCTATTATTCAGGGAAATGGTAAATTTCATTATTATTACTATTTTTTTTTCTTCATTAATATTATTATTTTTGTTGCTTGGCACAGAAACAATATACTCCCTGGTTCTCTAAAACCTGGTTTTCTACATTTGACATGAAAAAGTATAGCACTGGGGACATAAGAAAAAGCAGGCCTTAACAGAAGAGTGTTATTGACTGGAGAGACTCAATTATGCATTTCACACTACTGAGACAGAATTTACATGTAGTACGCACTCTGCTAGATTTAACTCAAACATGAATATTAAAGATGTGGAAACCATAACAGAGGCTTTCATTTAGAATGCGGAACTATTATGTCAGACATTTGCAACAGGCAACACAGAAGAAAGAAACATATAAGTGGATATATCAAATCTATATTATTTACAATCAAATCTAAAATTGTTCATTACACTGATCAATTTTCTACAAAAATTGCATAACAGTGTCTTTCTTAAATGTGACAAATGTCTTTAATATGCAAACTTTGCATATTTTATATCACTTATTAGCCAACAAAATTAATTTTTCCTCTTAAAAATAACCCCCCCCCCCCCCCCCCCGCCAAAACAAAAAGTCATAGAAAACTCAAAGCCCATGCGCATCTTTCCACTGATATGCCTTAATAAAGCTACCTGCTTTGTCACTCCATGGAAGAGTCCTTTAAGATTTGCCTCTTTAAGGCACAACCTCAACATCTCCTATTAAGTTAATGAGCTGTACTACACAAAAACAGCGGTTCTAGGCAGTGACGGTCCAAGCACAACACACCAATAGGTGTGGTTCAAGTGAACTGGAAAAAAAAAAGTTTGTCCTCAAAATTCGGTGAAGATAGAAAGTGCAATATTACAGACAATTTTCCATCTTGAAGCTGTGAGCAAATCTTGTATAATCGTTATGACGGAGAGTTTGACATCACACCCAGTGGTTGGACATGAAGTAAAACATACTGTAGTATAACATACAGATGAGTGTTTGCAGTGGAAGTGGCTGTCCTTGCCTGTAGTTTACTCCCTCTCATGGACTGTCAGACTTTTTCACGGCCTCAGTCTGGAGTTCCTGTGCCTTTCCTGAGTCATCTCCTCTTTTGTGTTTCCTAGCATGTTTGTATTTGTCCACGTATGCCTTGACAAGATTGCCAACCTTGACTGGATTGATTTCCCCACTCTTGCTGTGGCACACCTGATAACAAGAACATATCTTAATCACTTCACATTTAATTTCTTAGGACAAACTGATTCAGCTGATAGTTAGAGACACTATGAAATGCTTGTATTTACTCAAAAGCTGTTATTGTTTTACATTGTCGGTCGCAGACAAACTTTTTAGCGCTCTGGAATTTTTTTTTTACATACCTTCTGGACGGCTTTGCGTAGAATCTCTTTGTATTCCTCCTTGTTAATGTCTCTCCTCTGGTAGAAAGGCTTTATAGCCAGCTTCACCTCTTCTATAGCTCTCTCCTGCATGTGAAGCTTCTTTAAGTACTGTTGGCAGAAGAACAGCATCACAAGTATCACAATTTGTTTCCCACACAAATATTTCTGGAGGAAGGCTTTCTACAATTCTATTATTCAATACCAAAGATGATGAGAGACTACTTTAGATTTTCAGTTCAGAGAGACTCACTTTGTCTTTTCTTGATAAATCCCCTTCCTCTGCGTCTCCATGTCCGGACGTTGAGGACCCCTCAGACTGAACACCATCAGATCTAGAGGAGCCACTGAGAGCTTTGACAGAACCTTTTTCAACTCTTGTGATGTCCTGTGAATGTCGGAGACAGGGCATGAATGAGGGACATTTAAAACTAAAAGAGTCAACTCCAAAACATTTCAATAACAAAAGATATATAAAGTAATTCT
>JAPZDZ010000023.1:8889259-8905129 GCA_029783805.1 Acanthurus tennentii | reverse complement strand
AGATGCCACAAAGTTTGACACACTGGACCTTTACCGTCCATTTTTGCTCCCATACCTCCGTTACTGTATCCATCCTGGATAAGATGTCCCAATTCTAACTGCTCCAGTTGCTCATGAAGCTCTGTGCGTGAGTGGGTGTGTGCCGGTAAGACACCAGTCTGTTGAATAAACTGCTGCAGGTTACACTGCCTCAGCTCCTTATTCAGCTCCTCCAGCTCCTCCTGTTTGGCCTGAGATGGACAAGAACATGGATCAGAAAAGGAAAACAAAAGGACAATTGAAAGCTTAGATCATGCAGGTCTGACTCACTGTACAGTGATACCTTGTTTGCCTAGAAATGGAAGTGGGTGTAGCATGTTTAAATTAGGATGAGTAGACACCTATTCATCAGAAAGTATAATACTCTTCCACATAATTTAAATAATGACTAATAATAAAGCATCCACATCAGAATTTAATGTTTTAAAAAATAGGGAATGCTGCACTTTGTTTTTAGGTCACATTATTAATACTCTGGATGCCATGTATGTTTTCACCGTAAGGGGGCAGCATAGTCTTCCGGTCTAGTCTCAAGTCACCAATCAGCCATCATCAGAAAATTCATTTTCAGTTACATTGAATCATCACAAGTACCATTAGCTTTTTTTTTATGCCATCAGATTCCAGCAGTGTGAGGTGTGCGTAAAGATTGGCTCGTTTGCACGTTGCATTCACTGTCCTCTAAACTGACCAAACGCCAGGGGGAAAGATATTAATCAGCTCCACTTAATTGAAAAGGTGGACTTCAGAGATCCTCCATCAAGTCGCATCACCTTTGCACTTACAGATTAAACTGTGATGTGCACGGACAGGGGAGTCAATCAGTCTTAATAGACTATCCATTTGTGCTAAATCAATGTGTCTGCACTGCATACGAGTACAAGAAGCAGCAGCAGAATCCTTCCCAGCCTCAGCGTGTGTGATTGTGTGTGTGTGAGTGTTAGCAAACGTGTAATTAATGTTGGACTGAGGCAGTCCGCTGAGGCAGTTCACACCTGCAAGTCTGCCTCCATTAGCCTAATGACAGGAACGCTGTGCTCATCAGCACCAACACTCCGATGACAGCCTCAGCCCATCGACTGTCTGATGACTGACACTGCCAGGCACACACACTTTTCCATCACTAGTATGGATTTATTATACTTTATCACATTACCGGTGTTAACATGTCAATAACACAAAATAGAAGGTACTTATTACTCCTTGATAATAACTTCCTGTGTGGCAAGATGCTTCTGTGGTTGCTTTTCATTTTACACTTTTACAGTGCATGTTATGACTTGGTGGTGCATATTTTTATCACCACGTATGAAAAAATACAAAAGCCTGGTACCTCTGTTCTGTTCTGCAGCAGGAATGCTTTCCAAATAGTTGTCAAATTGATCATAACAGTTTCTTTCCATTCCATCAATCAATGTCCTTTCCTAATGAAGGCATGTAAATAATAGACTAAAAATGTCTTTAGTGTGGTCTATTTCAAGTTAACAAAGCAATTAAAACACCATTTATCATGCATCAGTTTCTCCACTGTCCCAGCTGAAACCCTCCTATTGAATGGAGTGTAGTGATTACTTGAGCCTTAGTTTTTCATGTTTGAAAGAAGGAAACTCTCATCTAACACAATCACCAAAAATGAACAATAACAACAAACACTACAGTAAGTTGAGGCTGAGTAGATCCAATAAAAACGGGCTTTTGTTCTACAAATCAATCCTCTTTAATCTGGTTTTCCATTGACACAGTACAAGAACACTTAGATACTGGTGTGTAATATAAACAAAATTATTAACCACATGTTCAGAACATGCACACAAGCTCATAGCTGCCAAACCTGTTCAGCTAGACTATAAAAAGTACAATAAAACAATTTCATACAAGGTAGTATATGAGTATATAGTGTTCATGTCATTGTAATTATTTATGTAAAAATGCCACAATAAATCATGTTTCCTTTCTGCTCAGTACTCGTTTTCCTTTTTATGAGTGTCTCTGCAATGTTGATCTGTCTGCTGCTGTGTGCAGGTAGGAGAGGGATACAGTTTTTAAGTACAGATAGAAGAGGGTCAGCGCTAAACCCATCACATGACCACACATAGGCTGCTGTGGATTTACAGCCCTTTCTCCAAAACCGTGACCTCTCTCCTTACCTGCAGCAGAGACTCTGCCTTCCCCAGAGCCTTTTCAGTCTCAGATAGCTGCTCCTCCAGATCTGTCCCGTGATTCTCCCGGCTGTGGAGTTCAGCCTTCACGGCATCCAGGGACTCCTCTGGTCTGCTGGCTTTCCCCTCCACCTGGCTTTCTCTCTGGATCTCCTGCTCTAACTGAGCAGAGCGAACAGAGAACTCGTGGAGCCGCCGTCCGCAGTCGTCTAACTTGGCATGGAGCTCTCCCAGTTTCCTTCTCATTCCACGCTCCCTCTCCACCTCTGTCTGAAACTCCTCCTCCCAGTACTGCTCTTGGGCAAGCTCGGCCTGGTTCCTCCTCATCGCTTGCTCCAGAGCGTCCATCTCTTCTTGCAAGCGAGCGTCAGAGACTGGTGAAGGACATGGAGATGGGTAGGGACGCTCCCAGGTGTGCGATTCTCTCTCTAGGGCTTCTAACTTAGCCTCAAAAGCTCTCAGTCTTTCCTGCTGCTGAAGAACCTTCCTAAAGACCTCCTCTTTGGATGGCCCTATAGGCGGTGAGGGGGATGGAGATGGCACATGAAGGGGTACAGGGCTGGGAGAAGGAGAGGGGGATGCTCTTTGCTCTGGAGAGTCCCGAGGTGACCTCATAAACTGTTTGGCTTTGGTTTTTGGAGAAGTGGATGGCCCTAGGTTAAATGTGAGTGCTTTCTTAGGCTGGCTGCGTTTGGAAGGCTCTGGCTCTTGATGCTTGGGCAGTTGGAGGGGTGGTGGTCTGTCTTGTTTTGAGCTGGGTCCATCACTGCTACTAGGGCCTGTACGGCGCAGGAAAAACTGAACTTCATTGCCATGTTGGCCTAACTTAGCAAGAGACTCCAGAGGTCTCTCTGTGGCCAGTAGCTGCCTCTCTGTGTCCCTAAGACGCTGGATGAGAACATAACGGCCTGTTTGACCTGAGGAAAGAGACAAAGACAGTGAGTACAAAGAGAAATACATGTACACACGAAAAAACAACACAACCTTCCTTGCCTAAAAAAAACAGCATATGAAACAAGGAAAGATGCTGTATGACAACAACAGAAAAGATTTATGATATAAATCAGTCAAGACTGGATGAGTTAATTGTGGAAGACCTTTCTTCTCCTTTAGTGTACTTAAAGCATTTGGTTTGGCTCCTCCCACTGCTTCTACGCAAGTAACGCTAAGTGAACAAATGACATCAAACGCATTGTGATGATGCTGATACCTCTAAATCTCTGCCTCTAAGGATTGGAATCAAAGGCTGCAGCGAAAGACTTGCATATCATGTAAAAATGTTCAAATAAACTGAAGTTTCCACAAGGACCTTGAAATTAGGACAAACCCTCCCTAATGACTTGGCAGGCAGCTCACTCATGGAAGGAGGAGAGTGCTAAATCTGGAGTTAATGTTGTTCAACGCTGTTGCAGCGTATGGCTTGAATGAAGCCTGAGGATTCAGGGACAGAGCGCCGGCTCAAATCCAGACTGACCCCATGACAATCCAGTAGACTTCTTGATTCGGGTCAATGGAGAACGAAAAAAGAGCAGAACCTGATCACCGCAACCTGAGCATAGTACTCTTGTTTTGTCTGCATCAAATCCTCTCTGCAGGACTGTTATTGCAACGCTTGACCTTTAGATAAACTGTCAAGCAGACAAGCAAGGTGCCATGTTACAACAGCATGGTATCCCAACATGCTGACAGGCTGATTTCACAGCTGAAAAAACTGTTTGGGGCACTCACCAATGGCCTGAGCCAGGGCAATGACCACGTCCTGGCAGGACGTCTCCTCTGACAGGCCGCACACAACTCGCACCACTCCATCCACCCATACTTTGAGCTCCATCTGGGACCAGGCAGGACGGGCAGAACGGCAGGACAGTCTTCACAATAGATCACTTTAGTTTGGGTCGATTCAAATCAACACTGCATGGCACTGACTCTGGAAAAAAGAAAAACAGAGATACATGTTAAAGTTGTGTTGATATGACTGATAAACACTAAAGAAATCTGATTTTACATCCACAAGAACATCCTTTGTGAAAATGAAAACATTGGCAGGCTCTGGGGGGTAACAAACAATGACAACACACTAATTACCTAAAGGCTTCACGGAGTTGTTGCTGATGTAATTTACCCCACCGAACAGCACAATGTGTTTCTTACCCAAACAAAACACAATGGAGACTGTCATATACATAACACCCTCAGTCACTCTGTTGAAATAAGAGTTTCTACACCAAACAGTGCTGACGTCAATAATGTGCTGTGCTGAGTGAGAGCATCATTGAATTGTAAATTTCAAGACCAGCAGCTGTGGAGTAGAGCAGTGTAGCATTCTGTAAAGTTCCTAGTGGTTAGTTAAGCACCCTGGCAGTATCTTGTGGACCTGGGAGTATAATGCCAATCTATAACCCAATTAAACGCTCTGCTGCCCTCCTTCAAAGCTGTTATGATAGCTTACTGCCGAGGGGAACGGACAGGGAAAGTGGAGCAACTCAAGTGTGTCTATGTTTGGGACGGGATGTTTGTGCGGGTAGAAGTACATAGAAACATGGCAGGAGAGAAAGAACATATATGTGTGTCTGAGTGTGTTTGTGCCTCTCAGCTTGATCCCCCTCAGCAGGACCAGAACTGTTCCCATAAGACTTCAGAGAGCAGATCAGCAGGTAACGCAAGTCTGGGCAGCAGGTTTAACCTAAATGAATATTTCTACGTTCGGTGCTCAATCTGCCTGTCTGTACTTTTTACAGCCAAGCTTCAAAACAACGTAATAAAATACTGCAGTGCTCATAAGTGAAATGCCTCGGGCGGTGGCAGGATTATCTATAGAACTTGGCACAGTAAATGAAACTTTGTAGCCTAGGTGGGTAAAAAAGACAGCTCTTCACCCAGAGTCAGACAGATGGTGTTCCCTTTCTGTCTGTCTCTCCAGTTCTCAATGGGAGGTGCTCAATACTGAGCCCCACCATTATACTGCCCCTCATTCAGTTTCTGGCTCTGCTCCACTGGCTGCCTAAAGGGAGCTGCTTTGGAGGAATGCACTGACTTCATCTGCCAGCCGGAAGAATTCCTGCTTTTCTTAACAAAACTCACACCCAACGCACCCCCCACCCCACCCACCCACCCCCTCATCCCTCCTCCTCCTCCTCTGCTGACCTGGCTGCCCCACACCACCATTACTTTCTCCACTGTTTGGACGGCAACAGCCTTTCTGATGTGGCAACATAATCACACAGAGCAGCTCAACAACGACACCCCACATGCAGAGGGAATGACGGCACAGGTCGAAGACTGATCCCCGCAGAAACAGATTATAAGAAAGAAGAGGGTGTCAGAGAGGGACGATCGCATGCGAGAGAGATTCTTTAGAGCCCCGTGAGCAAGGTGATTTCATTTGGAGAGAAACTTGACATGAAAAGGGAGTGTTATCAAAATCAAACAGCTCAGAGTGAAGCACGGCAGAGATGTTAATATTTTTCTTTGAGAGAACACAGATGTGCTTTGCTGCCATAAATACTGAAGACTAACTGGTTGAAGAGGGAAGAGACAATCATTAACTCTAGCTGTGGGGCTCTTTTTTCTATAAACACACACAGAGGTGAACAGGAAGAAGCATTTAAAGACATTTAAGCCTTGTGCAGTGGAATGCCACCTTACAAGTCGAGCTCTTCTCTATACAAAGCATCTTCATACCTTGGGATCATCTGTAAATAGGTCAACAAGGTCAAACAGAGGTTCAGCTCTTCACATTAATGTCAACTATGTGTGTGCACATGTAAGGAAGGAGTTCTTTGCACGGTAACAATTTCATTAAATACGAACACAAACATCTCTCACTCTCCCATGATGCTTGCTTCTTGTCCCTCCTGGCTGGTGAAATGTGATAATCTGCACTAACAGGAAATAAACAGGCCTGGGAGTCTCAGGTTGCTGTCTATTCTCTTTGTCAAAGGCACAACAACGCTGGGAACCAGACATCCGCCTGACCCAGCTGCTTTTCACAGCACAGCTCTGGAGTCATGTGTCAGTTGTCATTAAAACAAATGAAGAGGAGGCACGTTTATGCTGTGAAATTTTTTTTTTTCCTGTGGTTTTACAATCATGACACTTACTGTCAACATAGACTCGCAGCAACAACAAGAACAGCCTGTGAATAAATATATTTGCAATCCAAAAAGGAGGGTGAATGTTTAGATTCTGAGTCAACATGTAAATGGTGACAAACAAACACGTGCTGCAGACTGTTTTGCACATGTACACACAAACTTGAATCCAGGTCACTTATAATAATAATTCAAAACAAAACTTTATCCACATGGCAACCATTCGCACCTCCAAAACCCACAATTCATGCTCAGGCCAGCCTTACCTGCCATAAAAAAGAAAAAAACATCCAAACTCCCACTTTACTTTCACTCTGGCACCACCCACCCATCTAACACAGCACACCGAGTCAGTTACAACCTTGAGCTTTGAGAGGAAGAAATCAAGAAAATGCGATCAAAATTTTCCACTGCGTTCTTGGACAGACACGGATCTTGTAGACCCTAACTTGAATAAAGAAAACGGACCAGTCATACTGTATGATGAAAGGGAGAGAAAGACGGACAGTGAGGAAGACAGACAGTGAGCAAATGAGAAAGAGAGAGAATAAATGTGGAAAGAAATCTGACAGGTAGACAGATGAAAGAGTTAGTGGGTAAAAAGTGGTAGAGAGAAGAGCAGTGATTGGAGTCATGTGCCATTCCCTGTCTCCCCTCTCATCATCACTCACGCATCCAGCTAACCCGCTTTGCGTCTTTCATCACCCTGTCTGTCTCTCTTTAATAACAGCCTCCCAGCTCCTTGCTGAATCCGACTCAAGGCAAAAGTGGGAAGCTTCACAGCCCTGCAGACACAATGGGGCATGATTCAGCTCGTCCTGTGAGTAACAGTGTCAGGCTGCGAATTGATGGGCCGTTTTGGACAAGCTGGGCGCAGACGAGAGTCCGTATGCGAAAACTACAGGGGTTTACTGAAAATTAATAGCAACACACGAGGATCAAGAATTAACGTCAATGGATTTAGGCAAAAACACCCACTTTGCAATGATTTCATTTGTAAACGATTTAAAAAAAATAAACACCTAACATCTGGTTCAGACAGGCCTCTTGTGGGAGTCGCCCTCTTTTCATTTATTTTTGTCCAAAAAGCACACAATGGATACAGAAACCCAATACACAAAAGAAAAAAAAATACAGACACACAAACACAAATAGAAGAGTATTCTTGGAACTGGACAGACACACCCTTCACCCTCAGTTTCCTTTGCAATAGTTTGAACAATAAATTCACATTAGTCATACGCAGTATTGGGTAACTAGTTAACATTATATGAAAAATTCCAAGTTAATTTACCGTGGCTTCTAAACACCTGGGCCCTTAGGCTACATAAGGAGTATGCTAACCGGGTGTGGAGTGATCAAGTATGCACCTCTGTGCGTGTCTGTGTGTGTGTGTGAGTGTGGGTGTGTGTGTGTGTGTAGATGTGGGTGTGTTTTTGTGTGTGCGCAGGAAGCACAGAACACTGTGTCATGTTGGTGCAATGGTCAAAGGTTGGGTTGCATGAATTTACGTACAAGCTTGTATTGTGTTTGTGAGCAGACATGCCATTTAGGCTTATCTTTATGAGAAGTTGCTCTGTCTCAGAGTGATTACCACGCTATCTCTGCAGCAACACAAGTCCAAGGAACAATGGCAAGAGTAATAGACAGTGAGCGTACGATAACACACTCCCCTAGATTTTAACCACACACAGATACACACACACACACCAGAAGCGCAACAAGTGTGGACAAATAGTTATCTCCATTTGAATCAACAGAGAAAAAGGAGCCCAGTCCCAGGCTGCTTAAAGTGTATATAATACATTAGACGTCACTGTTATAGGACAATGAACAGTGCTGGGAGAAGCTGTGCCTTCTGTGCCACTCTGGTCCAGGTTGGCAGAGACACACAAACACTCAAAAAGCTGTAACGCGCTGGCACCGAGCAGCCTGGTCTCATCTGTACTGCAGAGACACTATTGTTGTTCTGGTTCCACACTCAGCAGACAGTGTAGCCTCTTTTTGTGGCCCCTGGCATCGCTTGGTTGTCTGCCTGGCCTAGCCAGCTTTTAGTGCCATTCTGTTCTGACCACATGTTACCACTGATAAAACTAATATAAAGGAGGACAGATACTTTCTCTTATGCTCTCATACCCTGTTTTGCATTCAGTCCTCCTCCTCCTCCTCTATCTTCATCATCCAGTGTCCCAGTTTACCAAGTAAGTACAGTTTATGTGCTAAAAGACAGACGAGACCAAAATCAAACAGGATAGTCCTCATCAGGCCCACAGTTGAGAGCGGCACAATCATTTTTCAAAACAGTAACAAAAAAAGTCCTCCTTGTTTCAGCAATTAGAATTGGTTCTCTGTGGAACAGTAGTGATAAATCACAGGGGTATTCTCTTCATTACACAGCAAGAAAAATATCTGATGTCTAATACCTGCTAGAGCATTTACTGCAAAAGTGTGGTACCACACACACACACATACACATGCACACAAAATAACAATAATTTGAAACCATATACAAACACCTAATCTGGCTTTACTTGCCTACGTGACCACTTTAATTTAGAAAGAAGTTCTCAGGTGGTCCTGGAAGCAACCAACTGAGTGAAAAAACCTCGTCATCATTATTAATTATAAGCCAGCCTTTGCAGACAGCCTTAGGGCTTAGAAAGGCTTCCCTTCATAACACTTTAATGAATAAGGCTTCCACCTTGTCTCCTTTATATTTCCCATTCTTTTTTGTTGCGTCTGCACTGTTTATCATTTTTTTCATTGCTATTTTTTTATACATTTTTTAATAAATTCCCCATTATTTCATTAGAGACCAAGAGTTTTTCTAAAAAGTAAAGGTTGCTTCAAGGACTGAACTGCACTAATCCCTGTACAACATCTGCGCAAGCTAGGACCAACTAAGTCCTCAGGCAAATACAGGAATTATTTGGGGGGATGGTTTACATTACACAAGAACAGCAGCAGGCCTGGTCTAACATTATCTCTATCTGCTCAAGAACACATCTGTGATTGACAGATCTTTTCCAGATCTGCCATGGAGAAAGCAAGTCTTTCCAAATTCTTCAGAAACTATCATAAGCTCCCAAAAAACCACAACTGCCATGCAGAAGCCATGATCAGAAGGGGCTCCAGAGTCTGTGGTAAGAGAACAAGGAGTGGTCCACTGGGCATGTCAGGAAATGAGATCCAAGATCTGAGGGCTTCTGTTGGGTGAATTAAAACTTAATAACTTTCCAATGTAGGCACACCTCTCACACAGGAGATAATTGGCTTTTATAGTATGTGACAAGGCAGTAAAATGTAGGAAAAAAAATAATAGAGTCACAGCTGGATGGTTTATTTTGTCTGGGGGTTGTTAAAAAAAACATCAAACAGTAGTCTATTCACTTTGTGGCATTTCTGTAGTTCTGCCTTTGAAAAGAAAACTGGGTTATGTGTGTTTTGGTTTGCACTGCCGAGATAACATTTAATTTGTATGCATGTATTAGTGTATACATATGTGTAAAACTGTGTGTTTTACTATGACAGTGGTAATCTGTGTTGCTCACAGTCGAGGGCCTGACTGCAGCAGGCTCTTCAGACACGCTGTCTGTTAATTAAACTGAACCGTTGCCTGGTTCCCTGCATATGGAGCTTCACTGACGCTTCAACACATTTGATGAATAATGCATTTTTTCACAGCACATTAATTTAGCTAATATTTCCCAGAACAAAATCCAAACGCTTCTGACCGACCAGCTCTTTGAAAATGTCCCCTGTCCGCCTGTGTCTCTCCTCCATTGACATGCTAATGACTCAGCGCAAAGGAATCAGAAAGAGCACTAATAAGCTTTAGTCGTCATACTCGCATACGGGGATCTGTTACTGCTGCCTTCAGCCTTCTCCATTATGATGATTGGCTTGTCCAAGTGTGAAATACCAACAAGAGTGAATCAGTGGTTCATTATACAGGGGACACCTTTGACTCAAAAATCAAGGGCAAACATGGGCAGTGGTGCCTGGCGTTTACCAATGCAGACTCTTTGCTTAAAGGTCACAAGGTTAAATACTAGATCAGCTGTACTAATGGATTTATTCAACTCTAAGCTACTAGATCTCATGTGCAGTCGGTGAATTTACAAGCTGTGTGATCAGTGTGTGTGTTAATAATGACTGTGGACTGTTTAGATGTTGTGGTCAGTGACTCCAGTTGTTTTGAAGCAGGCCAGCGCATGGACATTTAGAGCCTGACCATAACCTCTGACTGTCGCTACCACAACAGACACAGTGTAAAACAGCACTTAGAATGAAATTACACTCATCATGAATCAACAGCAGCACACACACAGACAGATGGTAACATGGCCTGAACTACAGCAGAGAAAGAAAGGAAAAAAATGTAAGGGAAAGAATCTGAATTCAAATTAAATTCTTGGGGGATTCAAATTCAGTGCTTGGGGAGTGGGTTTTGTTTTTGTTATTTTATGTAAGAAATATACAGAAACCAGGGCACACTTTTGAATTTTAATCCTAAGGCGATAGGTACACTCCCATGAGTGTGTGGTGACGATGGTTTACAAGGCGATGGCCACAATAAAACACTACTGTATCATTTACCTCACAAAGCAAAAGACTTACTCATACCTGGTTTGACAGTAGCCTTTCACCTGTACGTTTCAATAACGGAAACTAAGCGGAGGCGAGTGCATTAGAGACCAGGAATTTGTTTGTGCTGACTCATGGATCCGCCCACAGAGCCGGCAGCTAATGGAGAGCATGATAATGCAGGATTAAACATAGCCTGTGGAAGGCTGGGCAGAGCCGGCCTCCACGGAGAGCACAGCTCAGGATGAGTGGTTTGGCTGCCTGCAGGCTGAACCCTGCGAGCACAGGAGTTTGTATTGTTGAGCGAGCCAGGGAAGAAGGCTCTTAGACTGCTGATGGGCACCCATGTGTAATTATATACTCCCGACCTGACTCAGCAACGCTTGCCAGGGAAGGAGGACATCGCTCCGTTCCCAGCCAAATTCATGCAGGGCAAACGCACGAGATAAGATTTACACATACATACCAACATATACACATTCAGTTGTCACATTGTAAAAATAATACAAAATGATAAGTTACACAGCTAAAAGACAGATGGTAGTCAGGCTGGCTCAAGTTAACTGATGATGCTTAATTTAAGGACTAAAGCATCATGTAGCTGTAAAAGCGAACCCAATAATTAAAAGGATGCAATTTACAGAGTGCATGAGCGGAAATTAGTAGCCTTAAATTTACCAACTCATGCTATTTATAGAAGAGTTTTTGCAGGTGCATGTGTGAGTGCTCACTTCTTTAGCGCTGGGCGCATGCGTGTATCAGGCGTGCCAAGGCCTCCAGTGTCACAAGTTTGAGGCTGAACTCATTAGTAATTTAAAGGTCACTTCCATGTCTGCTCGTATCAATTATTAACTTCACTTTTTTGTTTTCTTCTTCTGCTATTTTAGATTCTTGAAGCACTATCTAAAATAATGTATTAAATTTTATCCAAGAAAACATCAATGTTTTAATGGATGTACCCAAAATACATTTCAATTTATATAGTTGAAACACTTTTGACTGTAGAGGTAATGAAGGGAGTTTATTTTCTAAGTGACTAAGACTGGTGTTGGTCTTTCATCATACTTAAACTCTATGCAAATTATGATGCAATATACACTTACCAGTCCTTACATGAGCTGAGGTAGAAATTGCCTTAAGCATGCCCAGGGAAACATATCTCGATGATCTACTGTAAAGAAAAGGGCAAACAAGAGAGCTATGGGCCACAGATCCTCATAAGCTCACAGCTCAGTCTGTCACATCATGTGATACGGTTATATTCAAGACTTAGAGTTCAGTCTTGGGTGAGGGCAGTTATCAATTCAGGGCAGACCAGGTGCACATTCTAGTGCAAGGTTGGAGCAGTAATATTACAACATAAATATTTGACTGTAACATGAAGAAAACGCGGACCATCTGCCAGTGAGGAATTCCAGTCAGTTTCCTCCCAAGACATCAAGCTGAGGTCACGGACATTACACAGGCAGTTCACAAACTACTACTATGGCTAATGCAATCCATTCACTGCTGGATTTGATTAATTTTTGCTTTGAAACTGAAAGCTGGAGTTCCTGACTATGACATTCTTTGAACAACTGCCAGCAAGTTTGAGAGAAAGCTACAGGCCGTCCTGATGAGCATGTTGCTCCATCGCTTAAATACAGTCTGCTATGTAAAACATTTCTTCTCAGACCCTCCCGGTATTTACCTAGGGAGTTCCAACATACCTGGCCCTTGGAGAGAGGGATACAGGTAAACACAGCCATGTAGCAAAAGAGACTGAAAGTCAGCGTGCGTGTGTATGCAGACCTTTAGGTAACCTATCGCAGGCAGGACTATGCAAAATCCTGTTTTGCAAAGACAGAGAGACAGATAGGATGTTAGATAAGGAGACTCATTCCCAAAAAATGCTGTTTGAAAAGACAAGTACAGTGGAACAACACATTATCAAGCGATGAAGAATGTTTTGACTTGGTTAATAATGAAGCTTTTGTATTGTGAACACAGTTCCCACCATTTTAAATCACACTGCTGCTTCTCTACAAGGTTTGCTTGTTATATTCTAAATCGTGTCGTATAAAGGACAAATAACATTAAACAGAGAAAGGAGCTAACAGGCTAGTTAATGCTTAATAGAAATTAATCTCAGACATAAGTAAAAAAGATCAAGATTTTAGTGACCATTTATGGACTGTAAAAATGAGACTCATATCGAAAATGGTCAGGTAGACTGTCCATAAGTGTCTTTTACATACTGTATGCTGGAGTAACTTATTCTATGGAAGCATGAAGGTGCAGAGGTCCACCGATGTAAAATAAATATATATGATAGGTCCCAAGGACTATAATTTGTTGTGTTGCGGGATTGGGGGATTAAGTGTGTTGGGAAGGGGAGAAATTAATGTTAAGGTTGATGTTAATGAAACTATGGCTGGAGATTGTTCACTTTTGTCCACATTAATGCAAGTACTATGAGTTTTGGTGGTAATAACAAAACTAATTTTGTTATAACGTTTTGTTTTTCTACAAAACAATATATCTCAGCTGATAAAAAAAAGCCAGAAACTGCTATAAAACATCACATATCACTTTTTGCTGCCATATAAGAACTTTCCCTAAACTAAATTTTCTAATGTTAGCTAACTTAAGATTTAAACTGCAAGTATCTCACTAAAATAAAGCAGAACTCTTTTTACAAACCTTACTAGACATTTGACACAAGCTTTAACTGCTGAACTGTTTTTAATATGCACGTGTTTGGTACAACTGAAGTATTGAGGACTGAAACTCATTCCAAAATGTTCGTGATAAAAAGTAAAAGGTGAACTTTGTTTGCGTTTAAATGTGGGTCACAAAGTTTACAGCGAGCCTCTCAATAAAACTGATTTATAGTTTGATAAGAAGGTGTCAGACACGACTCTCTCTCTCCCTGTCATTACTCTTCATGTTCATGCCTATCACAGCACCGAGGGGAGGGTGTGTGGGCAGTCAAGATGAGTAAGGAAGAGGTAGGAGGGCAGGGTGCAGATTTATGGCCGATTCCCAGTATCCTAGGAGTTCTAATGGGACTAAGACAGTATATCTGTCCAAAGTGCTCCTTTACCTCCAGAAAGCTGCCTTTCACTCCTCTAACTCAAGATCACCAGGGTGATCTCTGACATGGATACACATGCATATACACACAGCCTATCAGTGGTAAGGCTGCTGTTGTTGAGTTTAAATAGGGAAGATAAGTCAGCTACCCCTTGGGAATGACAAATGGGGAGGAGAGGGAGGGGTGATGGAGGGAAGGCTGGAGGAGGATGGCATAACAACAAGTGTTTGTTAAAGGGGGAATATTCAACAGCAGGCAGATAGACCAAAACGAGAAGCCTGAAATATGTCCTAATGAAACTGACTTAAAGTTACTGAAGTTGGTTTCAATGAGATGGTAAATGCGTTTATACAGAGCTTTTCTAATCCTTACCCAAAGGGCTTTACAGCACAGGACATCATTCACACACTAACAGCAGTTGGCTTCTCTGCTAAGTGCCAACCATCAGGAACACACACACATACATTAATACACTAGTGGAACAGCCATCAAGAGCAATTTTGGGTTCACTATCTTGCCCAAGGATCCTTCAACAAGCAAACAAGAAGTCACTGATCTTCTGATTAGCAGACCACCCACTCTACCTCCTGAGCTCCAGCCACCCCAGAGCTGATAAATGAGACCTTTGGTACAGGACCTGTTTCATGATGCAAGTTTACTGCATTATCTGAGTAACTCTGCTGTGTAAAACCTGGAGCAGTCTGTGTTCCACTTTTAAAGAGGATGCGGGTTTGCAAGGAAGCCAAGCAACTCAGTAAACCTGCACCTTGGCAAAAGTCCCAGGTTTACTAAGTCAAACAGCTCACCTTAAACTGCAGGAAAGAAGATAACCTGGCACACGGAATATGGCTTGTCTCTTCATCTCTATGGATGAAAAAGTGTCAGCTTTGATGCGTTGGCACAGATTCAGCTGTGAAAGAACATACTAAAGAACTAACAGACTGAAGCCGCATGTGCATGTGACAGTTCACTTGGGTTTGGTTAAAAAATTTACCTAAACTGAATTTTGCTCATCCTGGGTTATTTGGCAGGAGCTTTTCCCAGGTACCTTGATATATGGATCCTTAATTAACTACAACTCTTTTCTTTCATGCTACCACATGCTTCCACCTCATCCTGCCTTGGTTCTACATCTGCATTCAAAAAAAAAAGCAGTATATCATATTAAAACCACTTATGTGTTAACCTATAGAGGATTTTATACAGTTTTCAAGTTATCTTCATTAAAGTAGGATATTTGCCCGGCCCTACTGCATATGGGTGCTTCTGGCTGCAGCTGCCATATACCCATGAGCAACATTTGTTTGTTTTGCTATTAACGTGCTTGATCGAGCACATCTACATTCAGTGACAGGTCCGACGTCAAGACTCTCAGCACAAGGGACAAGTCTGTCAAATCCACCTGCCGCCCTCTTCTCCTGTCTGTTGGTTTAGTATCTCTGGGCCCTGAGGCAGACATTTTCTCTTTCTTACTGGCGTCTTGACCCCCCCTCCTGGCCCTGTCCGGGGCCCTTGGCTGAGGCACCATGTTATTTACTGCCCAGAGAGCTCTGTGTGCAGAGTCAACACAGCACGGCTGGTTAGGCAAGGGAGCAACCTGCTGCTCACTCTCACATGCACAGATGCACACCAACACATAAAGGACAAAGTCACATGACCATCCCAGGGGGCTGGCAGGCATGTTTACCACGCTACAATCACTACACTCGATAGAATTGAGAGCCATGGACAGAGAGACAAACAGACACAGATGTCCATAACTTTGGCAACTATAACCTGACTGTAGTTTCAAACTGGAGCAACAGAACAGAGAGAGTTATGGGTCTGCCGACATGACAGGGCAAGCACCCATAAAAGCTACGGGAAGTTCGCCTTGACAGGACACGACAACATTCACTCGGATGAACTTTACAGTCAG